>JAJQWJ010000003.1:19357366-19371564 GCA_023637945.1 Phaethornis superciliosus
CAAATTGCACAAAGCAAGCAAGCTACTTTGCAAGATATAAAGAAAAACATTTATTGAGAAATATAGCACAAGGAAATAAACCTACCTTTTCCAATTTGCGTAGTTTTCCGGTGGACAAAAACTCATCTATCTTCTCAGCTATTTTAGCACCTACTCCATCCTAAATATTGTGGGGAAGACAAGTTAAATTCAAGATCACTTAAAGCCATTATACCTACAGAGAAATGAAAGCTCCCCATAACTGAGTGCAGAAAGAAGGACTAAGCCATAGATACCATGATAAAATACCTAACCCTAAGGAAACATAATGATCAGAGGGCACAATGCAAGCAGCAGAAACACAGCAATTCAGGGGCTACATTAAAGGTGCCCCCCAAAGCACCAGCTTTTGAATAGGCTCGAATTCTTGTTGCTAAAATTCACCACATGCAGTGCAGCAGTAACGGAGCAAAGGGGAAGCCCGCCGCGACACAACAGAGACCAGCTGCATCCCCCGGGCCGGCGGTGTGCGCCTGCCCCGCCGCCGGGCACAGCCACGTACCAGCTTCTTGGCTTCAGCCCCGCTCTGGATCTTGCTCGGGTAGCGGGCGATGACCGAGGCCGCCTTCCTGCGGAACAGCGCCTGTCAGAACGCCAGCCCCTCTGGCGCGGTCCCGGGTCGGGCCACCGGCAGGGGCGGGGGAAAGGCGGTACCTGTAGGCGTTGTATTTGTGGATGGCCCGGTTTACGTTGCGTTCGTAGTTGGCCAGCTCTGCGGGGAGAACGGCGGTGAGATCGAGCGGCGGGGGGAGGGAGGGAGAGCGGCCGCCCGGCCGCCCCGCCGCCCCCCCGGCCCGCGCGTACCGGTGAGGAAGTCGGTGATGCCCTGATTGGGGCTCTCCTGGGGCGCTTTCCGCTTGCTCATGGCCAGCACCGGAGCGACCGCCGCCGAACCCGGGGACGCCGTGCGCCAGGAGGCGCTTCCGGCGGTGACGTCACAGAGCGTGGCCCGCGGCCGTTTGCGTGCGCAGGACGGCCCCTCTGCTCCGGTGTTACGGCGCAGCTTTTCTCTTTTGTTGTTAGTTTCTTCAGTTCCTTTCGTATCACTTAATAAATTAGGAAAGATAAACCAACTTTTTTACGTGGGGGCCTGTGTACTTTGCGCTGACCCCGCCCATTTGGCAAAATGTCATATTAAATAGCTGAGATATATAGACCTCGGACCACCCTGAACTGTCGTTGAACTCCAGTAAAACTGCTGCCATGAGAAGCGATAAAGACAAATTAATAGATTAAAAAGATGGCCGACTTCATGTATCAAAAAGGATCGATTTCCGGAGACTCATTTGTAGTTTTTCGCGAAAAAGATGGCCGACTTCCTGTGACAAAATGGCCGACTTCCGGCGCCTCATTTGTAGTTTTTCGCGAAAAAGATGGCCGACTTCCTGTAACAAAATGGCCGACATACGGCGCCTCATTTGTAGTTTTTTGCTTAAACAATGGCCGACTTCCTGTGACAAAATGGCCGACTTCCGGCGCCTCATTTGTAGTTTTTGGCAAGAAAGATGGCCGACTTCCGGCGACTCATTTGTAGTTTTTTTGCTTAAAAAATAGCCGACTTCCTGTGACAAAATGGCCGACTTCCGGCGCCTCATTTGTAGTTTTTGGCAAGAAAGATGGCCGACTTCCGGCGACTCATTTGTAGTTTTTTTGGTTAAAAAATGGCCGATTTCCGATAACAAAATGGCCGACTTCCGGGGACTCATTTGTAGTTTTTTTGGTTAAAAAATGGCCGATTTCCGATAACAAAATGGCCGACTTCCGGGGACTCATTTGTAGTTTTTCGCGAAAAAAACCGGCCGGTTTGCCGGTCAATGTTTTTCTTTCGGCTTATAATCAGTGCTTTGACTTTGCTATTGCACATCAGTTTTGTTGTTTGTTTCTGCTCTTGTTCTCATGTCATTTAATAAATACATCAGTAAATATAAACTAACTTGGCCTTGGCCTTCTTTCCCACCCCTTTCCACTTCTAATCAGAAATTTCCAGAAGTGAGATGGGGAAAATGTTCAGAGCAGAATAATAAAGATTTATTAAGGATGAAACCTGCACCATGTATGGATAAAATCAGAAAGGTGAAAATCTGATAGTGTCATACTTCCCCTGGCATACTTATTTCAATCCCAAAGTCCCAGGAAATGTATAAATTTCTAAATCATAACACTAATTATATGTGAGGGCCCTAACCCTCACATGGAACCCTACCCACAGCACCACCAACAGTCGGGCTACGGATTTCATTTAGTACCAAAAACCTCGAATATACCACCACTCGGTGGCCAGTCTCCCACTGCTGCTCAATAGGGCTCCCAAAACTCTGAACAAATGGGACTGGCAAAAAGAGGCAAAGAGTGACCACTGAAAACTTCGGCTGGCCCTAACCCTCACATGCCACCCTACCCACAGCACCGCCTTGTCCCCAACTCTGCTGGGATTTCTGAGGAGTCTAAGTGAATATTTTCCTGCTTTCAGAAGGGGTTGGCAGTCCCTGGGGACAGAGCTCCCAGCTGTGTCTAGAGCAGGGGATGATGTTCTCTGAAGGGCTCCAGCTGGGGCTGGGGTAGCCCAGGTGTGGCCAGTCAGGTTGATGAGGGGGCTTTCCCAAAGGACTGTGGGAAGGGCAGTGGGTGGGGCCCAGGGTATATAAGCCTCCACCTCTAGTGAGTGGTTCAGTCTGCTTGGGGGTTGTGTTGTGCTTGGAGCTCTACCAGGTAAGAGGAGCAGGGCTGGGGGCTTTTGGCTGGTGCAGGGGTTGTTTGCTCTGTCTTGGTATTTTTTGGTTCCCCAAGTCGTAACAGCTGCAGTATTGAACTCTGGAATGAGAGGGTAAGTGGAACACCCAGGGGCTCTTTGGAGGAGTTCAGTGTTCCGAAAGAAGTTAGTGTTTACTGTTATGGGACTTGCTGGTGATACTGTTGGTTGAAATTTTTTCATGGCACATGATGAAGAGGAACCCTGTGGCTACAGGACCATCCCAGCCCACTGCTGTGGCTTTCATTGTTGACCATGGCTTCAGGTGCTCAGCCCTCTGAAAAGTAAGTGGAACCAGGTGTGGGAAAGGGCAGGGCAGGGAAGGGGAAAGTTGAGAATTGCAGGGAGGGGTTTGGAAGTTAGTGTAGGGGAGAGGGATGTCCAGGAGCAGACCCCTTTGGCCAGGTGAAGGGACCAGGTTAGATTTCAACAAAATATGAACACGGGCAGGGCAGCCCCAGCCTTTGTGTGTGGTGGTCTGTAGTTTCTTCTGTTTGACTTTCCTGTCTTAGAGCTTTCTATGGCCTTGATGTCCTTGTTGTGCCCACAGAGCCACTCTTGCACCTCGGGTCCCATCCCTAGGCGCTGAAACACCTTATCAATGCATTCAGTGGTGCGTTGTCTTGCATAACAGGTTCACAACATAGACCAGTCTCTGTGAGTAGGGTGGCATGTGAGGGTTAGGGCCAGCCAGAGTTTTCAGGGGTCACTCTTTGCATCTTTTTGCCAGTGCCAAGCGTTCGGAGTTGTGGGAGCCCTGTTTTTCAGGGCTGGGAGAGTGGCCACCGAGGGCTCCTTCTTTTGAGGTTTCTGTGAAAATACGAACCCGTAGCCCAATTGTTGGTGGTGCTGTGGGTAGGGTGGCATGTGAGGGTTAGGGCCAGCCAGAGTTTTCAGGGGTCACTCTTTGCATCTTTTTGCCAGTGCGAAGCGTTCGGAATTGTGGTAGCCCTATTTTTCAGGGCTGGGAGAGTGGCCGCCGAGGGCTGGTTCTTTCGAGGTTTTTGTGAAAATACGAACCCGTAGCCCAATTGTTGGTGGTGCTGTGGGTAGGGTGGCATGTGAGGGTTAGGGCCAGCCAGAGTTTTCAGGGGTCACTCTTTGCATCTTTTTTCCAGTGCCAAGCGTTCGGAGTTGTGGGAGCCTTATTTTTCAGGGCTGGGAGAGTGGCCGCCGAGGGCTGGTTATTTAAAGGTTTTTGTGAAAATACGAACCCGTAGCCCAATTGTTGGTGGTGCTGTGGGTAGGGTGGCATGTGAGGGTTAGGGCCAGCAGAAGTTTTCATTGGTCACTCTTTGCATATTTTGTGCTGTCTCCAGCATTCGGAGGTTGGGAGCCCTATTGAGGACTGCTGGGAGAGGTCTGGTATGTTCGAGTTTTGTGGTCAAATGCAAACCCGTAGCCCGACTGTTGATGGTTCTGTGGGTAGGGTGGCATGTGAGGGTTAGGGCCAGGAGAAGTTTTCATTGGTCACTCTTTGCATATTTTGTGCAGTCTCGAGCGTTCGGAGCTTTGGGAGCCCTATTGAGCCCGGCTGAGAGAGTGGCCACCGAGGGCTGGTAAGTTAGAGTTTTGTGGTCAAATGCAAACCCTAAGCCCGACTGTTGATGGTGCTGTGGGTAGGGTGGCATGTGAGGGTTAGGGCCAGCCAGAGTTTTCAGTGGTCACTCTTTGCATCTTTTTGCCAGTGCCAAGCGTTTGGAGTTGTGGGAGCCCTGTTTTTCAAGGCTGGGAGAGTGGCCGCCGAGGGCTGGTTCTTTCGAGGTTTTTGTGAAAATACGAACCTGTAGCCCAATTGTTGGTGGTGCTGTGGGTAGGGTGGCATGTGAGGGTTAGGGCCAGCCAGAGTTTTCAGGGGTCACTCTTTGCATCTTTTTGCCCGTGCCAAGCGTTCGGAGTTGTGGTAGCCCTATTTTTCAGGGCTGGGAGAGTGGCCGCCGAGGGCTGGTTCTTTCGAGGTTTTTGTGAAAATACGAACCCCTAGCCCGATTGTTGGTGGTGCTGTGGGTAGGGTGGTATGTGAGGGTTAGGGCCAGCCAGAGTTTTCAGGGGTCACTCTTTGCATCTTTTTGCCAGTGCCAAGCGTTCGGAGTTGTGGGAGCCCTATTTTTCAGGGCTGGGAGAGTGGCCGCCGAGGGCTGGTTCTTTCGAGGTTTTTGTGAAAATACGAACCTGTAGCCCAATTGTTGGTGGTGCTGTGGGTAGGGTGGCATGGGAGGGTTAGGGCCAGCCAGAGTTTTCAGAGGTCACTCTTTGCATCTTTTTGCCAGTGCCAAGCGTTCGGAGTTGTGGGAGCCCTATTTTTCAGGGCTGGGAGAGTGGCCGCCGAGGGCTGGTTCTTTAAAGGTTTTTGTGACAATACGAACCCGTAGCCCAATTGTTGGTGGTGCTGTGGGTAGGGTGGCATGTGAGGGTTAGGGCCAGCCAGAGTTTTCAGGGGTCACTCTTTGCATCTTTTTGCCAGTGCCAAGCGTTCGGAGTTGTGGGAGCCTTATTTTTCAGGGCTGGGAGAGTGGCCGCCGAGGGCTGGTTCTTTCGAGGTTTTTGTGAAAATACGAACCCCTAGCCCAATTGTTGGTGGTGCTGTGGGTAGGGTGGCATGTGAGGGTTAGGGCCAGCCAGAGTTTTCAGGGGTCACTCTTTGCATTATTTTGCCAGTGCCAAGCGTTCGGAGATGTGGGAGCCCTATTTTTCAGGGCTGGGAGAGTGGCCGCCGAGAGCTGGTTCTTTCGAGGTTTTTGTGAAAATACGAACCCGTAGCCCAATTGTTGGTGGTGCTGTAGGTAGGGTGGCATGTGAGGGTTAGGGCCAGCCAGAGTTTTCAGGGGTCACTCTTTGCATCTTTTTGCCAGTGCCAAGCATTTGGAGTTGTGGGAGCCCTGTTTTTCAGGGCTGGCAGAGTGGCCGCCGAGGGCTCCTTCTTTGTAGGTTTTTGTGAAAATACGAACCCGTAGGCTGATTGTTGGTGGTGCTGTGGGTAGGGTGGCATGTGAGGGTTAGGGCCAGCAGAAGTTTTCATTGGTCAATCTTTGCATATTTTGTGCAGTCACCAGCATTCGGAGGTTGGGAGCCCTATTGAGGCCTGCTGGGAGAGGTCTGGTATGTTCGAGTTTTGTGGTCAAATGCAAACCCGTAGCCCAACTGTTGATGGTGCTGTGGGTAGGGTGGCATGTGAGGGTTAGGGCCAGCAGAAGTTTTCATTGGTCACTCTTTGCATATTTTGTGCAGTCTCGAGCGTTCGGAGCTTTGGGAGCCCTTTTGAGCCCGGCTGGGAGAGTGGCCACCGAGGGCTGGTAAGTTCGAGTTTTCCGGTCAAATGCAAACCCGTAGCCCGACTGTTGATGGTGCTGTGGGTAAGGTGGCATGTGAGGGTTAGGGCCAGCAGAAGTTTTCATTGGTCACTCTTTGCATATTTTGTGCAGTCTCGAGCGTTCGGAGCTTTGGGAGCCCTATTGAGCCCTGCTGGGAGAGGTCTGGTATTTTCGAGTTTTGTGGTCAAATGCAAACCCTAAGCCCGACTGTTGATGGTGCTGTGGGTAAGGTGGCATGTGAGGGTTAGGGCCAGCAGAAGTTTCCATTGGTCACTCTTTGCATATTTTGTGCAGTCTCGAGCGTTCGGAGGTTTGGGAGCCCTATTGAGCCCGGCTGGGAGAGTGGCCACCGAGGGCTGGTAAGTTCGAGTTTTCTGGTCAAATGCAAACCCATAGCCCGACTGTTGATGGTGCTGTTGGTAGGGTGGCATGTGAGGGTTAGGGCCAGCAGAAGTTTTCATTGGTCACTCTTTGCATATTTTGTGCAGTCTCGAGCGTTCGTAGCTTTTGGAGCCCTATTGAGCCCTGCTGGGAGAGGTCTGGTAAGTTCGAGTTTTCTGGTCAAATGCAAACCCATAGCCCGACTGTTGATGGTGCTGTGGGTATGGTGGCATGTGAGGGTTAGGGCCAGCAGAAGTTTTCATTGGTCACTCTTTGCATATTTTGTGCAGTCTCGAGCGTTTGGAGTTTTGGGAGCCCTATTGAGCCCGGCTTGGAGAGTGGCCACCGAGGGCTGGTAAGTTCGAGTTTTCTGGTCAAATGAAACCCGTAGCCCGACTGTTGATGGTGCTGTGGGTAGGGTGGCATGTGAGGGTTAGGGCCCGCAGAATTTTTCATTGGTCACTCTTTGCATATTTTGTACAGTCTCGAGCGTTCGGATCTTTGGGAGCCCTATTGAGCCCGGCTGGGAGAGTGGCCACCGAGGGCTGGTAAGTTCGAGTTTTCTGGTCAAATGCAAATCATAAGCCCGACTGTTGATGGTGCTGTGGGTAGGGTGGCATGTGAGGGTTAGGGCCAGCAGAAGTTTTCATTGGTCACTCTTTGCATATTTTGTGCCGTCTCGAGCGTTCGGAGCTTTGGGAGCCCTGTTGAGCCCGGCTGGGAGAGTGGCCACCGAGGGCTGGTAAGTTCGAGTTTTCTGGACAAATGCAAACCCGTAGCCCGAATGTTGATGGTGCTGTGGTAGGGTGGCATGTGAGGGTTAGGGCCAGCAGAAGTTTTCATTGGTCACTCTTTGCATATTTTGTGCAGTCTCGAGCGTTCGGAGCTTTGGGAGCCCTGTTGAGCCTGGCTGGGAGAGGTCTGGTAAGTTCGAGTTTTGTGGTCAAATGCAAACCCTAAGCCCGACTGTTGATGGTGCTGTGGGTAGGGTGGCACGTGAGGGTTAGGGCCAGCAGAAGTTTTCATTGGTCACTCTTTGCATATTTTGTACAGTCTCGAGCGTTCGGATCTTTGGGAGCCCTATTGAGCCCGGCTGGGAGAGTGGCCACCGAGGGCTGGTAAGTTCGAGTTTTCTGGTCAAATGCAAATCATAAGCCCGACTGTTGATGGTGCTGTGGGTAGGGTGGCATGTGAGGGATAGGGCCAGCAGAAGTTTTCATTGGTCACTCTTTGCATATTTTGTGCCGTCTCGAGCGTTCGGAGCTTTGGGAGCCCTGTTGAGCCCGGCTGGGAGAGTGGCCACCGAGGGCTGGTAAGTTCGAGTTTTCTGGTCAAATGCAAACCCGTAGCCCGAATGTTGATGGTGCTGTGGGTAGGGTGGCATGTGAGGGTTAGGGCCAGCAGAAGTTTTCGTTGGTCACTCTTTGCATATTTTGTACAGTCTCGAGCGTTCGGATCTTTGGGAGCCCTATTGAGCCCGGCTGGGAGAGTGGCCACCGAGGGCTGGTAAGTTCGAGTTTTCTGGTCAAATGCAAACCCTAAGCCCGAGTGTTGATGGTGCTGTGGGTAGGGTGGCATGTGAGGGTTAGGGCCAGCAGAAGTTTCCATTGGTCACTCTTTGCATATTTTGTGCAGTCTCGAGCGTTCGGAGCTTTGGGAGCCCTGTTGAGCCCGGCTGGGAGAGGTCTGGTAAGTTCGAGTTTTGTGGTCAAATGCAAACCCTAAGCCCGACTGTTGATGGTGCTGTGGGTAGGGTGGCACGTGAGGGTTAGGGCCAGCAGAAGTTTTCATTGGTCACTCTTTGCATATTTTGTACAGTCTCGAGCGTTCGGATCTTTGGGAGCCCTATTGAGCCCGGCTGGGAGAGTGGCCACCGAGGGCTGGTAAGTTCGAGTTTTCTGGTCAAATGCAAATCATAAGCCCGACTGTTGATGGTGCTGTGGGTAGGGTGGCATGTGAGGGTTAGGGCCAGCAGAAGTTTTCATTGGTCACTCTTTGCATATTTTGTGCCGTCTCGAGCGTTCGGAGCTTTGGGAGCCCTGTTGAGCCCGGCTGGGAGAGTGGCCACCGAGGGCTGGTAAGTTCGAGTTTTCTGGTCAAATGCAAACCCGTAGCCCGAATGTTGATGGTGCTGTGGGTAGGGTGGCATGTGAGGGTTAGGGCCAGCAGAAGTTTTCATTGGTCACTCTTTGCATATTTTGTGCAGTCTCGAGCATTCGGAGCTTTGGGAGCTCTGTTGAGCCCGGCTGGGAGAGGTCTGGTAAGTTCGAGTTTTGTGGTCAAATGCAAACCCTAAGCACGACTGTTGATGGTGCTGTGGGTAGGGTGGCACGTGAGGGTTAGGGCCAGCAGAAGTTTTCATTGGTCACTCTTTGCATATTTTGTACAGTCTCGAGCGTTCGGATCTTTGGGAGCCCTATTGAGCCCGGCTGGGAGAGTGGCCACCGAGGGCTGGTAAGTTCGAGTTTTCTGGTCAAATGCAAATCATAAGCCCGACTGTTGATGGTGCTGTGGGTAGGGTGGCATGTGAGGGATAGGGCCAGCAGAAGTTTTCATTGGTCACTCTTTGCATATTTTGTGCCGTCTCGAGCGTTCGGAGCTTTGGGAGCCCTGTTGAGCCCGGCTGGGAGAGTGGCCACCGAGGGCTGGTAAGTTCGAGTATTCTGGTCAAATGCAAACCCGTAGCCCGAATGTTGATGGTGCTGTGGGTAGGGTGGCATGTGAGGGTTAGGGCCAGCAGAAGTTTTCGTTGGTCACTCTTTGCATATTTTGTACAGTCTCGAGCGTTCGGATCTTTGGGAGCCCTATTGAGCCCGGCTGGGAGAGTGGCCACCGAGGGCTGGTAAGTTCGAGTTTTCTGGTCAAATGCAAACCCTAAGCCCGAGTGTTGATGGTGCTGTGGGTAGGGTGGCATGTGAGGGTTAGGGCCAGCAGAAGTTTCCATTGGTCACTCTTTGCATATTTTGTGCAGTCTCGAGCGTTCGGAGCTTTGGGAGCCCTGTTGAGCCCGGCTGGGAGAGGTCTGGTAAGTTCGAGTTTTGTGGTCAAATGCAAACCCTAAGCCCGACTGTTGATGGTGCTGTGGGTAGGGTGGCACGTGAGGGTTAGGGCCAGCAGAAGTTTTCATTGGTCACTCTTTGCATATTTTGTACAGTCTCGAGCGTTCGGATCTTTGGGAGCCCTATTGAGCCCGGCTGGGAGAGTGGCCACCGAGGGCTGGTAAGTTCGAGTTTTCTGGTCAAATGCAAATCATAAGCCCGACTGTTGATGGTGCTGTGGGTAGGGTGGCATGTGAGGGTTAGGGCCAGCAGAAGTTTTCATTGGTCACTCTTTGCATATTTTGTGCCGTCTCGAGCGTTCGGAGCTTTGGGAGCCCTGTTGAGCCCGGCTGGGAGAGTGGCCACCGAGGGCTGGTAAGTTCGAGTTTTCTGGTCAAATGCAAACCCGTAGCCCGAATGTTGATGGTGCTGTGGGTAGGGTGGCATGTGAGGGTTAGGGCCAGCAGAAGTTTTCATTGGTCACTCTTTGCATATTTTGTGCAGTCTCGAGCATTCGGAGCTTTGGGAGCTCTGTTGAGCCCGGCTGGGAGAGGTCTGGTAAGTTCGAGTTTTGTGGTCAAATGCAAACCCTAAGCACGACTGTTGATGGTGCTGTGGGTAGGGTGGCATGTGAGGGTTAGGGCCAGCAGAAGTTTTCGTTGGTCACTCTTTGCATATTTTGTGCAGTCTCGAGCGTTCGGAACTTTGGGAGCCCTATTGAGCCCTGCTGGGAGAGGTCTGGTATGTTCGAGTTTTCTGGTCAAATGCAAACCCGTAGCCCGACTGTTGATGGTGCTGTGGGTAGGGTGGCATGTGAGGGTTAGGGCCAGCAGAAGTTTTCATTGGTCACTCTTTGCATATTTTGTACAGTCTCGAGCGTTCGGATCTTTGGGAGCCCTATTGAGCCCGGCTGGGAGAGTGGCCACCGAGGGCTGGTAAGTTCGAGTTTTGTGGTCAAATGCAAACCCGTAGCCCGACTGTTGATGGTGCTGTGGGTAGGGTGGCATGTGAGGGTTAGGGCCAGCAGAAGTTTTCATTGGTCACTCTTTGCATATTTTGTACAGTCTCGAGCGTTCGGAACTTTGGTAGCCCTATTGAGCCCGGCTGGGAGAGTGGCCACCGAGGGCTGGTAAGTTCGAGTTTTCTGGTCAAATGCAAACCCTAAGCCCGTCTGTTGATGGTGCTGTGGGTAGGGTGGCATGTGAGGGTTAGGGCCAGCAGAAGTTTTCATTGGTCACTCTTTGCATATTTTGTGCAGTCTCGAGCATTCGGAGCTTTGGGAGCTCTGCTGAGCCCAGCTGGGAGAGGTCTGGTAAGTTCGAGTTTTGTGGTCAAATGCAAACCCTAAGCCCGACTGTTGATGGTGCTGTGGGTAGGGTGGCATGTGAGGGTTAGGGCCAGCAGAAGTTTTCATTGGTAACTCTTTGCATATTTTGTGCAGTCTCGAGTGTTCGGAACTTTGGGAGCCCTATTGAGCCCTGCTGGGAGAGGTCTGGTATGTTCGAGTTTTGTGGTCAAATGCAAACCCTAAGCCCGACTGTTGATGGTGCTGTGGGTAGGGTGGCATGTGAGGGTTAGGGCCAGCAGAAGTTTTCATTGGTCACTCTTTGCATATTTTGTACAGTCTCGAGCGTTCGGATCTTTGGGAGCCCTATTGAGCCCGGCTGGGAGAGTGGCCACCGAGGGCTGGTAAGTTCGAGTTTTGTGGTCAAATGCAAACCCTAAGCCCGACTGTTGATGGTGCTGTGGGTAGGGTGGCATGTGAGGGTTAGGGCCAGCAGAAGTTTTCATTGGTCACTCTTTGCATATTTTGTACAGTCTCGAGCGTTCGGACCTTTGGGAGCCCTATTGAGCCCGGCTGGGAGAGTGGCCACCGAGGGCTGGTAAGTTCGAGTTTTCTGGTCAAATGCAAACCCGTAGCCCGACTGTTGATGGTGCTGTGGGTAGGGTGGCATGTGAGGGTTAGGGCCAGCAGAAGTTTTCATTGGTCACTCTTTGCATATTTTGTACAGTCTCGAGCATTCGGAGCTTTGGGAGCTCTGTTGAGCCCGGCTGGGAGAGTGGCCACCGAGGGCTGGTAAGTTCGAGTTTTGTGGTCAAATGCAAACCCTAAGCCCGACTGTTGATGGTGCTGTGGGTAGGGTGGCATGTGAGGGATAGGGCCAGCAGAAATTTTCATTGGTCACTCTTTGCATATTTTGTGCAGTCTCGAGCATTCGGATATTTGGGAGCTCTGTTGAGCCCGGCTGGGAGAGGTCTGGTAAGTTCGAATTTTGTGGTCAAATGCAAACCCTAAGCCTGACTGTTGATGGTGCTGTGGGTAGGGTGGCATGTGAGGGTTAGGGCCAGCAGAAGTTTTCATTGGTCACTCTTTGCATATTTTGTGCAGTCTTGAGCGTTCGGAGCTTTGGGAGCCGTGTTGAGCCCTGCTGGGAAAGGTCTGGTAAGTTCGAGTTTTGTGGTCAAATGCAAACCCTTATCCCGACTGTTGATGGTGCTGTGGGTAGGGTGGCACGTGAGGGTTAGGGCCAGCAGAAGTTTTCATTGGTCACTCTTTGCATATTTTGTGCAGTCTCGAGCATTCGGAGCTTTGGGAGCTCTGCTGAGCCCAGCTGGGAGAGGTCTGGTAAGTTCGAGTTTTGTGGTCAAATGCAAACCCTAAGCCCGACTGTTGATGGTGCTGTGGGTAGGGTGGCATGTGAGGGTTAGGGCCAGCAGAAGTTTTCATTGGTCACTCTTTGCATATTTTGTGCAGTCTCGAGCGTTCGGAGCTTTGGGAGCCCTGTTGAGCCCGGCTGGGAGAGTGGCCACCGAGGGCTGGTAAGTTCGAGTTTTGTGGTCAAATGCAAACCCTAAGCCCGACTGTTGATGGTGCTGTGGGTAGGGTGGCATGTGAGGGTTAGGGCCAGCAGAAGTTTTCATTGGTCACTCTTTGCATATTTTGTGCAGTCTCGAGCATTCGGAGCTTTGGGAGCTCTGCTGAGCCCAGCTGGGAGAGGTCTGGTAAGTTCGAGTTTTGTGGTCAAATGCAAACCCTAAGCCCGACTGTTGATGGTGCTGTGGGTAGGGTGGCATGTGAGGGTTAGGGCCAGCAGAAGTTTTCATTGGTAACTCTTTGCATATTTTGTGCAGTCTCGAGCGTTCGGAACTTTGGGAGCCGTATTGAGCCCTGCTGGGAGAGGTCTGGTATGTTCGAGTTTTGTGGTCAAATGCAAACCCGTAGCCCGACTGTTGATGGTGCTGTGGGTAGGGTGGCATGTGAGGGTTAGGGCCAGCAGAAGTTTTCATTGGTCACTCTTTGCATATTTTGTACAGTCTCGAGCGTTCGGATCTTTGGGAGCCCTATTGAGCCCGGCTGGGAGAGTGGCCACCGAGGGCTGGTAAGTTCGAGTTTTGTGGTCAAATGCAAACCCTAAGCCCGACTGTTGATGGTGCTGTGGGTAGGGTGGCATGTGAGGGTTAGGGCCAGCAGAAGTTTTCATTGGTCACTCTTTGCATATTTTGTGCAGTCTCGAGCGTTCGGAGCTTTGGGAGCCCTGTTGAGCCCGGCTGGGAGAGTGGCCACCGGGGCTGGCAAGTTCGAGTTTTCTGGTCAAATGCAAACCCGTAGCCCGACTGTTGATGGTGCTGTGGGTAGGGTGGCATGTGAGGGTTAGGGCCAGCAGAAGTTTTCATTGGTCACTCTTTGCATATTTTGTGCAGTCTCGAGCATTCGGAGCTTTGGGAGCTCTGTTGAGCCCGGCTGGGAGAGGTCTGGTAAGTTCGAGTTTTGTGGTCAAATGCAAACCCTAAGCCAGACTGTTAATGGTGCTGTGGGTAGGGGGGCATGTGAGGGTTAGGGCCAGCAGAAGTTTTCATTGGTCACTCTTTGCATATTTTGTGCAGTCTCGAGCGTTCGGAGCTTTGGGAGCCCTATTGAGCCCTGCTGGGAGAGGTCTGGTATGTTCGAGTTTTCTGGTCAAATGCAAACCCGTAGCCCGACTGTTGATGGTGCTGTGGGTAGGGTGGCATGTGAGGGTTAGGGCCAGCAGAAGTTTTCATTGGTCACTCTTTGCATATTTTGTACAGTCTCGAGCGTTCGGACCTTTGGGAGCCCTATTGAGCCCGGCTGGGAGAGTGGCCACCGAGGGCTGGTAAGTTCGAGTTTTGTGATCAAATGCAAACCCTAAGCCCGACTGTTGATGGTGCTGTGGGTAGGGTGGCATGTGAGGGTTAGGGCCAGCCAGAGTTTTCAGTGGTCACTCTTTGCATCTTTTTGCCAGTGCCAAGCGTTTGGAGTTGTGGGAGCCCTATTTTTCAAGGCTGGGAGAGTGGCCGCCGAGGGCTGGTTCTTTCGAGGTTTTTGTGAAAATACGAACCCGTAGCCCAATTGTTGGTGGTGCTGTGGGTAGGGTGGCATGTGAGGGTTAGGGCCAGCCAGAGTTTTCAGGGGTCACTCTTTGCGTCTTTTTGCCCGTGCGAAGCGTTCGGAATTGTGGTAGCCCTATTTTTCAGGGCTGGGAGAGTGGCCGCCGAGGGCTGGTTCTTTCGAGGTTTTTGTGAAAATACGAACCCGTAGCCCGATTGTTGGTGGTGCTGTGGGTAGGGTGGCATGTGAGGGTTAGGGCCAGCCAGAGTTTTCAGGGGTCACTCTTTGCATCTTTTTGCCAGTGCCAAGCGTTCGGAGTTGTGGGTAATAGG
>JAJQWJ010000003.1:22371649-22704149 GCA_023637945.1 Phaethornis superciliosus
GCAGATGCCCCTTTGTTAGCATGGCTAGTGAAAGGCAACCATTTCTGCCCTCAGCCTGAAAAAATTCCAGGAGCTGTCTACAGGGCTTTATGGGCCTTGTTTTAATTACCCCTTCTGCTCCTGCAGACTGATAACTTGAAGTGAAGGGTTATAAAGTAAAGAAGGGAAATTCTGCACATTTCTAAAATCTGCCTGACAAAAAAAATCACTGTATCAGCAAGTTTTAAGGTACAGAATTTAAGAACAACGAAGAAAACTCTAATTATTAATAATGCGGAATTCATGCTCCTTCCATCTTCAAAGGGCAGTGATGGTTTCATCTTTAATTTGTCCCTGCAGGATCTGGATGCTGCATTACCTCTTATAGAACTCTACAAAGATAAGTTAGTGGGGATCGGAGAAGTAAGTAGAGTTTTGTAACTTGTTAAAATGGCAATGGTTTTGGCAATGCCTCTCACTAGAATTACAAAACCTCAGTGAATTTTGTTTTGTGTATGCAATGAGTATTGACACCAGTCTGAACAAGTGCTAAGTCTGATTTGGAATTCTCTTGATGTGTTTTCCTTCATAGATTTGCCCAGTTCCCTCTTTTCCTTCATTATCATTATTAGGACATAGGTGGCCTTTCTGATAGTGGATTTAGGACAAAGAATTGTATAATTATGCTATCTTGTCCTATGCCTGAATGTCTTCTGACTTGTTCTCTGGCACAATGAAGTGTCAAGTCCCATTGTTATCCTCATTCAGATCACTCATGCCCTCTTCCCTGACAAAGTGATGCTAAGCTGTGATTTCAGCATGCCTCACTGACTTCTACAGTCCTTTTTCCTTGTGAGCTCTCATCTGTCTGTATCCATGTGTTTCATTTGTTTATAAGTTAATTGAGGCTTGAAAGCTTTAGAGTAGAGTCTGCCTCTTTTCTGTATTGGTACCAGAGGGACTTTTGGCTGATATTTCTGAGGCTGCAGAAGAAGCAGTTACTGTCAGAGTTTTGTAGCTAAACTTACTGTGTTTTACTTGTATGGTATATGACAGACTTTGATTGCTCTAACTGCACTTTAAATTTTGCCTGAGCAAGCTAAAATCCAAAACACGTAGAATTAATGGGGAATTTTTGCTAAAGATAGAGCTAAAGGTACTGGTTCAAGTCAGAAATTTTACTTGTATTTCAGATCTAGATTTGAGATGTCCTCTGAAACAATATTCAATACATTATAAAACCCCAGAAAACCACTTCCATATCAAAATGTTAACTGCACTTGTTACTAACTGTTTGCCCACAAGTACTTTCATAGTTGAAAAGCTTATGGTTGACAAGGGATTCCTTTCAGAGTTTCTTTCTGATTCCTTTCTGAGCTCATTTTAATTGTGGGCTCTAGAATGTATGTTTTGAAATGCTTTGCGGTTTTGAAGCATTTTTGTCTTTATATATGGTATTGTGACTTAGTCAAGTGTTAGGTACGTAAAATTTTTTCACTTCTCTTCTTATACTATAGGTTGGACTAGATTTCACTCCCAGATTTGCCAGAACGGAAGAAGAGAAGGAAGGACAAAGACAGGTTTTGATCAAGCAGATTGAGGTAGCAAGAAGACTGGATTTACCTTTGTAAGTTTTGTTTACACTAGTAGGAGAATTTGCCAGATCTCTGTAACAAGTAGAAGTATTTCCCAGGATTTGTATTTACTAAAAGCCCACAGAGCTTTTCTTGCATGGCTTGAACTGGCATTAGTGTCCTGTCAGTTGTGATTTAATTATAGAATTTTCCCTGTTTGCACTTGAATACAGTGTTCTCTTGTTTCTGTTTCTTCAGTGTAACTGAAACAATACATATATACATGCCTAAGTTTTTTTCCTATGAAAGGTGTAATACAGGTTTATTATTTTCTTCCCAAGGTGCTGTTAAGTTCATTTGTGTTTCCAAAAAAAGTATTTTGCTATATTCCCTAATGCTGGGCCTCTCCTTCATGTGCAGAAATGTCCATTCCCGCTCAGCTGGAAGACCAACCATTAATCTCTTGAAGGACCAAGGTATATGTCTAAGGCATTTTTTTCTGTCATGGCATTTGTCAACAGGATTTCTTCAGCTGTGCCATGTTCTCACATCAGCTTGTGTATGAAGCTTGGGAGGAGAGCTGCAGAGATTCTGTATTCATTCTTTATGGGACCAAGATCCCATTGGAAACTGACATCACAGACCTACTGTAAACTTTGCTTATGGTTTGGTTTGTTTTTTTTCTCTGAGGTGCTGCAAAGGTGTTGCTCCATGCATTTGATGGGAAGCCATCTGTAGCCATGGAAGGTGTGAAAGCTGGATACTTCTTCTCCATTCCTCCTTCCATTATAAGGAGTGAACAGGTAACATCTAAAGGGCTTTGCTCCTCCATGCTTGGGGATTGCAGGTGATAGCTGACAGGTTATCATGATGGCAAACGTGACTATTTTCACTGTGCAGCTCAAATGTACACTTTTTTAACTCTGTGTGTTTTGAGGTGGTACTAGCAGTACTCATGTACGGTTGCTGTTGCCTGACACTTCTCAGTAGAAGTTTCAGTTGCTGATAGTATTGCAAGTTTTTGCTTTGGTTAAATTTCTACCTGGGCCTCTTGCCTTACCTGAACTTTTGGGGGGAAATATTGAACAAAATTTCCTGGGAAAAAAGGGCTAAGGAAATCTGCTCTCAGTTGGCTAAGTTACAGACCTTTGAAAAATTGTGATTATCACTAGGTGCACCCAGGAAAGAAGCATCTAAATTGCTTAAAGACAGTATTGGTCAGGTTTAGCCCTTACTGCTTTTTTTAATTTCTTCTCTGGACTGCCATAAACTAAGTGAACTTTTTCTTTGGGGGTAGTGTTCTGTGATGGTAAGTAGCATATCACTTTATGTGATAAAGCTCAGAAAATGTAAGGTAGGAAAAGGCATGCATCAAATGGAGGAGGCATGTGGGATAGATATAAATGGGGATAAGGTTAGGAGCTTGAAAAAAGGAAAGCAAACTGGAATTGAAGAATAAAAGCAGATATGACAAAATTATACACATTATATATTGTACATATTACATATATACAGAAAAATAGCAAATTGGAATTGCACAAGCAGCTTTACATGCAGAGTATTTTTTGCAATGTAACTACATCATTTAATGATTAACAATGGATTCAGGGTTGAGATAAGGGTATTGCAGATACTTGGAACACTGGATAATACTAATTTGAAGGGACTTCTCAAGCAGCTCCAGGTATTCTTGCTTCCATTGTAAAATTGTTGATAAAATGCAGATATTGGCACCAAAGTCTTTTGGCATTTCTTTTAAATGCAGAGGAAATTCTCCCTTCATATGTTTTTTTCCCCACAGGTCTAAGACCATAAAACATTTAATAGCTGTCTTTATTTTCTTCAAGAAGCAGAAGCTTGTGAAAACATTACCTCTGGAAAGTATGTGCTTGGAAACTGACTCTCCTGCTCTGGGGCCTGAAAAGCAGGTAAGTGATAGTGGGGAGGACTTTAATGTATGCATATCCTAACCCACACCTTACAGAGGTTGCTTTTACTGGCACAAGAGAGTGAAGTAGTATAAGCATTTGGTACAAGGGATGAGAGGGTGCCAAGTGAAAATCTTGAGATAAGTCGGTGTTGCAAAAGCTGAGAAAGGAAAAAAAAATCCAAAAAAGAAAAAGGGGGAAATAATCTAAGAAAAATAGCTACACGTAATTTCTTTGGCATACTTGCCACAGTGGTGGAAATTGAATCAGAAAATACTGAATCTGAAACACCTGTGATCTATAGGTGTTTCTATAGGGACCAGTAATTTGGTCTGTTTTTCTTTTTCAGGTGAGAAATGAACCAAAAAATATTTACATTGCTGCAGAATATATTGCCAAAATTAAAGGAATTCCAGTTCAAGAAGTTATAGAAGTGACCACACGGAATGCACTGAAAGTATTCCCCAGACTTCGGAACTTTCTTTCAATGTAGATTGAGAAACTGAAATACATGATATTACAGAAACTATATTTACAGTGTAATTAATAAAACAAACATGCATCTTAAAGTGGAGTTTTGCTGTTGGAAAGTGCAATAAATGAGCAGTGTTACATAGATGCATAGGACAAATAAGGGAATTTCTCAAAACCTTTGTTACGCACCATTTTCATCTCTTGGATGTAATGAAAACAGGTTGTTTATTTGCATCTCAAGTTGCTAAGCGAATACATTGTAAAGAAGAGCACCATAAAATTGTTCCTCTAGGTCTTCAAATGCCTTGCTCAGCTGCTCCTAGTCTGGGAGATGGCTAATGTGCAGTGCTTAATGTCCTCATTCCTTACTCTCTGCTGACTGACAGTCACACGGTTGTGGGCCCACTCGTGGTATGAAAGCTCCTGTTGGTACTTGTGGACTGCCTTCTGAAAAATAAAAAACCCTTCTGAAAAATAAAAAAATAAATGGATATTCTCTGTGTGTCATGTGGAGTAGGTTCTGTGAGTGGTGCAGAAGCAGCATCTCTGGTTTTTTTTCAAAATACTGTTGGGAGGAAAGAATTATAGCCCATCTTTTCCCTTGTATGCAGTAACAAGGTGCTCAGATCTTGGCTATTTTGAGAAACAGTTGCTTTAATTTTTTTATACATATTTTATGTTATTGTTTGAATCATATTCAAAGGAAAAAGGCTGGATTTGGTCTTACACTAAGGACCTGCTTTTCTGATTGCTCAGTATTGGGAGATAAAGGATTGTGACAGGGAGACAAGCCTGGTTTTGTGAGATCTTGGGAGATACCTCTGGCATGGATTCTGATACATTGGCCTAAAAACTGAATCTTGTGCTCTCTCACGGCATCTGTGTGGATGTGGCCCGTGTGAAATACTGATCAAAATTTGCTTACTGTAAACCAGCAAGGAATATGATGAGTTATGTATGACATTCAGTTGTTCTGAGGGCCACTAGGGTAGGAGAGGCTTTATCTGCCTAGGGGAAATTTTAGTAGTTCAATAAAGAAGATACACAGGTATTAACTTTTTCTTGATTTCTTCTGCATTTTCAGCTTCTTGAAACCACATTGTCAGGAGGTTTGGGTTTGGTTTTTTTCTTGCTGTCTAGCAGAACAGCTGTGTTTTTCTGTTTTTTGCCTGGAATTAGCTTATTAAGTTTAAGCATACTCCTAAAACAGTTTTTGGCCTGCAGCAAACAACAAAACTTGAATTATTTGTCTCTATTACAACGTGTGTTCAGAGTAGCAAATACCTAAACCTTTGCTTGCAGAATGTTTGGCCCAGAGTAGTTAGAACCATTTGTTACCCTGGTTCTGCATAACCATTTCCCCTAAATTGGGTTAGGGACAGTTTACCTCCAGATGGTGCTAGGGAATAGGTGTGCAATATTCTTAAGATTATTAATGTGATATTACTGATTAGCAATCATGTTGTTATTCTGCTAAATGGGTAATACCAGGCAGCTTTACACATGCTGCCTGTGGGAAGGGAAAGCTTCCAATATGGCATGGAAATGCAGATAGATATGGTGACACTCCTGGTAAAGAGGCAGTGTCCAAATGTTTGCTGAGTTTTGGCCTTATTCTCTCTGAAATTTTTAGCCTTGGATGAAAACGTTGATTTTGCAAAACAGGGAATATCAAGTATTTAGTCTGCTCAAAATCCCTCTTTTCTGCAACAGGGCAGCTTTAGGCCTAGCCTCACAGTCATAGGATACCTGGGCTGAGTTCTTGAATCCCTTTTGCTGCTGCTGCAGACATGCTCGTGTCCTGCAGCTCCCAGCTGGGCAGTGGGGGCAGCCAGCCCTGCATGGGCCCTGAGGTACTCAGCAGGACCTGCAGCTGCTTGGGATGGCATGGTCAGGGCTGTGCAGAGAGATGGAGTTGCTTCTCCCTGGGTGAGGAAAACCTGGCATCACAGCAGGTGTGGGTAGGGTGAGGCTGGCAGGGTGCCCGCGGTGAAACAGACACTTTGCTCTCTCTAGATCTAGACCCGTGGTGCCTGAGCGAAGTCATGGTGTAGGTGGCCTTCCACTCCACAAAAAGAACTCAGTGTCATTCCCACCCTGTCTCCATGTCTTCTGCATCCACCCTTGTAACAGCAAACACGGGTCAGGAGGAGCACTCTTTCCTCAGTGCCACGGGTTTTGCTGCAGAAGCTGTGCCCCAGCCTCCTGCAGCCCATGCCAGCAGGGCACAGTTTGTGCTGGAAATGAAGTCATGGCTTAGTGCAGGAAACCCAACCTTTTTAGGCTCTCACTTGATACTGGTGGTAGCTAACGTGTGGGAAGAGGAAGTGTGCTTTCTGAGCTGGAAATCAATACTGATCCCTCAGCAGTCATCCTCTATCTTCACCTCAAAGGAGGGTTTAGCAGAGAGCTTGCACTTGTGCCTGCAGTCCTGGGCTGACTCCTGGTCCCCAGGATCTCAGGAAGGCAGGATAGCTCATGGAGGAGCCATGTGGCTGCACACCATGAGAGCTTCCATCTCCACCAAGGCTGGCCTTGGTAATATCAAGTGTGTGTGCTGAATTCTGTTGCAGCCTCTCAAGTTGTCTGGACAAGCTGTGTTGCCTCCTACGTAGCATAGGACACTGGAGTGGCCAGGGATGTTCTGGGGAAAGGACACAGTGCAAATTTATCTGGATGCTGTGTTTAGCTTTTGGGAAACTTAAGAAACCTAAGGGGAAATGAGAAAGAAAGCACAGTGAGTGGAGACCCAAGTTTTCTCTTCAGCCATGCCATTGATTCTGGGGGACACTGAAAGCACTGGTGACTTCTAAGAGAAATGGAATGCTGCGGATGGTCTGCAGCATTATGGAAAACAGTAGGTGCAAAGCTCCAAATGATTCCTTTAGCCATCACCTTTCCCTGGGATGCTACAACCAACAGATCTGATTACACTTGTTAAGACTCCTCATTTCTCTTTACACAATGTGGTAGAAAAATCAAGAAAAGTCGGTGATTACCTTGGCGTAATTGGTGCCCTCAAAGTGCCTTGCTCATTAGTCAGTATTCCTGTTATTGATGTAGCTCTGGTTTGCACAGCTTCCGCCAGAGAAAAAAGCCTCGTGTCATTTGGTTCTTTCCAGGCTTAAAATAATGCACACAGATGCACTGTGTGCACTAGGGACTCCCCCACGTGCAAAGGCTTACAGTGAGTGCATAGCCCAACAAGAGGCAAAAATAATGAGGGGGACTCAGGCTGGTGGTAATAATGTGAAGGTACTTTCCACAGGTGAAGATGCAGACCTTGTAGATCTAGAGAACTTCTAAAGCTGTTTAGCTTTAACCCCAATCTGTTTGCAGGACTCATGGAACAAGACTGAAGTGATCCTGACTGAAGGCAAAGCGGCTTGCAAGAGTGGAATGGGTATAGTAGAACTAAAAGGTTCAGCCTAAATCTCTTTGATCTGAGGAACTCCTCAGATCCTGGAAATCGCCTCTGAGTTCAGGACTGATAGGTAAGAGTCTGTCTAAGGCCTCTACTTGTGCTCAGTTAAATAGTTTCTGGAGGGGTGCAGGAGGATCATCCTCCTGGGGCCTTTTTTCTGTTTTTAGACATGGACACACAGGGCCCAAATCTGCTAAACTTTGGGGCAAACTGAAAGGGTGATGATTTTTTTCAGATTTCAACACAGGAAAAAATGAGGAGATGATCATGGTGCCAAGTGCATGATAAGCTGTTTAATCTTGCTGTTTGTTGTGATAAGAGTTTAAAAAGATTGACCAGACTTTTACTGGAGGTGCTTCCAAAAGGCTCCTATGCAATGTATGGATAGGCTTTTTAGAGGCAAAAGCAAATAAATAATTGTCTGGAAATGTACCTTTCATCCCTAATGACCTTCTGCTTTTATTTGTTTTTTCATTGATTCAGTCTCAAACCTCTGTTCCTGTTGCAGAGCAGGAAAATTAATTTCAGAGAGACCCTGTCTTAGCAGAAAGGTTTTGTTTTACTTCTCTTTGCTTTCTGTATTCAATACAAAAATACAGCTGAGATCAAAGAAAGGTTAGGAGTTGCCATAGCATCTAGTTGTCTCAGCATTTTCCTCTTCAGCAGGTGGTTATCTACCCGTTCACTGCCCCTGCTGGGGTGGCTTTTTTGTCAATGTGCATCAGTAGTGGCATGGGCACGACAGCCCTCACTGCCCTGCTTCATGGCCCTACCATGCAGTGAGTGCAAACTGCCTCCTCCAGAGCCTGCCAAATTTTCTTTCCCCCTCTTCAAGCTGTTGTGAACAATGAAACAGTGAGAAAACATAAAAAAGATCATGGCCCTGATGATCCTGGGGCAGGAACTGAAACCCTTCTCACTAAATTCTTGACATTGTGCACAGAGAGATGCTGCCAATGGGTAGCCTAATGCAAACACAGGGGATCAGTGCTACAACTGTATCCAGGTCTGGTGATGAAAATGGTGATGTGGTTCACCTGAAAAAGCAGAAACTATGAGGCACTGGGACAAAGAGTATTATAGGAGCAAGGTGTAGCCCCTCTCTGCCCTAGAAAACAGCATAATGAGCAGTTCTGGCTTGGTTGCCTCAGAGGGCTTGGGTGCACAGAGCTGCTGGTGTGTGGAGCACTTGTCAAGCAGTGAGTTAGGTTCCTTTAGGTGGTCTAAAGGAACCTAAGGCAAAGCTGAAAAAAGTGTATAGAAGTGGCACATGGCCAGAACAGACCACAGCCTGTTTTTAAAGGGCTGTGGTCTGAAGAGCAAGCTACTTCTGCAAGGGTGCCCGGTGACATATCTGTCCTACCAAGGCAACATTCAACATGAAAATACATTGACTTTATCTCCCATGGGCATGGCAATATGTCTATGTGCATTGCCTTCAACACCAGGCAAGGCATCCCCAGTCTGTGCCTGCATACAGAACAGCCTGGCCTGCCATGGCACAGCACTGGCACCATGGTGTGGCTGAGCAAACCTCCAGCTTCCTGGCACAGAGTGAGTACAGCTCCCTGAAAGACCATGAAACAGCATCAGCATGAGGGAAGCAGGGCCACATCCCCATCTTTTGCAAGTAGAGGGGTGAAACTTGGAAAAGTCACAGCACTGGTGGTGCAATGGAACTCTTGATGCCCTGAAGGTATCACCTGGCAGGCAGTCTGGGGCATCCAATGGACTGTGCCTGGGGCTGTCTGTGGGACCCTGCCTGCAGAGGTGGGAGAGCTGCTTGTGCTCCCCACCCTGCGTAGTCCCCCTCCACAAAGCCCTCAGTGCAGCAGAGCTGTGTGCTGTGGTACTGCCATGGGTATTCTCTCCATCTGCAGCAAGGTCCCCATGGCTGCTGGCACTTACTGCACGAGGGTTATTCTTGCTGCTGGAGGGAATAGCAGCTGACATATCCCTGTCTCCTCCCACCCCCAAAAGGCATCCTGGCTCCGTCACTGTGTGTTTTGGGGTTCTGATTCAGAGCAGAGCAGATGGGCAGTGCAGCACCACATTCCACGTGAGGTGCCTGACTCCTTCCCACGTGTGTTTTGTATTTCTGTGCCAGGCTGTGGACACTGGGTTTAACTTCTTTAATATACATATTCAGATTTTGCATCCACTATTTTGGCTGTGCCGGGGTTTCATGCTTTGTCACCAAAGAGTGTGAACAGCCACTTGGCTCCTTCTTAGTGCCAGCTGCAGTATAAAGTACATGTGTCCCCTGTTGATAGAAAACAAGTTATGTTGCAAGCAGCACAAGCAAAAAAACATTTTTTCCCCATGGATGTGTGACCTCCTCCCCACATCAGTCCCAGTCCTCTCTTGTGATTGATCCATTACAGCCCAGCACTCCCAGTGATGCATTTGCAGGTCCCTGTGTGTCCCCCTGATCCCTGCCATGGTACCACCAGCTCCTCCGCATACCCTTTGGGCTCTGCCCTCCACAGAGTACCTCAGCTTTCTGCTGCATCACTGTGGCCTCCCTGTAATTCTCCAGCTCCCTTTCATGTTGTGTCCCTACACTTGTTGGATTGCCATTTAGGCAAGAAATAGCATATTCTGGGGTTTAGCTCAGAGCTGGGTAGTTTGTGTTTTGATAGGTGCTGGCATTGGACTCAGCAGCTGGGTCTGTGCCTCCTCTTGGTAGACTTGAGGGGGAACAGAATGTTGGTGTCATCTACATGGCCACCAACTCTCATAAACACTGTAGGAACTTTGTATCTCCAAGAGCTCTATTGTCTCTCAAATTCTGTTGGTTGTTGGAAAAACGGTGAGTTGTGGATGTGGACTAGAAGGCAGTATACCCATGTTAACTGATTCCCATGGGGGTGTGTATGTCAGATGCTGCATCTCCTGGGTGGAATTGGACCTGCTGTTTGGGACCTCCTAGGTCTGCCCAGAACATGACCACCAGTGAACCTGTGAAGTGGAAAGGGCCTGGGATTATCTATCAGGAAGGTCTGTCTTTGTGAAGTGCACTGCCTGGAGAGGGCAGCTTTGAAGTCCTGATTGGCACTGACTTATTGCTATAAATATACAGAGTGAGCATTTTTGTGCTCAGAACATTTCTGGATGCACAACAAAGGGGGAGGAAGCAAACAAATGGAGCTTTGTGGGAAGAAGTTAAATGGGACATTATGTTGGGACTTCCAATCAAAGCATTGCTAGATAACTTCCCTTCTTTTTAGGGGTCATTATTCATGTCTGGGAAAGTCAGGGTGGAACCTCAGCTCTGTACTACACTAGACCTTTGTACTGAACCAAGGCAAAGGCAAGTGCACATGCAGTGGGCTAACACTGTATATAATATGCATGAGCAGATGTCACCACTCTCCAAAATAATCCCTTCTGCACTGCCAGTGAATGCACCACAACTGTTGCTAATCTGTGTGTGACTGTTTATCCAAAGAGGTTGTTTCTTGATCAGCACCTGGAGGCTGCTGTGGTATCAGGATGCTCAGAGCTTCTTCCTGGAGTCTTTAGGATGAACTTTTGGAGAGGTGCAGCTGAACACTGATCTTGCTTCATCTCTGCTGCCTGAGTGGATGCAGATTGTGGCAGGGGCACAGGTGAATGTTGGGGCATCACTCAAGAAGAGGAAGTACTGGCTTTGTTTCCTTCTGCCCTGATGGACGCACAAAGTCTTTTGCTTCCAGCACTCATATATCTATCCTGAGAAAAGCTGATCTGACAGGAGAGTCACCAGGAGTGCTAAATCTGCCTGGGTAAAAGGAAGCTCTCCCAATCCATTCATTTAGGCTGTGAGGAGGAGGCTGGCATGTTTCTGAGCACAGTGCTCCCAAGCTGCCTGCCAGGCTCTGGCTGTGCTGTTGTTTCGCCAGTGTGTTACACTCACCCTTGTCTTTTCAGCAGCTTTGTGAGCCTGCTTTCTGGTATTCAACATAATTTTTTTCCTGTGTATAGGTCCCAAGAGCCCAAGGTTGTACAGACAGCAGTGAGAAGTAAGGACCCAAAGCTGAGTTATTCCGAGGACTCAAGTTATTTCCTCTTCATTCCCCTCCAAAGTTTCTAAAAGCTATAAGCTGTTGATACTGTTTTAGGTCTTACGGGACATAAAAACTGAGCTCAGCCTGTGTTTGCAGTTCATTGGAAATATAGGATTATGTCCAAAGGCTTTATAAACAGTCTGAATGCCATTCTGGAAGAGCTGGTACTTATTTTGCATGTTTCTGTATCGACTGCTGTAGGGAGATTGACTTTCTCACGGGCTATTCTGCCTTGTTTATTTTCATGGTTGCATTAGTGAGAGAAGTCAATTAAGCAGATTCCACTGGAGAACATCTGCGTGATTTGAACAGTTGATTCTCCTTCCCTTGCTCCAAACAAAGAGGTATAGTCAAAAAAAGTGTAGATTAGCCCCCACATTTCTGCTCTTTTAAAATCTTTTTCCTATATCCTCTCTAAAGGTCAAGCAGTTCAAAAGCCTTAGTGCTATGTAATATTTATTTATATTATTTTTTATTGGCCCGGCCTTAATATTTTTTAATAAACTAATATACATATATATGTTTATGGGTACGTGTCATGGATGTCAATCTCGTTTCCCAAATAACAAGTGATGGGACAAGAGTAAATGGCCTCAAGTTAGGCTAGGGAAGATTTAGGCTGGATATGAGGAAAAACTTCTTCACTGATAGAGTTGTCAAGTACTGAAACAGGCTGCCCAGGGAAGTGGTTGTGCCACCACAAGGCAAGAGGGGGAAGCAGAAGGTCAGGTTCTCTCCTCCTCTCTAAACATCTGGATGAAACCAATGTTATCATTCACATGGAAAAAGCTCTAGATGCTCTAGAGTTGTCCCAGCAGAGAAGCTGCCCACTGGCAGTCATGGCATGGCTGACAAGGGCACTAGGCTTGTCCTCCCAGTAATAAAAGGGAGGGAATTTTTTGTGAGAGATTCTGGGTTTGCAGCTAACCCGAAATATTTTATATCTTGCTAGGTGTGCTGCAAACGAAAGCTGTTCAAAACAATTTTTAGCATCTGAAGAGCTTTCCCAGCACAGGAGCTCTAACAGGGGGAGTCCCTCTTTGTCTGGCTGCCTTCCTGTTAAAATTATTAATGCTGATGGAATGCTAATGCCTTTGCCATAATGTACTTTCAGAGACAGGGCCTTGGGCAGGCATCTTTTATTGTTATTCAGTCTAAACACAAAAAATCCCTGCTGGTTTTTACTGAAGCTGAGGTCAGCCAGCATCTTCCTCATTGAATGGATGTGAATGTAGACCTTTAAGGAACATGGCTCTCTTCCTGCTAATAACCTCCTCAGAGAGTAACTGGGAACTTCAAGCTGTTACTAAATATTTACTTTTCCGTCACAATAAAGTAGCAACACTTCTCAAGGTTGGGTGAGCGATCTGTCTCTAAAGTAAAAGCAAATTGCCATACCAGGCTCTTAATGGCTCCAAATTTATATGATCCTTCATATAGGATCCAAACCTTCATCAGCTATGTTGCCTTTCTTTGGACACAGTCTAGTGGAAGATTGGGATTGTCTGCCAGCACATTGCTGCAATGGAAGGCATGTCAGTGGAAGAAGTTTTTGAAGTATCAACAAAAATGCCTCAAAGCTTTTCCCAAAAGATAACCAACTTTTGAGTCAATAAGTGCTTGCCAAAAATTAGAATGTTCATCCAAGACAACCCTGCTGCAGATCATGATTTTTGTTAATTTTTGTGGGCATATACATTTTCCTTACTCTTTATAAATGATTCACATGAAAGTTACATTTTTTCTAATAAAGAGCCTATTAAACTTGACAAATAAGAACCCAATAAATTTTACCTACTGTTTTTTTTCACATAATTTTTTTTGTAAACAAAATTTTCTTTGTGCACATAATATTCCCCCCTCTTGCAATGGTAAGAAACTCAGGGGTAAAATGACATTATTTATATGAAATTGATAGCTAACTACAAAAAGAAAACCAGATGGAAGATGAACAGAGGTACAAGATGTACATTTCTTCATCTTTAAGATGGACTGAGACATCCAGAAACACAAATTGCTGTTGTTCACACAGTTCGTTACTCATATTTTAAAATTCAGAACTCTTCTCTTATACTTAGGAGTATACTTCTGTATACATGTCAGTACATCAAAAATTTAATTCAGGTCCTTGGCAAACACGTCTGCTGTGGCCAGTCACATGCCAAAATTTAGGTGGCCAGACAAACATCTGGAGCTACAAACACAGTTTTAATAGCCTTGTGTTGCAAGTGCTCATTCTCCTGGTGAGATTTTGACTTTATCTTGGGGGGACAGTGTGCAAATATTGCTGGAATGAGGACTGTATAGGAGGAAGAGGATGTTTACATTTTCCCCTGTATTCTCTAATAGCTTTAAATCCATGTGAATTTCCAACTACTTTCTTGTAAGTCCAGCTTATTGAGGTTTGTTTAATATCCCACTAGAGTATTTAATTTCTAGCTCAGTTGGAACTTCAGATCTTTTGTTCTGAAATCCCTTTCTTATGTTACTGTAGCTTTCTTGTTTAAACAACTTGTCTGGAAGACAAGTACCTTGTGTGCTCTGCCATGTAGGTTTTCTCTGCATCTAGAGATCAAAGTTTGCATTGAAAACTGTAACCAAGAGTTAAATGCATTCTAAAGTAATGGCATTCTTCATTTCAGGCTCCTAACTTTGGGCTCAAGTTTTTCAAAGATGGATTGGCTTGTAGCTTATTTGTGGGGATGGAAATCTGGAAGGACATAACTAGGAACTGAAATCACTAAAATAATCCAGCTATGAGTGTTGGAAAGCTAATTATACCCTGAAATCAGCATTCTATAGCTGGATTTCCTTTATTTTGTGACATGCTCTGAACTGTAATAAAAAGGCACATTCTGAGCCTTTAATTTTTTTATTTTTTTTTTTTTTAACAAAGATGGCATTATCTGCGATAAAGTAAAGTTTGGAAATGTTATAAAAATGCATTGCTCTTTCAATGGAATATGTGCTACAAGAAGAGCAATAACTCTGCTACAAATAAGGATACTGCATTTCTAATTGTTTTTTAACTTTCTTCAGCCTGAAAATTTGAGTCCTTGGCCTCTGCCTGACTTCTGGAATTTAAGGACAAGCAAATAATTGCCATGAAATAAATTAGTATCAGCTACTTCCCAGTGAGTACCTTATACAAAAGACATATTTTAGCCTTTTCACAACACTAAGGAAAACAACTTTGTTAAACACATAAACAACTTTGTTTATATATAAGCAATTTCTGGCTCCCTCACTAGTAGGAATACTCAGGAATTTTCAGTCAGAAGGTAGATTATAGAAGGATAGCAGCAGTTTTAAGCTAAACTGGTGCTGTAAGCTTTGACATCAGTGTTCTGGTTTTAGCTTAATAAATTGTCTGTGAAATGTGCAAAACCAAGTACATGTGTTTTAAGTGAACTCTTGCAATGGATGTTTCTCATGAGTTAGCTTTCTCTTCCTGGGCAACTATGTCAACTACATATATTATACAAATATACAAATGGGTGTCAATCAGAAGTAATGGTTGTGAAGCTTATGAAATACAGCAGTGTAAAAAGTCAGGACATAAGCACCAAAGCTTTTCCTTGGTGCTGTCATTTCCTTGGTTTGCCATTTCCTGTCTTGTTAGGAAGGTACATCTGGAGATAAATGTCCCCAAAGATGGAATTGTATTCACTGTACCCCTTAAAAATCAACTATGAGCTGGGCAGCTGTAGCAAAAGGTGGATTTGGGCTTTGTGCTGATCTGTTGTAAATAACTTCTTTCTGGAAAAAGTATCCTCTCCTTCTGGTAGGTGGCTTTCATCCATGTGCTCCTTCCACTGCCAGGCTTAGCCTCTTTTTCTCTACAGTTCCCTGAGGCAGAGTTATTTTTCCATGCAGGATTCCTGTGCAGGAAGCAGAGGATACTCTGTGTGCTGGACAGTCAGGCAGACAGAGGAACTCGGAAGAATGTACCCAGAATTTGATCTTACAGAGGAAAAGTAAAAATAAGGCTTTTTCTTAATATGAATGCAAGAGGCAAGAAGGGCCTGAGTCTGACATGGTTAACTTTATTTTTTAAAAGCAGGTTTTTAGTACACACCTGTGATCTGCAAATTCAGGCTTTTTGTTCCAGTAGTCTCTAGAAATCCATCATGCCTCCAACATTACTACCATTGCTTATCTAATGGTTAGAGAAAGCAAACATAGCTAAATTTGTATTTTGAAGCATGTGTTTGTATTATTATTCATGCTGTAAATAAGATTAGGAGCTGTGGCTTACATAGAGCACCTGATCTTGAGTAAAATACTGACTCATAATAAGTGAGGAAACTTAAGACTGGTGGATAAGCACATCTACTACACAGATACAGATCTGATTAGGCTCCAGCATATCCATGAACAATGTGCAGTGTGTTATTTGCTGAATGCAGGCTAAATGATTCCCCACAGAAGCCAGTAAAATGCTGCTAACTTCATTAGCAAACTTAAATATTTCTGTATTTTCCTAATGCTCTTCGGAGAACAATCTGTCTTTTTATTAGGGTATAGTGTCTGCAGCAGCAGATCTACAAACTGTGACAGGGGCTGCCAGACACTGCCCCTGTGCAGACACGTACTGGGGCAGGTTTGAGGGAGGATTGCTTACTGAAGAGATCTCTAACTGCCTCTGCATGTGAGCCAGACAGCCAGATTCCCGAGGTACGTGTCAATTCAGATTTCAGAGGTTGAGTGGGAACATGGAATGTTTTGCCCGCGGCTCTGGAGGCAATGAAGGGCTGGGGTGGATGCACAGCCCTCACCGTGCATCCCTTCTGGCCACCTTCCACTGCGCTTCAGGCCTCTGGCTCTGCTCATATGTCCCTCACCACTTTACTACATTTCTCTGCACCACCACTGCACAGAATCAAACCTCTTATCCCAGGGGAAGGGCAGTGGTTTTCCCTGAATGTGCCAGGAGCAGTGAGGAGCTGCCAGGTGCAGGCCTGGGACAGTGCAGGCTGCCCTGCACAGGGTGTGCTGGCCAAGAAAGAGATTACAGGAATGAGATTATGCTGCTCTTTCCTTGGGGATGGCATGGGGATTATTTACATCACTCCAGTTCCCACACGGTTCTCAGTCACCCACACAGACAGCCTTTACAGGTTCAGTTTAAAACACCATAGAAAATCACAGACTCATAGAATGGTTTGGGTTGGAAGGGAGAAACATAGAAACATTTATTGTTATTTTTCACCACAGTGGCCAATTTTACTTCCAGTTGGGCCTTGGACCTTCTAATTTTCGCTCTACACATCTTCACTGTGTCTTTGTAATCCCCATAAGTTGCCTGTCCTCTCTTCCAAAAAATATAAATTTTCTTTTTATTTCTGAGTTCCAGCCAAAGCTCTCTGTTCCGCCAGCCCTGTCTCCTTCCTCGTTGGCTTGTCTTCTGTGACTTGGGCATGGTCAGCTCCTGCACATCTAAAAAAACCTTCTTAAAGTACGCCCAGCCTTCTATAGTCTCCTGGGCTCCTACATCCTCCAGAACTTCCTACCAAGGGACTCTTTCAACCATGGTCCAGAAGAGACCAAAGTCTGCTCTCTTGAAGTCCAAGGTGGCAGTTCTGGAGACTGCCTCCCTTGCTTCACTAAAAATCAAAAACCTTTCATAGTCACTTTGTCCAAGACAGGAGCACCCTGTGCTGGGTTAAGAACTGGCTGGAGGGCTGGGCCCAGAGAGTGGTGCTGAACGGTGCTGATCCAGTTGGCGGCCGGTCACCAGTGGTGTCCCCCAGGGATCAGTGTTGGGCCCAGTCCTGTTTATATCTTCATTGATGATTTAGATGAGGGGATCGAGTCCATCATCAGCAAATTTGCAGATGACACTAAGCTGGGGGGGGGTGTGGATCAGCTGGAAGGCAGGAGGGCTCTGCAGAGGGACCTGGACAGACTGGAGAGTTGGGCTGATTCCAATGGGATGAGGTTCAACACGGCCAAGTGCCGGGTCCTGCACTTTGGCCACAACAACCCCATGGGGAGCTCCAGGCTGGGCACAGAGTGGCTGAGAGCAGCCAGGCAGAGAGGGACCTGGGAGTCTGGATTGACAGGAAGCTGAACAGGAGCCAGCAGTGTGCCCAGGTGGCCAAGAAGGCCAATGGCATCCTGGCCTGTATCAGGAACAGCGTGGCCAGCAGGTCCAGGGAAGGGATTCTGCCCCTGTACTCAGCCCTGGTGAGGCCACACCTCGAGTCCTGTGTCCAGTTCTGGGCCCCTCAGTTTAAGAAGGATATCGAGGTCCTGGAGCAGGTCCAAAGGAGGGCAACCAGGCTGGTGAAGGGACTCCAGCACAAGTCCTGTGAGGAGAGGCTGAGGGAGCTGGGGGTGTTCAGCCTGGAGAAGAGGAGGCTCAGGGGAGACCTCATCGCTCTCTACAACTCCCTGAAAGGAGGCTGGAGCCAGGGGGGGGTTGGGCTCTTTTCCCAGGCAACTTTCAACAAGACAAGAGGGCATGCACTTAAGTTGTGCCAGGGGAAGTTTAGGTTGGATATTAGAAAGAATTTCTTTATGGAAAGGGTGATCAGACATTGGAATGGGCTGCCCAGGGATGTAGTGGATTCTCCGTCCCTGGAGATATTTAAAAAGAGACTGGATGTGGCACTCAGTGCCATGGTCTGGTAACCACAGCAGTAGTGGATCAAGGTTTGGACTTGATCTCAGAGGTCTCTTCCAACCCGGCTAATTCTATGATTCTATGATAAGGCAGCCTCCAACCATTACATCTCCCACAAGACCATATGTATATGTATATGTATATGTGTATGTATATGTGTATGTATATGTGTATGTATGTGTATGTGTATATATGTTACATACAGGCATCCAATTGTCACCCAAAAACCAGGGCTGATCTTTACGGTCTTTCCCCGCCTCAGCAACCCGTTCAAACCACCCTCCCGCCTCTCAGTGCCTCCGCGCCCGCCGAGGTCCCCACCCTGTTCCCCAGGGCCGCCTCCCGCTCCGCCCCACCGGGCCGGGTCGGGCTGCAGGGGCGGGGCTGGGCGGGGCGGCGGTGTCGGCGTGGTCTCGGAGCCGGAGCAGGAGTAGGAGTTGGAGTCGGGTGACCTTGTGAGGAGCGTGCGGGCTGTACTCGTCTCCTCTTCAAGCAGGGAAGTTGGGTGGGGAGACGGCCGAGATGGTGGAAGACGGCGGCGAGGAGGAAGCGGAGGGGGAGAGCGGGGAGATGCCGGCGGCCGTCGCCGTGCCCCCCCAGCAGCGCTACAACGGCTTCCTGCCCGGCAAAGAGACGGAGGAGGGCGGGCGGGAAGCCCCGGCGGGCGGCGGGGAGCGTGCGGCGGCAGAGGCCGAGGCCATGCTGTCTGCGGGCGGCGGCCGGGTGGAGACGCGGCTGTCGCGGCGGCGGCTGGCGGTGCTGGCCGTCTTCAGCTGCTACTCGCTGGTGAACGCCTTCCAGTGGATCCAGTACAGCATCCTCAGCAACGTCTTCGCCGGCTTCTACGGCGTCTCCTTCACGCAGATAGACTGGCTCTCCATGGTCTACATGGTGGCCTACGTACCTCTGATCCTGCCCGCCACTTGGCTGCTGGACGCCCGTGGCCTGCGCCTCACCGCCCTGCTGGGTGCCGGTCTGAACGGGCTGGGTGCCTGGATGAAGTGTGCCAGCCTGGCCCCCGGCCGCTACCCCATCACCCTGGCCGCCCAGACCGTCTGCGCCGTCGCCCAGGTCTTCATCCTGGGGCTGCCCTCACGCATCGCCTCCGTCTGGTTCGGCCCCACCGAGGTCTCCACCGCCTGCGCTGTGGCCGTGCTGGGTAACCAGGTAGGGGCGAAAAGGGGAGGGAGAGGGGGGCTTTCGAGAAGGGAGCATCCTCGAGTTTGGACTGGCGTTGGCGTGAAATAAGGCGTTTAAATGGAAAGCGCCATTCTCCAAGAAATGGTTGCAGGACAGCACTGGAGAGAGGAAAAGTGATGGGGTGGGCACTGAGGAGATGCTATGTTCCACCCTCAGTGGTCAGCCTTTTTTTTCCAGGACCCTTGCTGTGTTACGGGGTGTAGCAGCTTGCACGCTTCTGTCAGCTGCCTAGAGTGCATCAGCTGAGATCCTTTTCAGAAGTAGTCCCATGCCACTTTCTCTTCCCCTTCTGTTTAGCAGCTTGTCCCTTGCGTTTGGCATCATTTGCTGATGGAATCCACCCCCAGCTGGAGAGGGGTGAAGGACCTGGACTTTCACAGCGAGCCCCAGTGCCAGCATATATTAGTTTCTGCTTTCTGGAATAGTGTCCTCAAATCACTAGGTGCCAATAGTCGATGCCCTGATGACTCAGGAAGTTTTCTGTAATGCTGCAGTAGTTCAAATCACTGTGGAGGGCTGATAACTGAGTCACAAAATGTCCTCAAGCTTCCCTGTTTCTGGCTGATTTCAGAGAGCTGGAACAGCCATATCTGAAAGCACAGGTGAGGATAAGATGCTGATGTTTTGTTTTTTTATTTCCCAAAGCTTTGTTCTTGCTCCTTGCCACTGTGCCTGCTTTTCTGCGGCAATAAAACATTAAGATTCCCTCCAACAATGCTGGTGCAGGCTGAGGTCATAGGTACAGTTTGATTAAGGTAATGGGGAATTTGTTTTTGTTGTTGCTCATGTGAGTCTTATGTTTTTGTGTCTGCACTTCAGAGTTTTACAGCAGTAATATTAGTGTTAGATATTTACAGATAGGGTTGGTCATCAGCTCATACTCGGTATACCTGTCTGTTAACAATTTTTTCAATCCTTTTCTAAAGCAGTTTGGTTGTTGGTTTTTTTTTTTTTGCATTGAAGTCTTCCAGTAGACAAGTCAGCTGTCCCTATTTGAATTAAGACTTTGTGTGTTGTTGGGAGAGCAGGCAGAGGAGGAGGGACAGATTAGTTAACAAAATCAGATCACACCCTTTACCTATTATAACCTGCAATAAATTAACAATCTAGAGGGCATTAACATTTTTTCTATGATCTCTTGAGTGGCAGGATTGTGATATCAAGTAGAGCATTTTGATCATTTGTAGTTGAAACAGATACCACTAGGAATGCAGCAATGTACCTTTCAAGGGTTGCTGGGAGTGCCAGATTTCCACATGCGTTTAGCATCCTAAACTGGGCACACCAGAGTCACTGGATCTCTCAGTCCTGGCCTTAACCTCTCTAGATGTAAAAAATGAAAAACGGTATCACTTGACTTTCTTGGGGTACTGTGGGCACTGTATTGGCTCTAATTTGGGGAGGGAAAAAACATACCTTCAGAAAATTAGTAATTATGTACTCAGTTCATGTTTGTAAGGATGAAGAGACAAATTCTTTAGGTGAGAGCTAAAAAAAAAAAAAAGCAGCAAGTAGCAAAACCCTCATTGGGCATATGCACAAAGGGCACTTTGTAAGCATGTTGGTACTCCCTTTCTGAGGGTTGGACTTGCTATTATGTCTTTTTTTTTTCAGTTTTTTTGGGTTTTGTTTTTGTTAATTTTAAAGAATATATGTATTTTTCTAACATACAAAAATGCAGTTTAGTCTTGGAGGAGCAAGAGAGATAAACTGCAGAGTAATCAAAGACTGTTGTTCCTTGCTGTTGTAAAATGTTTTATACCAAAATTTCAAAGTTTCAGGCCTTGGTTTTTTTTGTCTTTTTAATACAAGATCAGGTGTGACATTGGAATTGATTCCAGATGCAAACCTCCTACTATTTTATTTTGTGATTTTTCTTTATTTCCTTAACAATAATCACAGATGTAAGTTTTGGGGTTACGTTTCTTAATAAGGATGTTCCTTTTTTTCTTTCTCTTCTCTATCTGTTCTGCAGTAAACCTAGTATGTCAGTCTTTGTTGCCATAGTGGCAGGATTGTGACATCTAGTAGAACAATTTGATGAGAAGAAGAGAAGTGTTTCTACAAGAATAGCTGGAGTCTCTTCTGTCATCCCTAGGTCTTCAGTTGCATGGTGACTAATACAAATTTATGTGCATGCACAGTATTTTACTGTGAAAGCTTCTTCTGCAAAAAAGCTCCCTTAATGCTCAGTTGTTAAATGCGCTGTACCCTAGGTGTAGTACTGTAGTTTAATTTAGAAATAAAAAAGTTAAAAACTGAGCTACGAAAGACCTGATTGTGAAATGTCACTGACAAATGAGCAAAATGAGCAAATGGCTCAGAAGTGTGATACTAAATTAACATTTTTCCTTCCCAGTTTTATTAATACTTAATGTGATAGAATTTCTGAATTCTACATGGTAGGGCTTTTCACTTCTCTGAACTTTTATGTTCACAGGGAAATTATTTTTGTTTTTCTTTTCTTGCTTTACAGCTTGGCACCGCAATTGGCTTTCTGTTGCCACCTGTTTTGGTTCCAAATACACCTGATGATATTGATCTGATGGCACATAACATCAGCATCATGTTCTACGGAACAGCAATAGTGTCCACACTTCTGTTCTTCTTAACAGGAGTTGGTAAGTGCTCCATTCTTGTAATTTAAATGGTCACCGTAAGGAGTGTTTCTGACATCTCACTTAAAGGATCAGACTTTGCTCAAAGTAGTTGAGGTTACATTTTCTCCAGTATATCTGTGTGCAATTGCCTGTTGCAGCAGGGTTAAGTAACAACCTGTTTACTGTATGTTGTGCTTCCCTGGGGTGATTTCTCAGAATATTTAGGTCATATAGGTTTATTGCTACAAGGACATTATGATATAAAATGAATTCTTGCTGTTAATCTTAGAATTCAGATACAAAGGTCTAGATACATTGCAGATGAAATCTATCTTTGACCGGGTGCTGGTAACAATCAGAACCAAAGTAGCTGTGACTTGATTGTTCTGTGAGAAAATCTTTTTTGTAGAAGTGTTAAAAACCACAGGGTAATCTTCTGAAATCCATTAAACTGAAACATTTCAAAAAGAAAAAGTATTACATCAAACTGAAACATTTCAAAAAGAAAAAGTATTAGTTTGGTAAAGATAAATCAAAATTGTTTCTTCTTCTTTCCCAGTGTTTGAAGAAAAGCCTAAATACCCTCCTAGTCACTCTCAAGCAGTCCTGCAAACAGTGCCTCCAGAGGCTTACTCCTACAAGCAGTCAATTATTAACTTGTTCAAGAATATTCCATTTGTACTTTTGCTGATCAGTTACGGTAAGTGATGCTGACTGACTGTAGTCTGCAGAACAGTTGGCAGAACAAGTATATGTCAAAAGCACACTGAGTTTTAGTAGTGGTGGTAGTTTCTTACGGGGGCAGAGGATGAAGTGTCAAACTTCTACTTACTCAGCAGTCGGTGTTGGAAAGTAGGTCTGGTGAAAAGATTTTACCTGAAAGAAGATTTTGCCTCTGATGCAAGTCTTAAATGTTGGTTTATTAACTCTTTAGGGTAGCATATCTGTGGCTACAGCTGGAATGACTGAAATTTTTCTTACTGCAGGTATTATGACTGGGGCGTTTTATTCTGTCTCTACATTACTTAACCAAATGATAGTAACTCACTATGAGGTAAGTTTGTTGGATCTTCTTGATAGTTTTTTTTTTCTTTTTTACTGTACATTTTCAGGGGTGATATTTATTATTATGTAGGTGCTATGTGTGCTCAGATGTTTGGTTTCCTTTATTACCCCTCTACAGTTTCTTGCACTGTACAGCTATGGGAGTCATAGGAGTGTTTGTGCTTATGACTGCCAAGAGGTCTGAACTTGACTCTGAGTGGAAGCAAGTTATTAATGAGCACCATATAAATATTTGTTGAAAGGGAGAAGAAGTGAACGCTGGGAGAATTGGCTTGACACTGGTGGTGGCAGGAATGGTGGGTTCGATTATTTGTGGTTTGTGGCTGGATTACACTAAAACATACAAGTAAGTGTGGGTAGGCATGTACGGGGTTAGGGGTAGGAGAGTGGTGCAGTTGCATTACAAAAGTACTGAAATGTAAGGGCTGAAGTGAACTGGTGATAAAATGCAGCAGCCTTGATGGAGACTGGCTTCTGAGGCTGCAGTAAAAGCTTGGGACTCTTACTAGTTTTCAGCCAAAGGAAATGAGAGAAGAGAATGCAGACATGTGAAGGGGTTTTCCAACTACTCCTGCCTGTTCAGGAGTGTAAAACTAACAAGGGAAGCCCTGTATGTGCTATGAACAGTGGTCAGGTGGCCCAGTGGGCTCCCTCTCCCAGGAAAGTATAGAGGCTCAAAACCTGCTATGCATTGTTTTGTAAAATGGACCATTGATGGGTTCCCATTTGTTTTTTTCCTCCTACTCTTGGTCCCTTTAATTCAGGGAATGACCGGGGAGCAGAACTCACTTCTAGGGAAGGAGCTCCCAGGTTCATTACCCATGGTATGGTGCCCCCTCAAGGAGTGAGCAGTGCCCTGGAGCACTGCTTGTGGTGCTGTGCTTCTCCTCTGTGACCCTTAGTACCTTATGTGCAGGGGCTCCAGATACCTAGTGGATGTTAATGGTGCAGATTGGCTTTGTTTCTGCATGTGTTTTAGCTTATAAACAAGTTATATGTGCTTTAATATTTTGGATGGCATTCTTCATTCCAGATTTAAAATAAGTGGAACATTGTAGTGAGATCTGTTTGATTTGCCTCTTATGCTGACTTTTGCTGGTAGTGTTTGATATGGCTGCTCATGTATTGTGTAATGGGCAGCACTGCAGGGTGACCAAGAGGTACAACATAGCAGAGAACTAAAATAGTCTTAAGGTAATAGTTAATGCTGTAATTGCCCACTCCTTGAGAGTCTGAGTAAGTCTCTGAGAGAAGCAGCCATATAACCAAGGCAGTAGAGTTCAGGAAGGGATACATTCTCATGGCATGGTATGTTTGAGTCAGAATTATGTGAAGCAAATTTTATACCTGTAGTTGCTAGAGGCAGTTGCTAGAGGGTGAATAATGTTTATGTTACTCTTCCATGCTTCAGCAATGTGCTATGACCTTATGTTAACAATGCTAATTTTTTTTGTACTTATTGGTTGGGTTGCAGGCAAACTACTTTGATTGTTTACATTCTCTCTTTCATTGGGATGCTGGTGTTTACTTTCACCCTGGACCTTGGGTACCTTATAGTAGTGTTTGTGACTGGAGGAGCACTGGGGTGAGTAGTTAAAGAGGACTAGAAGACTTATTGCAGTTCTGTTCAGAAGCAATGTTTAGCTATTTGTACTAAAGTGATTCAAGTGTATATTCTGTCACTATGCTCTCAACCTATGCCTACAGCCTACAGTACTGGTAGAGTTTTCTAGGGTTTCACCTTCTGTTGCATCACAGTAAACCTGAAGTAGCCAGCTTTTCAGTGAATTTCATTTAATGTTTTTATGGACCTAACAGAAGTCTGTATGTGGTCATTTTGTTTACTTCCAATTCAGAAAGCTGCCTGCAGCAAAGATAATTTCTTTATATTGATCAGTGGATAAGTGATTAAAGTTTAACTGAGCAGATCTAAGAAGGCTGGCTTCTGTACATTTTGATTAATCTGTATTTTGATAATCCAAGCAACTTGCTGGTCATTTATTTTCTCAGAAGAGCATGACCAGTTCTGATAGATACCTAAGCTAAAAGCCTCAGGAAGTGCTGAGGGAATAGTGCTGTATCCAGCCATGGCAGTCAAGGTAGAGCCAGAAATCTCTTGAGAGTTTGAGTTGAAAAACCAATCCACCAACCTCAGCTGCTTTAAGCCCCTCTTATGTTACCTGTCAGTTCCCTCAGCTTCTTCCACAGCAACTTTTAGCAGACTTTACAGTGTCCAACCTCACTTGCTCCTGGTGGTCTCTTTTTGTCCCTCCAGCACGGTGGTTTGGGCGGATCAAATTGTGATGTTTATGCATGAAAATAACTGGCTTCACTGGTGGAGTAGATTATTGACTAGTCAGAGAAGACTGTTTCATAGAAATGGAGTGGAGTTCGGGTGATTATGGGAAACACGGCAAATATGTTAAAGCATCTTTGTCCTAAAAAAAGTTGTAATGGCTAAAATTGTTGAGCAGGCATAGCAAGTATTGAATCATGTTTGATCTTAATAACAGACAGTTCAGAATACCAGCTATTTCATAATGCCACGTGTTTAGGTTTGATTTTCTTAGCTGTAGTACTAACAGATGAAGGTCACACTTACCATCCTCTTACTCTCCTGTTCAACAGTTTCTTCATGACTGGCTATCTTCCCCTTGGATTTGAATTTGCTGTGGAAATTACATATCCAGAGTCTGAAGGCACTTCCTCAGGTCTCCTTAATGCATCAGCACAGGTTATATAATTTTATTTCTTTAAGTGAATTACTGCTCAGGATGGCCAATCTACTTAAGTCTATGAAGGCTTTCATTGAGTTCAGTGCTAAGTCTGTGTTGTGTTGCTTATTTTTTTAAAAAAGTTTGTTTTATACATGATGGGACCTGAAACTTTGCAAAGTGAACTGTTGACTCTTTTTTTATGTGATCCTGATGAAATGACTTGTTCATTTACAGATATTTGGAATTGTCTTTACACTTGTTCAAGGAAAACTCACAACGCACTATAGTGCTCGTGCGGGAAACCTCTTTCTTTGTGCTTGGATTTTTGTGGGCATTATATTAACAGGTAAGTAATCAGAAATGTAAGTAATGATTTCTCTAAAATGTAAAAATGTGGAAGCTTTTTTTGAGACAGTGAATTTCTGGGTAGTTTTTAGATGTCTCGGGCATCTAGGATTTAAATATGTGGCTTCCTGTCTGAGCTGACACAAATTGTAAGTTCTGGGTTTGTTTTATTTTCTTTGTTTTTTACTTTAAATACTTGCTGTGTGCGCAGTCTTTGTTTTAAGAATGATATTGCTCATGTACAGACAGCCATGTCACCCATTTCTTGAATTTGAGGCAGATGTCTGTTCCCGGAGCAGGATAGTAAGTTTAAACAAATACATAAAAGGAGATACTTTGCAGTTTTCTAATTGCAAGAAAGTGCTGATGTATTTTTAAGTGTACCAGTGACTTACACGTTGGTACTTAAAATATGCTGAAAGTGCTAAAACCATCAAGTTTTGCTTCAAGTACTCATAGTTTAAAAGATTTTGTTGTCATTTTCTGCATGTTCTTTGTGAGTAGCAAGTTCAAATTGTCAGTAAGCTCAAATGAAGAGTGAATACAGGTATTTTGAATATGTGCTGAAAGCAACTTCCTTGTGCTTGCACTGTATAAACATTTCCCTTGAAATTCATGTCATTGCAAAGTTGTGAGCCAGCTTTCTCTTTGTTTGTTTCAGCCTTAATAAAATCAGATTTGCGAAGACACAATGTGAATTCAGGGATAATGAATTTGGATGCTAAATCTGTAAGTGGTGGCTCTTTACCATGATTGTATTACCATGCTTCAATGCTTGGCTTCTGTTGGCATAATAATATTAACTGCAAAAGAGTTAACAACGACTTATGAGTTGGCTTCCATGAAAAAACTTAAAAGGTCTTCTGCTCGCAGATTTTCCTAAATGTTAAGTGGCTGATATTAATATCTGATTTTATTGCTTCAATACTGCTTTTTTGTATTTACAGGTAGCATTGTAAATTGTGAAGCCTTTTTGTGTATTGGGTTAGGAGGCTGTGTTAGACTACATATTTCATTTAAAATACCTATAGTTCCTTTAAGTGAAGTCAGTGTCTGACAAACAGAAGTCATGCTGCTGTTTCTATACTGGGCTGCTGTTCGTCTACTGAGCACCCTTTCAACTAAATGAAGAGTTAGCATAGCACTTTTCTGCAGTTCAGGAGGTCTAGAGACCATGATTCAGCAGCTTTTCCAAATTATCCCACTTACTAGTAGAAAGAATGCTGTCACTGGAAACCAGTCAGTGCTGATGGATTTTGGATCACTCGGATCAAGAACATGAAACTGATTTTTGGAGACAGATATTGTGAGGTGTTCTGGTGCACTTTTTTTTGTGTGTATAGGTGTCTTGTATATATAGCAGCTTTTGATCATCTGTGACCAGGTGCATACTGTGTCTGCATAAGGTTCAGAGACTTCCAAGCTGGTGCTCTATGAGCTAACTTGAATCTAATCCCTGTGCAGCTCTGTGTGCAGTGTGGCATCCCAGGGGTTTACCAGCCTGGGTCAGGGATATTTTGCATGTGTATATGTTGACTATAGGTGGTGGTCCATGACTTGTTTTGTTTCCTGTTACCACCTTGTTAATTAGCCCAGATTGTTGCACAACTTCATTTATGTTAGTCACAATCTAACAAATTAACATCAGTAATTGATAGTTGTCTGTGTTAGTAGGGTACTGTTGTACTTTGATGCCAAACCTTGATCATCAAGATTCTGCTATGTTTAAATGCAATGCAGAAAAAATCTGAAAGTTAATCTCCACATGATGAATATCTGTGCAGTAAATATATACTTTAATTACACTAAGACACTCTTTAGTTACACTAAAACACACTTTTTGTGTGTTTTCCCATTAGGGAAAAAAGGGGAAATAAGACTTTCTATAAAAGCCTAATTTGGCTAATTAACAACCTATGCTGCTGAAGTCTAACCTATTAATTACCCAAGAATACTGAGTTGGGAATAGCTTCTGTTGACTAATAGCTTAATTCCTGCTTCTTTCTCCCCTCTCCAGGTACCAGTTGACAGTCCTGTAGAACCTGAAAGTACTGCATTAAAAATTCAATCGGCTTTATGAAGCTGGAAGAAGGTGACTGAAATGCACAAATTTAGTTGGATACTGAACAATACTGTATAGTTGTAAACACTGGGTTTGTGTATATGAGTAGTAAAATGTGTTTGGTGATAGTTGTACAGTGGAAACTATGAAGATGCTCAGTTAATTTTGCTGAAGACCCAAACAATTAATCTTTGTATGGAATATTTATTTTAACAGTTTTAAAATTCTGTGTTTTCATTAGTAAAGAAGTGCGTGAATACTCTCCATGCTAGGGAGACATGTATGTACAGGATGCATACTTGAAAAAAATCTGGAATCCTGAGGTACAGTTAGCATGATCACAAGTATCTAATCTTTTCTTGTTCAGTCTTTCCTAGTGCATTTGAGAAGTCAAAGAATGGGTAACTGCACAGCTGGAAGGTGTTCACAAGTTCTTTTTCTTTTTTTTAAATACATTTTTTTAATATAAGCCAACTGTTCCTTCTGGGAAACCGTCTGTAGCACAATATTGAAAACAAGAGATGACTGCAAATGTGTGTTTAACACTGGCATCTGACATGTCTTTTGTCTTTGAACTTCTAGGTGGCTATCAGAAGGTAGATAAGAAAAAACACCATCATAGAGTTGTTGTAACATTTCCAGGCAGGTTTAGAGAGTTTCCCATTAGATAAAGTGAAGGAAAAGTATTTGTTAAATGCAGTAAAAAGGAGGAGATAGGCCTTTGATACCTCTACTGTGAAGTATTCATAGGCAATTGAACACTACCACACAGGTTACCTTCATGGAATATTTTGAGTACTTTCTCAGTTAAAGTGAGAAGAGTATGTGTTTACAAAGAGCTGGTGCCTTTACTTTGTAAAGAAGATCTTTGCCTCATCTTGAGTTTAATCAGAGCTGCTGAAGAAATTCTGGTTTTTGTGTTAAATCTCCTCTGAATATTTGGTGTATCAGAAAATGTGTTTAGTCCTTTTTTGCATTTATTTATCTGCATTATGAAATATATAATCTGTCTCATGAAATTTTTGTGCTTGCATAACTTGAAATATGTCTTCTGCAGTTTGTTAAAAGCTGTAAAAATCACTGAAGGGAAGAGTGACTCTCATTCTGATGAAATATTTGCTGCTCATATCATGCATCTTGGCTACAAAAGGAGCAAACTTCATTAACATTCACATTGTGTTATTACATTTACATGAATTTGGGTTGTGAATTTCTCACTGCAGTGCTTCTGAAAGTATTCTTCTCTACCTTGTGCTCTCTCTACCACCTAGAGAATTGATAGCAGTACAGTAATACTGTACAGTACAGTAGTACAGTACAGTATTACTGAAAAAGAGCTGAGTTAGCAGACCTTTAGCAAACATGTAAGCTTCAGCATCCTTTAAATTGAGCTTGCAGGTCAATCATCAGTGATACTGACTCTTAGAGCCCCCATAGATCAGTAGTGCCATCAAGAAGGTAGAATCCTACTTGAATTGTTTCAATTGGGTATGGGGAGCTTTTTAAGAAAGATAGTGTTTCAGTATGATAAGTATCATTAAATGCTTTTCTTCTTCCTGTTTCAGTGTAGATTTCGAGAATCCTTTGTTATAAAAAGGATCTTGTAAACTGAGCTTTCTAAACTTAGTCTCCAAACTAGATGATCTTAATCTAACATTTTATATGATAAATGCTTCAGATAGGGGAAGATGGAAGGGCAATGTGCACACCAGAATTAGCTAGGCATGCTAATTAACTTGCCTTTCCAAGAAAGGCCCATGTCTCTCTGCCATGCCCAATGCTAGAGAGAAAATGAGGACTCCTTGCTGCTTCTGGAGAGACAAGCTCTATGAGAAGAGTCCTCTGGTGAGGTAGCTAAATATAGTAAAAGTAACTCATAATTAGTCAAACAGCAGGCAAGAGTATCTAAGTGGAAGTAGAGATGCTTTTGTTATGTCAGTTCTTTACATATAGTGGCTTGCTGTGATATAAGCTGCCCCATCAAGGGATCTACACATTTTCAGCCTGAGTGAGTAAAGTAAAAGTTTCTGCGTGTTGATGTGTGTGGGTGTTTTTTCCTTTAGAAAAAGAATGTGTACCAAAATATATACATTCCTTTGCAAGGTACAGAGTCAGTAAGCATTCATGTTCATGGCCCATGGTTGCTTTACACTTCTGCTGTTGCAAAATCTTAAGGAAATTTCTTTGAAATTTGGGGGAATTGTTGTCAAATACCCAACAGAAAGTCTTTGGTAGTATCTGGAATACTTTCTGAAATGTCCAGTATCCACTGTTCAAATTCAAAGATTGATTTTTTAAACTTTTTTTCTTACTTTTAAAGATATTTTTTAAAATTCCTTTACTCACTACTAGTTTCCAGTTTGTCTAGTTATGTTTAGCTGATGATTGAAAAAATATTTTTTCTGTTTCTTATGTTCTGCCAAATTATTTGACTACCCTCTGAAAAGGATCAAGTAAGATTGTCATCCTGGCAATCCTGGAAACCCTGCTAGGTCCCTGAAAAGAAAGTAGTTTTAATAATGAAGGCTTAATTACATTCTGGATTTAATACCTCCCCCTCTAAAAGGAGCTTGAAAGTTGAAAATATGCAAGCTATTTCCAGGCAGCTATCAAGTATTGAAATAAAAGGCTCGGGAGCAAAATAAGGAGCAAATAAATAATAAACCAGTATTTTATGCAATAACTTAACTATCTGTCTGTCAAGAAACTGAGGTTCTAGTTCATGGCAGAAATAAATTTGAGGTTGTTGAGGATTTTTTGTTTGTTAGGGGTTTTTTGAGGGTTTTTTTGCTTTTAAACAAACACATTCACCCAATCAAACATCCATCTGAAACTGGAAATAGGGTTTCTGACTCAGACTTCTTGAGATTCTGGCTCAGCCCTTCAGTTAGAAGTGGGGGCAAAAGTTCATAACTGCTTGAAGAGGTCATCGTTTAATGAATGGAATTACATGTCAACTATGAGAGAATGGAGTAGGAAAGCAAGTGAGGAGAGACATCCCAATCCCATGCATCAGCTTTTGCTTTTAAATATGCTTTGCTTTGAAGTGCCTCAGAAGAACTCTAGAAGATGCAAGAGAAGTCATGTAATGATCAGTGTAAGCACAGGGGCTCCCCACAACTTCCTGGGGACCTAGCAGGGCATTTAATTCCTTTCAGCTACAAGATTCAGAGATCAGTCTTTAAAATATCTTTGTTTCCTCCAGACCATGTTAAACTTTGCTAACTTCAGTGGGAGAGACCTAAAGAACATTGACCTATTTTTATTTAGGATATCTAACCTGGCCTTAAAACCTTCATTTCTGTTGGCTGGGTTTAAAAACATCAGACCTGTTAAGGCAGAGTCTGGAAGTGCTGCAGTTGGGAGCTTCAATCTTTGCATTGGCCATTCAGAGCATATATTTTGTAGATGAATGCTTGTCTTCAACAACATCTCTTCCTGCTGCTGAATGCTGTTCCCAAAAAAGGGAAGAAGTGGGAAGAATAATAGGAATAATTTTAGGTCAATAGGGCTTTCCTAACTTCATCCTCTTGGTCATCTCTTTTGTTCAAGACATTGTTTTGTTTCAGAGACAATCACTGTAATTGATGTGTGTAATTAGAGCTGCCAGCCCATACTGCCTAACAAAAAAAAAATGCTTTTTGAGAAATCTTTGGACTATCTTGTGTGTCTGTGACTTAAGTGAAATTGAGGTGAGCTGTAAGCATTTGTTACTTACATTTCCCATTCTGTGAACTCAAGAATTTTCTTTTGTGGATGTGTGTGACCTTTTTGGTTGTTGTATTTCAATACTTGTATGTGGCATCCTAAGTGTGCTAATGACTACTAATGATTCATGGACCACAAGCTAAGTTATTTTATCTGTTATTTCCCTACCGCCACCATTCAGTATGAGGTCTATTACCAGGGAGAAGTAATGCATGGACTGGAATGAATTAAGCAAAAATTCCTGAGAGAAGTGTTTTTCCATGTAAGACCCATGTTATTTAATGCTTATATCTTTGTTCTTCTCATCAAGGTAGCAAATATTTTTTCTATCATATGTTGTTTTTTTATTGTCCCATGCTTTATTTCAAGAGAAAATTAAAAATTCTTTCTGAATATTTTCTGATTGCAATATTGTATATATGTGTATATGTGGGTGGCATCATTCCTTTACAGTGATACGTTACTAATAAAGTGTATTACATGCAACTGTGTTGGAGCCAGGATTGCCATTTTTGACAGCTTGATGGTCTAAAAATGATTTTTTTTTTTCTTAGAAGCTGCTGTTTATTCGCAAAATTTTCCTACATTAATGATGCACTGTGTCATTAATAAACATGAATGCACATATATGCGGAGTGCTTGTATGGAAGCTATAGAAATGTATTCAACACAAAAGTATTGGCTTACAGAGGAATTTCCTCAGGGCATGGAATTGAAGTGTTGCACTTCTCTAGCACAGTGGTTGCTCCTCATTTGCTTCAGAAAATGTCTGTGAGAGAAGAAAGTACAGTTAACCCTAAAGCAGAGCAATCTGTAAGCAGCTCCTTAAGTGTAGTGCAAATATAATTTTAACAAAACATCCAGCTGCTGAGAGATTATCCGGGGAGAGAGGCTAGAATAACTTCTTAGAGAGGATAGAGGGAGACATTACATTTAGTTATGGACCAGCTTCTGTTTCTAAAAGCAAAGCTGTTTTCAGTGTAAGCACATTAGGACCCCTGTGAGCACTTTTCTTCAGTATTTAGCCCAGCACAACAGCTGTGAGCCAGGTAAGTTTGAGGAACCTGTTTTAAAGGAAGTAGAGTCACTGTAAGAAAATGTTTTGTCTTTTTTTTTTTTTTTTTTTTTTAATCTCTCTTCTCCACAAAACTGGGATTATCTCTGAACTATTTTTATATAAGAGATTCTTCACAGAAGGTTTCAAGTGCTGCAGAGCACAGGAAATATAAGCCTTTTGTCATAAAGCAATGCTGGCATCCAGCTCAACAGGGTCATGAACTTTCAGATGGGCTTTTCATTTTACAGCCAGGACTATAGGGTTGCATTCCTCTACCTCTATGAAAGCTGTGAGCTGTAGCTGTGGGCTGTATCCCCATTTAGCATTGCAATTGAAACATTCCCACAGCTGGGAAAGAGCAGTCATGGCAAATTATTATTTTGTTTGTCTGTTTGTTTTTTGGCAGATGCTCAAGTCTTTCTTACAAGAAAATGCCAGAAACCCCATGAGGGAAATGGGAGGTGAGGAGCCAATCCTGACTATGACTGGTCAAATAATCATTTCAATAGTTGGGAGAATACCCTATTTATCCAAAGCTAACAAATGTAACCCTTTCCAGAAAGCAATGTGGTTTGTGTAAGCATAATAATAGGCAGGTGTCTTAACAGTCTGGCTGCTTCCTAGGCTAGAAAGATTTCTTAGGGGCATGCTAGATTTCCTTCTGTCTGTGCTTCACATTATTTTGAAGGGGGTTTTTGTCAACTGACTTGTAGGAGCAAAATTGCACTCACAGGAAAAAATTTCTTCCTAATATCTAAATCTGTTCTCTAGGAGCCTGAAATTCACTTAGAGGCTACTGTGTAAGGCCTAGCAATCCTGTCATTTCTCCACAGGAGCTTCAGGAGGGTAGAGGAGCCCTTGGAGGGCTCAAAAGCTTGAACAAGTTACCCAAGCCAGATTGCTACCAAGGAAGACAAGGAGGTTTGTCTGATTTGGGGGAGCAAAGTGCCCTATGCTCAGTGTGATTTTCCCCTGATCTACTCCATTTGCTCAGGGTTGAGTTCTAAGTGTCTCATGAGGGTTGAAATGTCTGTGTGCATGAAGAAGACAGAAAGCATTATGAAGCCTTGAATTCTGCAGCTTGTTTGATCACCCTTAGGATGTTTCTGGATTTGAATCCAAAGTCAGAAAATGGTCTATAGGCTTCTGAGTCTGCTAGTTAACATCTGAAAACTAATATCATGCATGTGATGGCAAATAACGAAGATGACTGAAAAAAATTAATTTTGTTCCAGATTACTGTAATTCTTTTAACAGCTGTTAGTTTTTAAAATGGCCGCAATATTTGAAATTTACTCTCACCTTCAGGTGCTTCTGCAGTGTTTTGACTGATGTTCAGTCATTCTCTAGGGGAAACTTAATCTGCAGAGCACTGCCTTCCAGGGATGCTTGAAGTGATGCTTTAGGTCAAAATCTGTTAGAAGAATTAATCAGTGTTTATTAATCAGTGTATCATGATGCTGAGAACACATTTCTCTCTTTGCAGGTTTCACATAACATTTAAATTCAAAGGCTTGTGGTTTCTGGCCTTGTAACATGTTCTATTGCTAAGCTAAGTAACTTTTTTAGTCCACTTTCAAGTACTGCCTGGAAAGACAACTAATTTTGAAGAACTTTAATACATATGGACAGTGTTGAGGCATCATACTATGCCCAGAAGGCTCAGGGTATCCCACAGCAGAACTGCACTGCTTAATTGATTTCTAAAACAGCACCAACAATTGTGCTTCTAAAGTTGAGTAGGCAGGTGTTTATTGCAGACCACTCCTCTCTCCATGCAGGCAGGGATGCCTCAGGTTCTTGCTTGGCAGTGGAAGGAAGTCCTGATTCTCACCTTTGGTGACACCACAGGCAGCTCCTCTGGGGCAAGGGCAGCAGATGCTGATGATGACTGAAAACAGAACTTGCTTCTAATAGAAAATATGTTGGGTTTTTTTAGCCACTGCTTCTCTTTACTACCTGTACTTTTACTATGCAGTTCTGAAAAAAGGTGATTGTGCTGGATAATATTCTGACTAAAGTTGGACTATTTGCCTAAAAAATTGTATTGCCAAGATTTTTGAAAGGTTACATTAGTATTTCCTTGTTTTTTACAAGCAGAGCCTGCTGCAGAGACCAAATGTGACACGCCAGCAAGTAAGATTGTCAACAGCAAACTGGATTGATGTAATTATTTTCCCAAACTGCAACAATATTTGAGATTTAAACTTAGGAAATGAGGCAGAAAGAGGGCTAATGGGGGTGCTGATGTTGTAGCACTCAGAAACAACAGTTTCATCTGTATCTGATGCTATCAGTTGTGTATCTGAGTGCAGAGATTAGAAGTACTGAAGAGGAAGGGCTATTTCACCATCAGCAAAGGCTCGGGCCAATTAGGACATGCTGACCTGCAACGGGGGAGGAAAGAGAAAACTTGCAAAACTGTTTTGGAGGAGGCTGGATTTATAGGCTTTTCCTGCCTTTGATTTTTTTTTAAATGCTGGAAATCTTGCCTGTTGGATTAGGCTGAGATCAACTAAAGCCCAGTTAAACAAACCCACCAAAAAAACCCTGTAATGATTTCCTGCAGAAATTATAGAATTACTGCAAGAGGTCCTGGACTTGTTCAGGCAAAAAAAGAAACAAAAACTAGTGATAACATTCCTCATTGCTAAAGCCAAAACATCTGGTGGGTGAGTTTTTTTACTAGACCATTGCAAAATACGTAGTGTGTTAAGAGTTTGCAGAAAGGGCTAACCTGGGGAAAGCTCCTAGGAAGCACACCCTCAAGCACTCCTTTTATAGTTTACTTTGCTTTTAAATCTGCTTTACATATTTATTTTCCCAGTGATCACGTTGATTAATAGGTAAAGTTGTCCTTCTTAGTGGTTACGTAAATCATTCCTGCAAACTTGCATAAACAGCCAGTCTTGGTTACATCCTTATCAAAGTTCAACCTTGCATTTCATTACTGAACAAGTACAATTCTGGCTTAACTTCCAGGTTAGGAAAAACCCCAAACAAACAAGCTTTATTTTCGTTTTCAAGGATCAAGCAAGGTCACCGTGGTCTTTTCAGGAAATAGGCTAATATTTGCATAGCAATAACGCAGGTAAACTTTCTGAACCTGTGTTCTGCTTCCCTTCTGCAAAGCTGAAACACCCTTGTAGTTTAACCATTTCAGAATGCTGCTGCTTTTCTATGCATCTGGTGGTTCCTATATCCAGAAAAGGCCATTAATATCACTTGTCCTGACTTTAGCAGAGCACTGTGCCCAAGCTGGGGACACTAGTATAGCACCCAGGCTTTAGGCTTTTGCACTGACTGCTGCCAGCTGCAGGAACTGGTATTTCTATATAACTATATATAACTATTTCCTGCTCCACCAGTAGCTGGCCTGCCTCTTGTAAGCTCAGTGCTGGGAAGGGACCTTCAGTGAGTGTAGAGCACTCAGCATCTACATTTGCTGACCCAGATAACAGCACAGGTCCAGATCTAGTATGTGGCCACTGATTTGCATCTATCTGATGGAAGGAAGGAGAAGATACACTGCCAAGCTTTTGCCCAGGTGCTGTAAGACCATTCCTTAGCTATTATTTCCCAGCCACCCTTGGACCGTAGCAGATTTGAGCACCTCTTCTGGCAGAAAAGCAAACCTCAGCTGTTCTTGGGAACCAGGGCCACCACACATCCTGGGACTGAGGGGTTGGCAGGCTGGGCTGCAGAAGCAGGGATGGCATCTTTCATTGCAGTGCTGCTGCCTGTCATGCTCCACCTCTGCATTTGGTCCTTCACTTGTGTGCCCTGGCAGCACAGAGCAGCATTTCTCTTCCAGGTGACATGTGTTTTACATGGAAGTAAAAATTATATTATTAAATTTTAATATGGGTCTGTTGACAGCTGAGTTGGGGCCAGGCCTTACCAAGGTCTTACAAAAGGCTGGAGCCATGGTAGCCAAAGAGCTACAAGAGCAAATTTCACTGAATTTCAAAGGAGCATGGGTGTTGCATGAGACCTCAGAGACACCCATGACACCAGTGATCTATTTTCCAGCAAAACCAGCAGGTCCATCCTGAGCCCAGTGCAGATCCTGCCCTGAAGCCAGGTCAGGCTGGAGCCACTGTCCAGGGAAACCTTCGGCTTGCTCCTAGCTCCTGCACTGAGCCAGCAGGAAGGGCTGCTTGGAAACAATGGGTAATAGAGGAAGTATTTTCTCAAATAAGCCCAAATTAATAGATAAATTAACTGCCTGTGTGTGTGTAATATCACAAGGCAGTGAGGATTTGCTGTGTGGCTGAACTTATCATTGTGTGTAAGAAGGTGCTTGTGGGGAAGGGACTAGTGGGGCTCTTTGGAGCAGTGCAGAGGTGACACTTCTGGAGATGAAATCTTGGAAAAAGTGCTGATGCTGATATCACCTTGCTGCCATGGTACAATTAGGAGCTATTAATTTTCCCATAGTCGGTTGTATAATTGCACTGCAGGACCTTTTGAATGCTGCATTTAAATTAGTCTGCAATTGGAAATAATGAAAGTTAAAACCCTCTTACATGATTTTATGATCAAATTAGTTCCTTTGACACAGAAAGCAGCCTCAGTGAGATTATGAGAGACAGGTCACCCCCAGCAGGGTGGAGGAAGAGTTGCAAACAGCGCAGGAGAGCTATGATATCAAAATTAGATGGTCCCACAAGGTGAAAGCCATTGGATGCTGTGGGGATGTGGGGGAGGGCACGCCACAGATCCCACCCTGCTCTTACTCATTTTGAATCTGTGTTCATTACTAATATCAGGGAGGGCTTGGACAACAAGGCAGCATTCTTCTATTTTTACTCTTAATTTGTATCTAGTTGTTTCAAAGTTGCTGTTACCTTCAGGACCTCAGTTAACTTCTGCTCTGCCTGCCCACCCCACAGCTGGCCTTGGATGTGCTGGGAGTTCAACTTCTCCCTTTTCAGTCTAAGCATCAAGGAGGAGCTGATAAGATTTTCTCTTGGTCAGAAGGGATCTGAGTGCTGCAAAAGGCTGCTACAGACAGGGCTGTGGTGACCCAAGCATGCCGTGCCCCTTACCTGTCTGGCTAAGGAGAGGCCTTGTCTTCAGCATGGAGCATGGTGGAGGCAGAGGACTTTGAACTGAAGAGCATGTAGCATCACTCCACCTTTGCAGGGTTGCTAAGAGGTGTAGGAAGGTGTGATCTAAGGGTTCCTGGCTGGTTTGGGCAGTGGAACAGCACTGAATAAGGCTGTGGCACTCTTGCCATGGTTGCCTGTTCCAACAGTGAACAAGACCCTGGGATGTACATGACTGCCAGTTTGTGTATCAGCATCCTTGATGATGACTTTCTGCTGTACAGTCTCAGCACTGTTCTGTCACATGCAGCATGCCTCACACAGGGTTGCTGCCACCTGCATAGTCCCATTAGTCTAGACCTAAGTCTCTGATTCAGGTGTGAATGGTTTTCAAGCCTTCCACTGGCTCCACTGCAGTGAACTTGGAGACTTTCTCAGCCTCCTTTCCCTCACATTACTTTGCCCGAGCCTCCCTCTGTTCCTTGGGAACCATCTCCTTCATGGCTGCAACCATCTGCAGCCAGCCTCTCCTGGTATCTCTGCTTCATCAGCTCTCATCTGGAACTCATCTCGGTGCTCTTGCATCTGAGCAATTCTATGATTATATGTGCAGCCTCAACTGCACTCCAGAGGGAGAGAGGGACAGTCCTGCCCCTGGGATCCAGATCCAAAACATTAGGAAAATGCAGGACACAGTGGAGTGGGTGAGGACTTCACAACAGCTCTAAAACCACTCCCATCTCTCTTCCTCTATCCCAGATTTTGTCGACATTTACACACTGAGCCCTCGCGTTCAGTTTAGGGGGCCCCCTAGACCAAAATCTCCTGGGCTGAAACCTGACACTGGGCAAGCTGTTGCCCTTGGGTTGCTTCAGCTGGTGGCACAGCCCTTCTCAGACCTCCCTTACATTAAACCTCCTGATGAGATTCAGGCATACCATGCAGCCAGGATGCAGCAGGGGAAGATTACTGCTAGGAGTCACAGAGACACCAACTCCTGTGGAGAGCAATTAGACACTCTGTTTGCTTGGCTCCTGAGAGCATTCAGGAAGCTGATTAGGGCACTGGAGAGATTTATTTATGGTGAGAGATGAAAATCAGTACTTGCAGCTCTTAACAGGCAGGTACGCGCCCTGTGTGGCTGGGAGCAGGGGAGTGCAGAGTGGTGGTGGTGGTGGTGGTGGTATCCAAGTGAATAGGCAGGGACTTTTATTTCTGATGAGGTGTCACCTCTAGCTCTAGGATTTGTCTTGACACTGTTGTGCTCGATATAAAGAGCTAAAAAATCACATCCGAGCACGGAAATAAACATCAGGGAACTGAGATGAGTGGTGGAGGTGGCAGCAGCAGCCAGGATGTTGTCTGCCCAAGAGTTGCAGCAAGGCCACTGAAGTGTTTGGGCTAAGTCATGAAGGAGAGATAGGTTCCCCGTTGCTCTCATCCACAGCCCCGTCACACTGTGCCAGGCAGGGGGAACAGATGCTATTTTTCTGTTGTTTTAGCAGTTTGTGCAGATGTGTGAGGCAGACACCTGCTGCCGGGGGACTGAAGCAGGACATCACGACTGTGAGTACCCCTGAGTCACTGCTCATTCTGCCCTCTGGCAGTCTGTGTGGCAGCAAAACACTCAGGCTGCGATGAGACCACAGCCACTCATAGGGATGACTCCCCCAGCTCCAGGGTGCTTCTTTGGTCAGCGGACAGATGAGCCTCGCAGCAGCTCACGCCTTCAAGCTGGTCTCTTACTGCCATCAGCCTAACACTCAGTGGTTAACAACCACTTTATCATCTCCTTTACGAAAACAGACCGGCTCTCTTCGATTGAGAGTTTGATCTTCAGGCGACCCTCTCGCACTGGCGGCACGGCACGCACGGCTCGGCACGGCTCGGCATGGCACGGCACGGCACGGCTCGGCACGGCTCGGCATGGCATGGCATGGCACGGCACGGCATTGCATGGCATGGCATGGTATAGCATGGCATGGCATGGCATGGCATGGCACAGCACGGCACGGCACGGCATGGCACGGCACGGCTCGGCATGGCATGGCACGGCACGGCATTGCATGGCATGGCATAGCATGGCACGGCACGGCACAGCTCGGCATGGCATGGCACGGCACGGCATGGCATGGCATGGCACGGCTCGGCATGGCATGGCATGGCACGGCACGGCACGGCACGGCACGGCTCGGCATGGCATGGCACGGCACGGCACGGCACGGCATGGCACGGCTCGGCATGGCACGGCTCGGCATGGCATGGCACGGCATGGCACGGCACGGCACGGCATGGCATGGCATGGCATGGCACGGCTCGGCATGGCATGGCACGGCTCGGCATGGCACGGCTCGGCATGGCACGGCTCGGCATGGCATGGCATGGCACGGCATGGCACGGCTCGGCATGGCATGGCACGGCTCGGCATGGCACGGCACGGCACGGCTCGGCGGGCTCTGAGCTGTGAGGCTGTGGGTGAGCCGACTCAGCCGGATCGCCCAGCAGGGGGCGCCTCTCGCCAGCGTCTCCACCAGTCAGGAATCGCCCCGCCCTCAAACCCCGCCCCTCTTTGTTGCAGCCACCAATAGGAGCGCGCCGAGGGCGGGCTGGGCGCTGGGTCGTGTGGTACCGCGGCGGGATGGAGAACGGCGCGGGGCGCGCCCTCTGCACGGCTGGGGCTGGGGGGTGCGGGTCTGGCCCGGGGCGCCCGGGACAAGGCAGCTGCCGTTCTGCGGGACGGAAGGGCGGCCACCGCTAGGGAGGAGACATCCCCGCGCTCAGCCTCCGCACACACATAATACACGTATATATACATATACATATATTAAATAGAGACAGAGAGAGAGAGGGCGGGCGGGTTCCGGCGGCGACGACGACAACAACGAGGCCGCGGGGCACCTCCCGACAGCGGCCCCCGCAGCGCCCCCAGGCTTGGGCATGGCCGCGGGGCCATGACGGGCGCGTCAGCGGGCGGCGGTGGCGGCCCCGGGAGCACCCGCCGTGCGGCGGTCGGCAAGGTGGGGGGCCGGTCGCGGAGCGCTCAGCCGCGGGCGGCGGGCGGCGGGAGCGGGAGCGGCGGCGGCTCGGAGGAGGAGGAGCAGCGGGACGGCGGGTCCCTCTTCCTGGTGAACAAGAGCGGCTTCCCCATGGACGGGCAGACCTGGGAGAGGATGTGGGGGCACGTGGAGCGGGTGCACCCCGACGGCGGCGCCGTGGCGGCGGCCATCCGGAGCGCAGCCCGCCTGGCTCGGGTAAGGCGAAGCCCTCGTCCTCCCGTCTTAAACAAAACGAGGCAAAGGAACACGGCCGTAGGTCCCGCGGCTTCAGGGTCTTGTGGGCGTCGATGGGACGGGGAAACTCAAGGGCTGGGCGGGAGGGTTGTCACGCCTTGGCCCTGGGGATGTTCTCGGCCCCTGCCCACGACGAGGGGGCAGCTGGAGCGTTCGCTGCTCAAAAGCCCGTGGAACGGGAGTGTGTGCTGTGGGGTGCTTGGGAGCTGGGGTGGTGCCTTGGAAAAGAAGTAAAAAGAAAATTATTGTTATATCTTGGGGAGGAAAAAGCAGAAAACGAGTTAAAAGAAGTCTTTAGGGGCTGAATAAACTCTTTGTGCAATTTAAATCATGCTTTGCTCAGCTCTTTGGAACATGAGCATTTCCTGTAACATAGCCTTGCTCCTGAAATGTAGTGAGGGATTTAAAACTCAGACATTTCATTTCCAGTACATGGAAACATTCCAAGTGCTTTTGTCTTGTACGTTCCTCAGTACAAGCTCCAAACAGCTCTGCCTGACCCCAATCTTTTCTTTTTCCTTCAGCCAGCAAATAAAGTGGTGTTGTCTGTTGATGTTCCAAGGCTTCTCAGCACTGTGCTGCATAACTGATCACAATGTCTTGAACACTGTTGGCTTTGGCAGACTTGAACTTGAGTCACTCCTCCCACCAAGCAGCATTAATCTGAGCTGACCGCTGAAGTTGATGTTGGTTTGTAACCCTCTGCATGCTGGTGAGATGGTCAGGCAGGTGTTGCCACGGTCCTGATAGTCAGTGATATGTGTGCTTGGACAAAGGAAAAATTCAGAGCATGGAGGAGGTGAAAGTGTATTGCATAGGGTCATCTTGCGAAGGTGCTTGTCAAGATGCAGGCTGAAAAGGCCTTTCGTCTCCTGCAATGTTTAGTTCAGCAGAGGAGCCAAAGGGACAAAATATCTTTCTCTGTTCCTGTTCTTCCCTTGTGCTGGCACTGGTCTTTGTTTGGATGGGGGACCAGATCCCGCAAAAGAAAAAAAGCATCTGTTTTTACTGGCTTTGTATGTATTTCCCTGGTGTGGTTCATCTCATGTTTGCATATATGCTTGAATTTGAAATGAAGGGGTAGGGAGAGGGCAAAACTTTTTGTTTCAAGAGTGTCACCAGCTTGCACTAGTTTAAATCTGTGGAGCTGTATGGTATTATGAGACTGCAAAGCACATGCTGGACTTGATTTCCTTCCCTTACTTTCCAGCTCTAAAGCATGTAACTTTTACTGGTGATACACCCAGTGACTGACAAAGCATCTGGTGAGAGGGGCATGCCAGTGGCTCCAAAGTGCTGGCACCCTGCCTGCTGGAGTGTCTCGGAGGGTATCACCCATGGCTTCTTCCTCAGTGCTGAAGCATAAGGCTGACTGGTGCAGTGTGTGCTCAAGCCAGGTAGCAGGAAAAATGGTTTAGAAATGTGCTTGGCTAAATTGTTTGATGTTGGTAATTGTTTTCTGATCAGTGGAGGGTGCTGTAGAAGAGTCGTGTTGAGCTCCTGCAGTACTGTCCGGAAGCAAACTCCCTGTGACAGTGATTAACTTTGCCAAGGGCCAAAGGGCCTGACATCCCCCATGAGTAATTAGCTCTTTCTGGCTAAGCCTGGGGTTAGAGGACAATCTGAGGACCTGCTGGTCCCGATTGAGGCAAACACAGTTCAGGTGGGCAAATGAAGGATAGGAACAGGTTTGTTTGCTACAAAGTGGTGGTGGGTTGCTAAAGTTGTGAGGGTGATTTCTAGGTCACAATAGGAATGTGAGGGAGTTGTTCCTTAAATGATAGTGCAGCTTAATTAATTAACTTATGATGCTGGGTATGTGGCACCATGCAAAAGGCCAGGTAGTGCTGCTCTGGAGTGACAAGAGGAATTCATATCTGTGAAAAGATGGCTTGTAATCCACTTCTATTGGTAGTTAATGGAGGCTGAGTGAATGGTGTGTGCAGCTACTCCATTTTTGCATCTGATTTGTTCTTAATCCCTACTGCTGGGAGGGAGTTTTCATCCCCTCCCCAAGAAGCTCCACTTGATTGCTCTAATCATCGTGGTATTAGACACAGTCATCATATATGCAGGTAAGTAGCTTCTTACTGTGTTACTGAGGTTTTCTGTACTGAATGCATGTGAACTGCAGGGCTGCACCTCTCCCAGGAGGAAGATTCCTCATGAAAAGCTGGCTTATCTGCAAGGACCTGAAGGGTCCCTTTGTAGCACCTCCTACCTTTGGCTTTTGGCTTGAGCTCTGGGAATGGTGTGGGCTCTTGGTTTGGAAGAGCTGTTACAAAGCTTGGTGCAAGGTGGTCTGTGATCTTGGAGATGATTGCAGATCTTAAAATAAGCCTCTCAGCAACTTTGAGGGCTCTAAGCCTCCCAGCTTTGTTTGTTTGTGCTAAGTAACAGCATACTTGCAGGACAAGCTAGCAGAAAATGGCTTTCTGGTCTTTAAATGAGACACAGTGGAGTCAGGCAAGACAAGTTTCACACAGGTCATCTGCGTTGTACTGAGGCTTCTGTGTTCTGGCCAGAGGATGATCATCTCCAGCTCTGCCACAAGGTCTTGCACTGAGCAGCTCTTTTCTGCCATTGCTTGGAAATAACTATACTGCGGTCAAGGCCTCCTTTCACTCACTTTATACATTCACTATCTTTAGTGCTGTGTCTGTTTCTTTCCAGTGGCTCTGGTATTCCAGCACCAACTTTCACTGGCTTGTGGCTGTTGCACTGGGATGTGCACTGTGTATCTGGAGGGCTGCAGCCTCAACCACAGAAATACTGTGCTTTCCTTTACTTGTGGTGTCCTGCAACCCTGGCTTCTGCTCTGTTCTGGCTGGGTGCCCAGGATTGGTGCTTTTGCAGCCAGGGCAGAAATTTGGGGGAGGAAAAAAGTGGGTTTTGTTGTGAAGGAGTGGGAACAGGCAAGTGGCTGTCCCACTGCCTGGCCTGGCTGGAATGGTGTGGTGTACTTCTTGCCTGGTGCCAGAAAGAGGAGACTATTGTGCTGTCCTGTATGGAGGAAAAACAGCAGCTGCTTCTTCCTTGTTTCATGAGATCTGGAGGCACTTGTGCCTCCTGGCTCTGCAGGGCAGCCAAGGTAACTCTGGCAGGTGATGGGATATATGTCAGCCCTTGGGAAAGCCCGGGTTCTCTTTACCCAAGAATGCCCCTTTGGCTGACATGCTCATCCTTCACCTTGGAGACTTGGAAGCAGCTAACTTGGAGTTCCAAACCCATCCCCAGTGGTGAGGGTGGCTGCTGTGGGTTACAGCATGGGGTTTGTCCCTCTGCACTGGTGCAGTCCCTACGGATGCTGTCCTGCCCCACAGTTGGGTGAGGGGCCTCCATTTTATGGAGGGCTGGGAAGGGGGTTCTGTCTCCCCAGCTGCTGTACAGCAACCCCCGTTGCCTTGGCATGTGTTGTATATATGAAATGTGCTCACCTGGAGCTCCTTTATCTTTGAAGAAAAGGAATGTTTATATAGGAGCAGAATGAGTACCCCTGGAAAGATTTGTTTCCCTCAGCCACTTTCTGCTCCTGCAACTCAAGCCCCATCTGGTGAGTTGAGTCCATGCCTGCCTTAGTACCAGGAGGAACAGGTGAATGGTTCATCCAGACCCAAGGAGTTGGGCGGGAAAGGAACTTATGAAACCAAAAAATTGCCTCTAATGAAGAGGTTAGGTGTGGAAATTGTGATCAAGAAGTGTTAATGAACCTTGGCTCTTGACTCCCAGTTTTTTGGAGAGAAAACCCATGTGTATGTGTGTGTGTGTGGTTGTCTCCCCTGTGGCACTGGGGATGGCAGCAGGGTGCTGGAGGCCTGGCCATCTGTCTTCTTGCTGCTTAAAATATGTTTCTGTGTGCCAGGAGTGTAGGAGTGTCTAGCTTGGCTTTTTTTTTTTTCCCTTTCTCAGAGGTGTGTTTACTATTTGACTGTAGTAACTAGCTACGTGTAGTAAATGTTGGGCTTTAGGTGTCTTTGGATTGTAAGTTCTTGCTCTCTGAAAGCAAACACACGGTCTCTCCGTTGTAGTGGAGGTGGGAACTGGAGAGGGAAGTCTGTGGCTGAGATGGCCCTGTACCACCTGATCTTGCTTTTCTTACCAGTAATTGCTGACTTAAAGTGTCTTCAGACCAGTGAGATTTCACTTAGTAGACTTCAAATGATTGTAAGGATGTCACAGGCCCATAGGTGCCACAAGCCTTCCTTTGTGCCTTCCGTCATGGCTGTCCAAGTTCCTGTTTCCAGAATTTGGATCTGCATTAATATTTAAATAAAATGCTTTTTTGGTTATGTTTGTGAGAATTGAACTAATTTTTTTTTTAGCCATGATGCTCATTTTAAACATGATGAGCCCATATTTTGCAGTCTCACCCCTAAAATAAGGGGCATGGGGGCCTGTCCCTTTTCTCTGTGGTTACAGGCTCAGAAGCCACATAGCTGTGGTGATTAAATATGGATTGAGGGCCTGGCTTCTTAAAGTGCTTAGGCACAAGCAGATGTTTTATGAGATTTTCGAAAAATCCCATTACAGTGCACTCTGTATCTTTAAGTGTCTTAATATCATTTGATATCTGGGTTCCAGGTGGTCTAGGTACTTTATACTCCCAGCCCAGCAAGTGTGCTGCTGATACGTGGCAGATGAGAAATTACACAGCTCAGGATCCTTGTCTCCTTTTATGTTTTATTTTCATGATAGAGGAAACTAAAATTGGACTCTTAAGTGGCTTCTCAGGGGTGTGTTGTGTACCAGAGTTGCAACTCTCCTCATCCAAATGGCCTTGTGCTAGAGGGGAAAAATAGGAGGCACTATTTGCACTGGACTGCCTGTCCATGTAGGGCAATGTTTGAGGGATATGGGTGGTCAGGACAAGCAGCCTGCTGTAGCAGGGGCCTGCCCTGGCTTCTCTGTGCCAGCAGGAATGGCTCTGGCTCTGGTACATGGGCAACCCCATTATCAGTGAGATGATTTTGCCCGATGCTCGAGTTCACATGGGGTTTGAGCCATCTGTGCTGCTGCATTTCACTGCACTAAGCACATGCTGCTGCCCAAGTAAATCACTTATCTGCTCTGTGGGGGGTGGTAACTGTCTAACCTCTTTATCTTTTCTGTATCCAGCCCTCAGTGCCGCCAGTGCCAAACTACAAGCTCTCCATGTCCATCCCAGAATGGCTCCAGGCAATACAGATCTACATGAAGATGCTGCAGTATCCTTCTCCAGCATGTAGTCTCCACGGACAAGGCTGAATTACCAGGGGTGTACAGGAGCACCAGCTAGTGGTGGGGGCTTTGGTTTATTCGTGGGTTAAGGGATGCCTCTAAGGATTTGTGATAGCACCTGCAGCACTGAGCTTGTCACAGCAATTCTTTGGGAGGTATAATTAACATTAAATGATGCTGAAGGATTTAGCTGAAGTGACATTGGTGGGAGTAGAAATGCTTATTTTTAATCCGGTTTGTGAGAATATTATGACTGGATTGTGATGCCTGGAGACACAATATGGCATCCCGTTGACTAAGGAAGAACTGGTGGTGTGGCAAACCCTTTCTCCCTCTGCACTGGCAGCCCCTGAGGACTGCCTGCATGCTCAGCTTGCAGGGGTTGCTTGTCATTAGGGTGGGGGGTACAGGCAGCTGTCCCGACCCTAGACTGAACCAGCTTGTCTGTGGCACAGGAACTGGCTAAAGGAATTTGCCTTTCAAGATGCCTCACCCTGCTTGGAGTGTTCATCCAGAGATACAGGCATCTATCCAGCCTCCCTGTTGCTGCCCTGTGCCCAATACCTGTTTCCATTGCTGATATAATGTTAGAGGAGAGATGGCTGCTGTTCTTTCTCTTTTCCTGTCTTCTAAACTCTCCCTTTTTCTAAATTCTTACCTACATGTGTGTGCTTGGAGAAGCAGTGGGGATGAATGTAAAGTCCTGGAAAGGATTAAGAAAGGATATGGGTGGCAGCTGTAAGACCATCCAAAAATAGCAGGCAGAGTTAGCCTGCTGGAAAGCAGCAGCTAGGATCAAGGCAGCAGCAGGGGTTGGAGCTGCAGCAGCTGCCATGGGGGGGAGGCTGGGGCCAGTGTGCTCTGCAGCACATTTCTCTGCTGCTTGTTGGCCACCTGGGCAGGACAAGAGGCTCACTGCTCAGTAGGGTTGTGCTGGAGAGGAGACTATGTCACACAGAGCTTCAAAAATTATATTGATTTTTTTTTTTTCTCCCCAGAGGTCTTGTAATCCTGTACGCTGCAGCACAGGAGGAGCAGGCATTAGGCACAGGGTTTGGATCTGTCTTCAGAAAAGCTTCAGTGTGGGCTGGGGAGCATGGTCTGGGCTTCCTTTGAGGGCTAAAAGAGGTTGTGTGCTTTGTTGAGACCATTCTGAAAGGGCATTATGAATTAGGTTTTGAAGGCATGAGGGAAGAATCAAAGCCTTTGAAGTCAGTTCGAGCATCCTGATGTGAGCTGGAGTTTTTATTTACACCATGGTTGTACAGCCAGCAGCTGTAGTATTTGTGCCTCACGAGGTACCCTTTCCCTCACAGTGCTCACCTATTTCAGACCAGGTATCACCACCACAATTGTGCTGACATGAATGTTCTTGTGGACATCTTGGGAACTGGGGAATAGATTCAGATGGAAAAATAACCTAGCAAAACTAAGTGGATCATGTGTTGGTTTTTGTTTTTTTGTGTTCTTGTTTGGTTGGGTTTTTTTGTTTCTTGTGTTTTTCTTTTTTGTTTTCTTAATTTAACTGAATAAGTTAGCTTCCTAATCTGATTTATGTCATTATTGCTAGAACAGCTGTATTCAAGGAGCAAGGAAGAGGCTGGTTTTGGTGCTGCTGCTGCTGCATGGTAGCTTCCACTCCTAGGCAGGTGTTGCTGATGTTTGGTTAGCAGGTGACCATGTGCTGCCATCCTTTCCAATGAACTTTTTCTCATATACTCATAGTGTTAGCTGACGTTGAGTTGCACTTAGCTGGTGATTCCCATTTAAACTGCATTGTATTTTTTAGAGAATGATTTCTATTTCCTGAATGTAATTGGATTCTGCTGTCATGCTTTTGGTTTACAGGTCATATGTGAACACTGCGTCTTGGCAGAGTTAAAAATTTACAAGTGAAATAAGTTCTTTCAAACCATGAATGATATTGATTGGTTTGGAAGCCTATAAGAGCTTTCTCTTGCCCAAATGGGAGCTCTTTTTTTCAAAGTTGTAACCTAATACTGTGTGGGACCTAGATGAAAAGAGAATTTAGGACTCTCAAATACAGCATATAATAAGACAAGTGAAAGAGGCTTTATTTCACGTACCAGGTTTTCATCTCTGTTGAGAATTAATGGCTACTACTGCTTGTTTTATGTTTCAACAGGAAATCAGAACTGAAACTCACCTTCTGAATGTTGTTATTTTTACTGTTTGACTATTCCAGTTACTGTCCTTTAACAGACAAAATTCAGATACAATCACACGGGAACACAGTTCTTCGAGATTAGAAAAACCAGACCTCTAAGTGGGTAAGTGTCTCTGGAAGCAGTCTGGTGCCTTCATCTCACATTGTGCCAGGTGGATCACCTTGGACATTTAAGCACTGTGGCACCATGGCATGGGAAGGCTGTCTTCTCCATGCCACAACCTCTCTGGCAGGGCCAAAATTATGTGCATTGCTGCTTTTGCAAGGAGGGTTCCAGCTTGATGCCATGTGGCAAATGGACCCATTGAGAGCCAACCATTGGAAGGGCTGCTCTTCCTCAGCAGCCATGTGGGAGCTGTAGAGCTGCAGGTCAAAGCTGAATGCATGGGGCTGGGAAAACTCTCAGTTCTTGCTTGTTGGAGTGGGGCTGGGAGGTTTGGGCTGGTTTTGTGGAAACTATGTAAGTCCTGATATTCTGGTTGTGCTGTAATGCCCTTTGCTAATGGTAGGAAGAGATCTGCCATGCAAAATACTGCAGGAATTTTGATGTCTCCAGCACAGTCCTCCTGAGGGGGAGGTTCACTACAGACCATTTAAATGATGGCTGCACTTCTCCTGTTGCTGCTCAATCCATTGTTCCTTCCACATGATGGAATCATGTGCTGGTTGGTGATGAGTTGTACAGTACAAGCATGATAGGACCCAGTAAGGCTTAGGTTAGGACAGGAAATTCTCGATAATACTATGCTTTTATTTTAGGCTGATATTTAGATAATCAGAATATAATAATTCCTGCAGACTGGCCTGCCTTTAGCTCTCCCCAGCCCGTCTGTTGTTAATCCAATGTCCATCATAAATTCCAGTTCCCATCCTAGCTCTGTGCTTCAGGTTTTCATCTTGCTGACATCAGTCTTTCCCACTTCCTTTCTCTACGTAATATTCACTGCACCAGTGGAACTAGTTTAAAAGAAATCTTCTACCTTGAATGATGGATGGGTTTGCAGAAGCTTAAACCCATTTTCAGGCTGGTCAGTCATTTTTAAGTTTGTACGATTACTTTTTTTCCAGGGAGGTGTAGGATGAAAATGAACTGTGCTCAGCACTTAACACTTGAAAGCTGGGTGTCCTCCTGGGCTGGATGAAAGCCTGGCTTATGAGGATGGTACTCTTCCCTGGAAAGAAACTCAATCCAGTGCTCACAGCTGGAGATGTACCTGGGCTTTAGATCCTCTCCTAAGTGGTGCCTTTTCCTTTATTTACCTGCTGTAGAGTTTGCTTTGGGACTCATGACTGGCTCCTTCTCCTCTTGCTGAAAGGACTTCCCTGAGTGCCTTGGTATGTGGTGGGAGGAATTATGCAGAGTTCAGAAGAGTGCCCTTGGAAATGGTCCAACCCCTTGGGGTAGCTGCTGCCAGCTTGGAGTCGCCTGCACCTGGTGTCCTCTGGAATTACAGTGAAGACTTCTCTGTTGCTGTGTTCCTTGTTCTGTTGGATGGAAGTGCTAGGAGTAGTAGTGGAGCTGTTAGGAGGACACATGTAGCTGCCTTGGTCATGTTGTACTGCAGCAAGGCTCAAGTGCTTGCCCTGTCTTGGTTTCTGCAAGTTTGAGAAAGGGAATAGCATATTGATCACGCTGTAAGGGTTAGGAGGTGTCCCTAAAGGCTTTCCTTCGTCTGATATACATGGCTGTTAATACCATCTGAGGATATCTTTTGGAGTTATACTCAGCTGTTGGTTTTCCTGCTGTCAGGCAGTTTTCATCAGAGCTGAAAAATCACCCACATCTGCAAGTTTTTTTTTCCTGGGAGGTGTGTTCCATTTTGCAAGAAATCTGCTGGCAGTGTGGTGACAACGGGCATCTTGTGCTGAGGCAGCAAGCTCTGCTCTGAGCAAATTTCTGGTTTCTGTGGTGTGAAAGGGTTGCTGCAAGACAAAGTTTGTATCTGCAGGTTGATCAGGCAAGATACTGAGAGCCCCCAGTTGTCACCTGCTCTTGGAAGTTGAGGCAGTTCCTAGAGCTGTAATTTATTGATATGAAATGTATTGCTTATTTCATAATACGAGGGCTCAAAGCTAATGGAATTATTTTGGAAACTCTGGCAGACTTTCTTCAAGAGATCAGTGGCCAGACAAAAAGAAGCTGAGCTCTAGATGGAAATTGAATATTCATAAATTCATGTGGAAATGTCCTAAAGCAGCTGGGGCATATTAATGAGTTTTTCTATTATGGAGGGAGGACTAGATATTACAGAGATTTACTGTCAGCATCAGTGTAATGCATGAGAAAATAAAAATCCTGGCTGTGCTTAGGAAGAAGCATAAATGATCTATAGGAATATATAACATTAAGGGACGCAGAATTGCTACAGTTCAGTATTCTTAAGAAAAAACCTCTGCTAGCTATTAATTTGCTTCTAAACTGCCAGACACCTCATGGATTTGTCTAGACTACAGATAACACTTTTGAAAATGTTAGATTTCTGCTGGCATAGCTATGTGAGTCGGGGTGGTAGAGATGTGACCTACGTCTCTCTTGGCTTCATTTGGAACAGTAAAACTTCTTGGAGCCTTAGAAAAAGTTGGGATAAAGAGATTTTTATGGACCTCATGCACATACAGGGGCCCGGAGAATTTTGTGTAAATGTTCTGGAGAACCTCATTAATGCACATTTTACTGAAATCTGTAGGAGGCTTTCTTGTGAAGCTAGTGGGCAACTTCTCCTAAGCATGGTCATCTCTGAAGTGACTCCAGTGTGCTAAGTGCCAGCTGGTGAGATCCTCCAGTTTTGGTCATGCTAAAAGAGTTGAAGCTTTTTCTAACCTGTATATGAGATTGGGTGCCAATATATAGAGAAAAATAAGTGAGCAAAAGAAATTCATGTTTCCCCTGAGATAACTGCAGTTTCTGCCATTTTTCACTGAAACCATCCAAAAGATGCAAAACCGTTTCCTTTGTGGCCCTGCTCTTCGTGTAGAAAGCAAGGAAGATAGTCCAGGTGGGCTCCTGAAAACACTGAAATTTGAGTCAGTTTACAAGGAAACATCACCATCTGCCAAGGACTACTTCTCCAGGGAGGAGCTTGGAGCCTGTTTGTTAGAGGCAGAAGGTTTGCTGTGGTCTGAAAGAGAGATGTGTCTGGCAGACAGTGGTGTAACTGCCTCGATGAGGGGGAAGCTACATGATGCTTATTTTTGACTGTAGTGGTTTCCCCCAAAATACTGGAAGAGATGTGCTGCCTCTGTACCCACTGGGGTCTGTGCTGAGGGTGACTTTGGGCTGGTTCCCAGCTAACTGTGATAGGAGATGGAAATACTGCTTTACAGTATCGTATATGTGGGGTCTGTTCAGATAACTGGAAAGATTTAAAGAAAAGCCCATAAGCAAACCCTGCTCAGGGAGGATATCAGAATGCTTGATGCTGGCTTTTAATTCTTTCCCCCTTTCCTCAAATATTCATTCACAAGTTTAATGCTGTAGCCTTTCTGGACATGATTAATGTGACACTGCATGGTAAGAATTTGGGAGTGAAAGAAAATAAGGAAAGGATAAGTAAATCAAAGAGCACTTGTAATTAGTTGTTTATAAATGAGCTGGATGCTCTCTCACAGGACTAAGAAACAGCCTCCAAACCAAAAATAACAAACCAAAATACTTCTTTCAGAGGGTGTGAGAAGGATGGTTGCTCTTGTTGGAAACTGAGGAAGGCAAAAGAATATTAGCCTTTAAAAAAAGTTAAGGGTGAGTCTAGGACCTATTTGAGTTTATCTGCAGTTTCAGGAAAAATGCTAGGGCAAATAACCAAGTGCCTGGAACATAACAGGGTGCTAAGGATGGGCAACATAGATTTAGTTTGGAATGCTTTTTTTATGATTATTTCCTTCTCTGGGAGTGTAAGAGCTTTTTTACACTTCAGGAGAAGTTGTGGTCGTGATAATTCTTTGTTTCAGTATAGCTTTTGGCAGCTTCCAGATAAGGCAGGGACCTCTGGTCTAAATGAAACAGTTTTGATGTAGGGACCCAACCTGGTGAAATGCAGAACTTGGTGGTACTTGACCAGTGGCTTGCTCTTGCCTAGCAGAATTTGTCAGGTGAGGTGTGCAATCTCATTTCCAGGGCAATCTTTTTTCATTAATGGTATGGATAAGACTAATTGTTTGTTAATAGATGTGCTTGCAAGGTGGAACTGGGATTCTGACTGGTTTGGACAGCGAGAGAGAGCTGGGCTGGAACAAACAGGATGTATGTGAGTAAGGGCAACTACAGAGAAGGGATTTGGGAATAGGCAGCTGTGGGAATACACACTGTAGAAGGAGGTAGAGGAAGGCTAGTTTTGCACAGAATGAGCTGATCTTTAAAGAAAAGGAGACATCCGGATGGGTTAACAGGGGAAAAACACTGCAGTGCACTGGGTTTGTTACAAAAATATACTGAAAGTTGGATTCATAAGGAACTTGGTCTTTTTGCATTTTTGTTGTTGCCTCGGCTGAAGGACCATGAGGTGCAAGCCGGCTGAAGAGAGTCCAAAAAGAAAGCAACAAATATTTCCCAACATCTAGAAAATACGATATAAGTGTGGATTTGGGGTGAGAGAAAGAGGGGGCTTGAAAAGAAAAAAATATTTTAAAAACCATCTGTGTCTGCTTTCTGATGTTTACAGAAGAGAGGGTAGATTACAGCCTGTGGCATACACAAATGTGTGCTGCAAGAGTAGATGCTATGCATGGTCTCCATGCCCGCTGTGGATAGCAGAAAGAGCTTCAGATTAAAATTGCAAAAAAGGGAAAGATTTAGCTTAAACATTACGTGACCTTCTTAGATGCAAGGTTAAGTACAGATGAGATTAGCTGGTGGTTCCCAAGCCTTTGAAAAGACAGTTAAAAGTAGGTTGGAAAATTATCTGTTGGGAGCGATTTGGATTTGGCTTTTGCTACCTTGGGCAGAGTGCTGGCCTGGGGATTCTCCAAAGGCTCTGCCTCCAATGCAAACACAGGGTTTAAGGCCATGCTTCATCTAAAGCTTGTTAAAAGGGGAAGACTCTGGCTATTGAACTTGGTCATCTGCTTAAACCTTGTGGTCTGTGTTGCAAATGCAGAGGAAAAACTAAACTGTTTGTGGAATATTCCCCAAGGACTCTGGAGTGGAGGGGTGTGGGGAGGTGGGTACAGCCTGCCTGGTGGGTGCAGATGGATGCCTATTTTCTGATCATTGGTGGGTGGGTACAGCCTGCCTTGTGGGTGCAGATGGATGCCTGTTCTCTGATCACTGGTGATGCCTCCTGACTGATGCTCCTCTCGCATGGATCCTCATTCATGCCTGATGCTCTTTTTGCATAGATCCTCATAAGCCTCTTGGGCAAGAAGTCACAGCTCTCTCTGAGCTGTCAGGTCCTGGTTGGCCACTGAGCACCTGCTGCAGCTCCTGGACCTGGGTGCTTTGATAAGATGTGGGACAAAAAGTCTTCCTGGGTTCTCCTGAGCCCAACTATTTGATGCTATGTAAAGGGAAGGTAGGGCTGCCACTGGCTTCAGAAGGAAAAGCTGTGTGCCCACTGTGTGCACTAGTGGGCAGTGCTTTTAAGCAATCAAAATGCCTCTCCTGTTTCATTTAAACCTGTTTTAACAACCATACAACATCCTGGAGAGCTGTGCTTCAGAACCAGTGCCTGTGTGTATGGCTTGCAAAGAGCATGTGTTAAATGTGACTTCATATTTAAATAGTAAATGTTGCTGTGACAGGTAAGTTGGTAGTAATTTGACTGCTCATTTAGGCCAATTACTTTGAAGACTCTTTCTGGTTGTGGAGCCATTAATGTTATCTCTATTCTGACAACACCTTGAAATCAAGACAGCAGTGAGCTTATAAAAGCAGGTGTTAGGAGGGCAGATGCTGCATGTGATGAGAAGGCAGCTCCAGTGCAGTTACTGTGTTTGCCTGCTGGCAGCAGGGTCAGCTTAGGTGTAGACCTGAGGAGGAGATGCCAGCCCTGTCTCTGGGACCATGTTGCAGACATATCACATTAGAGGGCTTGAAGCTAAATAGCTTTACAACTTGAGCTTTTTTTTTCCTTTTTCTTTTTTTTTTTTTTTTTTCTTCCCTCTGATAACCATTAACAATCAGCTCTGACCTTGTTTGGTTTTGTTTATGTTTTGTTTGGTTTTCCTCCTGTGGAGTTAGAATGCAGGAATTTCAGCAGATCATCTTCTTTGTGGATACCTCCCATGGGCTGTCTGCCTGTAATACTTCTCCAGATGGAGATGGGGCTTTGCAGTGACTGCTGCTACAGCCAGCACTGAGGAGCCACTGCAGGGGATGAAGGGGCCACATTGTGTGCCTTTGCCAGAGCTGCTCCCTGCTTCCAGCAATGGGATTTCTGTGGCTGATTGTGAGCATGTAGGAGGCAGGCTAACACAAATTTGCCTTCTGTACTGCAGGCAGAGTGTAAAGATCAGTTGTTTACAAAGGAAATTATAATTTCTAATTTGGATAAATAAGATGTGGAAAGGCTGTGACAGGCTGTAATAGTGGTAGAGGCTGTATTGCCATTTGCACTCAATGCAAGGTTTAAAATGGATGAGGTAAGTGAATTAGAAAGTGGGAAAAACAAACTCTCATGGTTTTCAGATGCATATTTTCATAATCTTCTTTAATACAAATATTTTTATCATTTAATGTCTTGTTTCCTTAGACTAGAAATCTGTTTACAGAGTTCTCCTCAGGCAAAAGATACAGATAAAAAGGGCTTCAAAATAGCAGTCATCCTTTTTTTTTTTTTTTTTTTTTTATAATGGGGTCCATTGAATATGACTCTCCTGGCCTTTTCCATTTTTTTTTTTCTTGAAGTCTCCAGGATTTCAGGTTGTGACTGGGAAGGGGGTGTGGGACAGCTAGGTGGTTGGTGGTGTCAGTCTGGCTCTGCAGCTTTCTCAGATTCGATTGCTTGTTTCTTTCCACAGTGTTGTCCCTGTAATTTTACAGGTAATTTGACTCCAAAGAGATGAATCCAGATTGTAGCTAAGCTCTGTGAACTTCCAAAATCCTGGCCATGCACAGTTTCCTGCACTCCTGCAAGAAACCCTGTGGTTTTTTACCACTTATCTGGTCTAAAGGAGGTGGGGAGCAGCAGCAAGCTGCTGATAACTCAGCTTACAGTAGTATGAAGTGTCTCTGTTGGCAGAGCTTTCTGCAGAGCAGATTTCAGTAAAAAGGCATTAAATTTGTGTTTGCACCCATAGCCTCCATAGGCTCATGGAGGCATTTCTTGCTTTCAGGGGGCCGTTGTGTAACCATCTCTCTCCTATTTTTCCAGAGGAGAGCCAGGGTTATTTTGAAAATAAGCTAAATTTCTTCCTTCTCTAGAAGCTCACTTGATTGCCAGCTTTTGCAGCTCAGCAGGGCTTTGTGTTACAGTCTGAAGTGAGGCTCATGGAGTTTCTTCTAGAGGCAGAGAGGACTGCATTCCTCCAACTCATCTTCTCATCTTCAGAGGCTGGAAGGCACTGGGATGCTAAACACCCATTATTGTTTTTTTCTTTTTCAGTCATCCTCCAGGAGTTAATTGGGCTCTGGTGAATCACTGAAGAGGAGAACTGAGTTCACCAGTACTTGATTCCCTTCGACTGCTCAAACTCAAAGGAGTTAAAACCTTTTTGTTTCTGTCCTAGGTTGATGGAGACAGCAAAAGAAATGACCAGGGAGTCCTTACCTATCAAATGCCTTGAAGCAGTTATCCTGGGGATGTATCCTTTCATATGATTGTGGCTTGTTTAGTCCCAGATGGTGTTTGAGGTGGTTGCAGCCAGAGGTGAGTGCCATCAGCTTGGGGAACTGCTTGGTGTTGATCAGCAAGTTGCCCCATTGCCTTGGCTTCTCAGTGAGAGCTTGGATGCTGTGTACGCACTTCACAAGAGCCATGGTCCAGTCATGTTGACTTTTCCTCTGCTCTGGTAATCTGCATAATGTCAGGATCTGACCCCAAGTGCCCAGATCTCTCTACACAAGCCTGGTTTTCTACATTAGTGTTTCTCTGCAGGTTATTGTCAGTGTTTGTTAACATCTGAGAAATGCAGGTTCTGTCATATATTTTTCTAATGTTTACATGGCGAAGCTATGTTAGCTTTTATCTCCCAGCCCCCAGCAGAAACATGTGAGTATAATAGTTAAACATTTAAGCCTTATGTTAACATACTATTTGCTTCCAATTGAGCCTCGGAAAAAAAGGCAATAATATTTAGAGACTGACTGTCATCTTGACCCTCTCGTGCTGTCACTGATAAATCAACCTGTGTCATCCTAAAACACTAGAGGAGGGCAAGGCAGGGCTGCAGGAATAATTACATGCCAGGTATGTCTTGCCACAGCCGATCAAGTTTGATTGAAAACAAAACCAAGCCCCAACCCAAAATAAACCCCGAGGCAAAGCAGCTTGTGGCAGGTCTGGGCAGTGTTTTTGCTTGCTGCTGCTGCCCTCTCCTGTGGGAGAAGGAGCTGGCGGAGCCTGGCAGGTGGTGCCTGGTGTTGTTGGCTCATGAGAGTTGCTGCTGTGGGGTGGGAAGGGGACGTGGGCTGAGCAAGTTTGTGGTGTGTGGGACTCCGTGCCAGGTGTGGTCCCTGTGGTGTGCACCTGGTGCTGCTTGAGGCTGCACTCAGCTCCCCTGACCCAGGCTCAAGGGCTGAGTCTGATAGGGATGGGGCTCTGGCTGATAGGGCTTCCTTCCCCTGCACATGCTGGCCAGGGCTGCATGCAGGTAGAGGAATGGGGGTCTTGGGTGCTTGATGTCAGCAAAAGACATTGATTTCAATGCCCTCCTGGAAACAGAAATTATGTCAGTGGATCTCCTGTGCCCTTGTGTCAGGGTTGTGTCCCAGACTCTTTGGAGATGAAAGAAGTGGGGAAAATAATTTCCAGGTGGACTGCCCTGTCAGTGTGGCTTCCAGGGCTGTATTTCTACCACTGAATTGGTTATTTCACATACAGCACCTGCAGAGGAGGAATGTATTAATGGTGTGTAGATGATGATAATAACCTAAAAGTATTCCTCCTGACATAAATGTTTTGACTGTTTTATTTTCATTTGGAAAGAGGGTTTTTTCTGCTTGCCTCACACCTGAGTATTATTAATTCTTAACATTTTTTTTAGGAGGGGTGGAAGCAAAAGAGTTGAAGGCTATGGTTTATACTGTTGGCTGTTGTCTGAAGTTTATCTTTAAAGATTTGGATGAATCTTTGTCTCTAGGTGTTACTTAAATGGATGTTTATGGCAAACTTTTTTTTTTTTTTTTTTTTTTTAAATTGAGATTGCTTCCTGAAAAGGCTTAGGCAGGGGGAGGGTATGTGACAGGTCTGTTTTACAGCTTCTACATGTCTTGGGAGTCCTCTGTGTGAGATCAAGGGCTGCCTGCTGGCGTGGTGGTCCATTAACACCTATGTTGAAGTTCAAAAGTTACATTCAGTATAAAACCCGAGTATTTTGCTTGAGGTGTGGGTACACAAAGAGTTTATCAGTGGTGAGTGGATGGGCCATCTAAATATGCGGGGCATGAAAGAGGCCTGTACAAAACCTGTGTCTGTGCAGAATCTTGTGGGTTTTGTGCTCCGTGTGGGTTTTCCAGAGGCATCTTTGTAAAAGCAGGTGAGGAAGTCTGCTGATTTTTCTCAGCTGTGAGGTTTTGATCCTCAGTGTTGCCCTCTGGATGAGGACAGGGTGAGGCCAGCAGCTGAGACTTGCTTTCCAAGGTCAGGCAGTTGCCAGAGAAGAGATGTGCTGACATCCTGCAGTGTCAAACCAGTGTCCTCATGTATGCCTGAGCTGAGCATCCCTGGCTGTGTGTTAACCTCTGGTTCCCCTCTCTGTCTCTGGAAATAAGGTACTGCTTGTAATTTGTGGGCTGGCAGGCTTTGCTGTGTTGCCTGGATACCACAAAAGAGCACAGCCCAGTGCCCTGGTGTGAGCCTTCATTCAAAGGCTGAGTCGCACAGAGCAGCTTAGTAAGATGTCATTTTAATTGAGCTGCTTGCTGGCTCCTGCAGTTGTCTTTTACTATGCAACTGCATGTAAAATGCTTCTGTAATCCCTCTTGGTGCAGAACGAAGTTTTGCATAATTGCCTTCATGCTAGATCTTGGAAGTGTTTTTATAGGACAATGAGTTAAAATACCGAGCTACCCTGTCTGCAGGCACCAAGGGAGCAGCTGCTGTGAGGTGGCTGAATGCTTGTATAGATCTTCCAGTATTATTTTGCAGCAATCTGGATGGCTCTCCTTCCCTTTGTAGCTGTCTGATCTGGCTTCATATCTCTGTGCTTACAAGGTCTGCTCATCAGTGCCCAACAGGCATTCCTCCTGCTGTCTTCCCCAGGGCATTTCTCAATTCAGTCATATATCAGCTGAGTAATGGTGCATTCAGCCTGTTCTTTCTGAGCAAGGATCGAAATGACTTGTGCTCAAGAAAGGGAATTGTAAACCAAAAAGTGCCAAGGGGAATTTTATCTGTGCCATATTCATTTTATTAAAATGGGGAGAGCAAAATATCAGAAGAGGAGAAGGGAAGCAGCATAGTGCATCCAATCTTCAGGGAGTCTGGCTGCATGTGTCTGTGTTGGTGAATATAACTCATTCATGTTGTTTTCAGTGTGTCTCTCCCAGTCCATGAGAGATGATGGTCAGATCCATGCAGTGTGTTAGACCTCCTGCCTGTCCCATAATGTCATTAAACACAGAAGAGGAGAGCAGAAGAGCCTCAGGAGGGAGAAATTATTTAATAGCTTCTGCACTATGCCTGCTGTGCATTTAATCAGTGGATGATGTTTATCCCTGCTGGAGACCTGGGCCCATCCTGTTCCTTCTTCCTAACAGGCATCCCTGGGCTGGATGTGTTTTCAGTAGTAGGGAGAGTTTCTCATCACAATGATTGCAGGATACAGATGTCCCTGCCTCCTACAGATGTCTCATTGCCTCCTGCTTTCTTGTCCACAGCTTGACTCGCTTGCTAACTGCAATATGGTAAAGGAGGATCCTGCTGGATATCTACAGCCCCTCTGGTCGCCTGGGATAGCTTTTAGCTGCTTCCATTTTCATGGTCCCATCATAAGCTAGTCACCTCAGACTGCAGCTAGCCACAGCAGAAAAGAAGCCATGCTTGGCAGTCCTGCTGGGAGGAGCTGAGCCAGCTGCTGGGGCTGTTCCTTTGTGGGCTCTGGAGCTGCTGGGGGCAACCTGAGCTCTCTGTGCAGATGACATTCAGATGTGGACTCAGTACTACTCTGCTTGGCAGTAAGCAATCCCAATCTTAGGATGTCAGCACTCCTCTAGAGCCTGTGGGACGTGCCATCTAACTCCAATCTGTGGCTGGAAGCTTTTCTCAGTGTGTACTGCTGGCTATCTGTCTGTCTATCTGTTTGTTTGCTCAGGAAAACACCTCTTCTGTTTTTTGCCGAAGCCTTCTCTGGCCATTCTGAAGTGTGAGTTTTATTTTCCTCTGCTCCACCTCCTCACATCTGTGCTAGCTCCTTCAGCATTGCTAGTGTAAATAAAGCTTCCTCCCTGTTCCTCCCAACCTTGCTCAGCTTGCTTGTGCCCTGTGGCACAGCCTGCATTGAGGGCTGGGGGCATCTTCTCACACTTGCCTGGCCTCTGGGAGTGGCAGGAAAGAATGGGACTGGACACCCTGTGTCTTTCTGTGCACATCTTGACCAGAATCCAGAAAAAAACCACCCTTGCTGGGCTCCAAGACATGAAGAACTGTAATGGCATCTAGTCTAAGTAAATAAGGGAGAATTTCAAACTAATAAATAACAATTAGAATGAATCAAGCAGTGGGCACTCATTTGCTCATTATCAGTACTCACCTGTCTTTTCCTTTTTAGTTTTTGTTTTCCTCTTTGTTTTGCAAGGCAGAGTAGGACTTGTAGTGGAGACAAGAGAAAGGCTCTTTCTGCAGCTGGAGGAGAAGTACTTGCTGGTCTGGGCATTGATGGGCTGGCCTGGTCAGACAACTGATGATGGCACTTACCTTTAGAACCTGGAGATGTCTAGGGTTTTTTGCAAACCTCTGTGAGCTGTACAGGGCTTTGCCTTGACTCATGTTTGGGCTTTTTTCCTTTGGGGCTCTGAGGAGGAGTCTCCCTGTGTCTCCTGTCCCTGGAGGTCTCTGCAGCTCTGGGACCCTGTTGGCACTGCAGGACAGGGTACAATGCAGGGGTAGCACTTGTTTCCTCACCTGCTACTGGTGAAAGCCTTGCACAGCTGCTGCCTGTCAGCTTGGCAAGGCACCAGGCTTGTTTCCCCCAGCTAAACTTCAGTTGAAGCCAGTTTAGATGCAGGTGGCCTGAGGTCCTTTCAGTGTGTCCCCCTGCCTTCTGTTCAGCTGGATGCAGTTCCAGGGAAAACTGCTGGTGGCAAGTAACCCAAGCTTGCCCAGCTATGGGAGCCAGTTGTTGTCTGGCAGGTGGTATCAGCTGCTAAGATATATTTCCAGAAATATTCAAAGACTGGAGCCACAGTGCTGGTATAGAAAGATTCTGCTCTGATTAGATATTGGCGATAATTTAAAAAGCAAGAGAGAACATTTCTACATGTTCTTGCTGGCAAATAAGGTGAAGGGCTTCAAGTCTCTCTTCTGGATGGGAACTGCTCCATCCCCTGTCCTTTTCCCTCTCTGTAGGATAGGGTGTGGAGATGCTGGAAGTTCTTTGTGGGTCTTTCGGTATTAGAATTCACGAGAAGGTGGGAGAAAAACCCAAACAAACAAAACACAAAGGAACGTCGGTTGAGTCATTGTGTGAGTGCACAAATTTAAGGAAAACCCAGCTTTTCTGCTCCAGAGTGTTAAAACTAAGGGACCGACTCAGCTGATTCTCCCCTCCTCTTCTGAAGTGGCTAAGGATGCTACTTTTCACTTGCCCCACAGCCCAGGACAGTCCAGATGGAGGCCAGAGTGCAGGTTTTGTATTGTTGGTCTTGCCTGTATTTGAGTCTGGGATCAGAATGTCTCCCATGTATCCACACGAGGTTGTGCATGAGCCTGAGTGCTGAAGGCAGTGGGACTGTGGGAAGCACGATAACCTGTGCCTCAGAGGATGGGGTTCTTGTGTCAAGTTGCAGATCTGTAGGATCTGTGTGCTGGCATGGCATATATGGCCCTTTCTACAGGCTGCTAGAAGTATTTGTGCACTTAAGAATGCCTACTTTTTAGTAGAGCCATACTGGTTTACCCCAATGGCATCCCCAAAGCATGTTGTATTCTTTGGGTCCAATTCTTCTCTGGCTGCTTTGACCCAAACCTGTCTGTTTCAAAATTGGCCTTCTGGAGTATGAAACCAGAGTTCATCAGTAGCCTAACACACACAGCCTGCCATTAGTGTCTCTGTGAGGTGGAAGAAATTGAGGCTGAAGGACTATATGAGGCTGCAGAAATGTTGAAAGAGTCAGAGAGGGCAGGGTTTGGGAATCTCTGAGGGATGGAGATGGGCTGCACCAACTCATTCCTGTGAGACCCTGGTGGAGCTCCAGGTATTGTCGCTGTGCTTTTCCTGGGTGTGTGGGAAGAGGAGGGATACTAGGGCAAGAGGTGGCCAGCCAGAAGATCAGTGTCCCTCTTGTGTGTCCTACAAGATCAGCATCTCTCCCTGCTGTTTTTCTGCTGCTTTGATTCACATGAGGACTTGAGATCAGGGGACCACTGAGCTTTCATTACAGCTGCTTTTGCCCTTTCCTGCTTCTGCATTGTGGCACGTAATTTACTCCCTGACTCTTCATCCTGTGGTCACAGTCCCAGCTCAAAAGTGTGATTACAGCTGCGACGTTGCTGTGTCATTGCCTTTTGTTTGCCACAATACAGCTCTCCTTGGGCAGAGCAGAAAGGAAAAGAAATAATAATGACGCATGGATGGAGGGGAAGATCTGACGTGCTTTTCCAGTCCATTTACTGTGTATTTCATCTCCTTTGGGGACTGTCATTAACTAGTCACTCAGCAGAAGCAACCTGTACCTAAAGGTTAATTACCTCAGCAGTTGTTGCTGTGTTATTTGATGGTGGGTAATTTCCATCCTCAAAAGACTCTTTTACTCCTATCTAGTATTTAATGAGATTAAACTGCAACTTCTCAGAGACCTCGTGGTGGAAGTGTGTATGTGTGGCAGGTGGCCACCAAAGCTTTGTGTGGACTTAATAGAAAGGCACTCAGTGAGCAGAGAGAAAAACCCCTTCATAATGAGGGGGAAAAATAGTGGTGATGTTTGAAAGCTTCATAGGTGTTAATAAAAGATACTGCTTTTTCAGTTACACAGAATGATAAATGCAATGGCTTTCTGCAAGAATTGGTCTGTAGGACACAAATTATTATAACGTGACTTTGATGTACACAGGATGCTCCTCTTAAGGCCTGGAGCAAGGTGACCTTTTAAATGAGGTGACTGTGGGCTGAGTTTTCCAGTTGATATAGTGGTGCTGGGCCTCATTCTGACCTTGCAGTGTATTTATAATCTTTCATTCTATCGGTGCAACAGCGATCCAGTGAGGTCACCGAAGGCTATGGAGTTATTTCTGTTCTGTGTGGTGTGGCTCAAATTGGGGTGACTTTTGATAGTTGCTGCAGGGTGCTCATACTTGGTGTAGGTGGTCCAGCAGATGGGCAGGGGTGGGTGCACGCAGCCTTGGCTGGGTGAGGGGTGGTACCCACAGTAGTGAGGTCTGCCCTCTGCTTGGCACCCTTGCCCAGACTTGCTGCTGTACAGGTACTGAACTGCACCTGGAGCTGGGCCCGTGGTGTTGTCCATCCCTGTACCCACTAATACATTTTCTCCAGACTGCTAAAGCTGATGACATTTATCACTGAACACAACTGAATATGTTTGACGTTGAACTGAAAGGCTTCCCTGTGGCTGTTCTGAAATATTTTTGCCAGTGTGTTTTTCTTGCGTTTTTTATGTACAGAGGTTTAACTCCTTGCTCTCAACCCCAGGTTCTAGGCAATTTGCGAATCTATTACTTGTTGATTTCTGCATTCACCTGGAGGGCAAAAGTTTGAATAGGTGAAATTCAAAAACCATCATGGGGGGGTAATATCTGTTGGTCAGAGGCAGATGAGAGCTGCTGGATGCTTTTCCTGTGTCTCTGTAGAGAAACAAGGTGGAATGTGGATGCAGGCAAAGATTCAGTATTCCAGGAAGTTGCATAAGTGGTGAATTGAGGTGTAAGGCTCAGCAGAACCAGAACCTAACCTGAATTGTGTTTGATGGTATTGGTACAAAGATGTTTTGCATTCTCAGTTTCCCAGAAGCTGTCAGGCAGCTCTGCTATTCAGATAGGGGAGGCCTCCTTTCTGGGCATGGGGTAAGGGGAGGAGAGGATGCTGGAGATTCCCAGAGCAGGACCCTGGTTTGAGCCAGTTCCTGCAGCTCCAGTGGGAACCAACCCCACTCCCTCCATTCTTCAGGCTGCTCTGATGCTATCCTGGCAGTACTGCCCCTCAGGCTGGTGTGTTTCTTAGTGGCATTGATCCCATCTGTCCTGGGGATGGCTGTGCGGTTACAGAGCGTTCCAGCAGGAGCGTCTGGCTGGAGTAACCCCAGGCTGGAGTGTCTTACTGCAGCCTTTTCTGGTCATCCCTCCTCGGTTCCCCAGGCATGGGTGGGGATCTCAGCTGCAGAGGGAAAGGGTGCCTTGCTGTCCCAGGGACCAAATGTCAACACATGGAGCCAGGGTAGGTTTCAGCTGTCCAGGGACTGGCAGCAGGGAGCTGCATGCAGCGTAGGCACTGACGCAAAGCTGCTTGCGTGAGGGAATCTCTTTCCTCCCGCTGGCACGGGCCAGCAGCCCTCCAAGGAGATGACCCAGGACCTGCACGTAGTTTCCCTCTGAGATCTCCTTGTTAAGGAACTTGGCCCTGGCCTCTGCATGTGGTGCACTTGAAATTGCCATCTAGTGATTCAGGGGACATATTTTGATTATTAGACGCATCTGATCCTGAGCAGACCTGCGTGCTTATCTAATTAATTATCTGCTTGGGAGCTTTACTTTGTCTCAGCAATGCCTTGAAAGGGTAACAAGCAAAATCATTCTTGAATGGGAGGCCATGTCGAGGGCTGCTTTACACATGGACAGGCAGACTCTCACTCTGGAGAGGAATAACTTCAGGTATTTTTGTTTAGTACTGTGTGTATATGTGGGAAAATGAGGATCAGTATGACCAGAGTCATACCAATCTCCAGCATGACATAGAAGGAAATGCTGTTCCCTTCTTGGACAATGGGAATTCAAACAGATCTGGAAAGGGATTTCTGGTATGTAACCCAACCATTGCATGGATTCTCTCATGGTATGTTTCTCTTCTGTCATGTTGACCCAACCATTGCATTTGATTCTCCAAAAAGTGAAATGTTCTATGGCAGCATTGACTATTTCTGGGCTACAGCAGCAATAAATTTGTGTAAGAAAGCACTTGTCCTGGCAGTGAAAAAAACCTGCTAAAGGTGTCTTACTGGTATAACTGTGTGTGCTCCCTTCCCAGTGCCATTGTTGCCTTGATGCAGTGCCCACCAGATACTTAACGAACGGGCAGCCCTCCGTGGAACGATTCCCCATCAGCTTTAAAACCCACTTCTCAGGGAACTATTTTCATCATGTGGTGCTTGGGATTTACTGTAATGGCCGGTATGGCTCACTGGGCATGAGCAGGAGATCAGATCTGATGGACAAACCTCTGACTTACCGAACACTGAGCGACCTCATCTTTGAATTTGAAGACTCCTATAAAAAGTACTTGCATTCAGTCAAAAAAGTAAAAATCGGATTATATGTCCCGCACGAGCCGCACAGCTTTCAGCCCATTGTGTGGAAACAGCTGGTCCTCAATGTATCCAAAATGATGCGAACTGAAGTCAGGAAGGAGCTGGAGAAATTTGCCAGGGATATGAGGATGAAGGTAAGTGGGCTTGGAGGTGGATGTGCCTCATCCCCTCCTGCTGAAGCACATCTTGCTCCATGTCAGAAGAATGACCCTGGCCTGAGGCTCAGGTGTTATCAGGTGGGGTTGAAGTGTGCTTAGATCTGTTTTAGTGGTTCTTCCACAGGGTATGGTGTGTTTACATGGCCCTATAGCTGTTTTTTAGTTCAAAGGTCTCCCCTTCAGCCTGGGAAACACTTGAACCCATACTCATCCCTGGCCACCAAGGAGCTATTTCCCAGTTTGCCTTTCACCCACGGCAGAAGGTGGCTGGGAGGAAGCCATGTGCCTGGTGCAAATGCAGGAATTTCAGCATTTTGCACCTGAACTGCAAGGGGTGGCACAGGACAGCTGCCTCAGTGGTTACGTTTCCCTGCAGGGCTGGGCTTACCCTGCACCACCTGATGTCCATCACCCTCAGCTAAATCACAAAGTAGGTTACATGGGACAGGTGAGGAAAGAGAGTTCCTGACAGGATGGTGCTTCCCTGCTGGCTGGGTGGACTGAAGAACCCAGAGGGAAATGACAGGGAGACAGGCAGGCTGCCAGTGGGATGGAGTGTTTGGCTGCCTTTGGGGATGTGGGGGTGTCCCTGACCGTGCCTCCAGAGCTAGCGTGGGCGAGGTGTTGGTTGTGGTCATGGAAGGGGATTTGGTGCTTTTCCAGCCTGCTCGCTGCTGGCAGTGGGAGCAGAGCAGGTGTGTTGCTAAGTATGGGGCTGGCTTTTGTGGAGAGGCATGCTGCATCACATCCAAGTTATTCTGGGTTCCTGCCCCGTGCCCTGCTGAGGAATGCCTCCTACGTAGCAGCCACGTGCCTTTTTGGCTGAGGCACCTGCCCCCTTGCCCTGACCTTGACATATCACCAGTGGCACTGTAGCCTCTGCGTCCTGCTGCCACCTCTCCTGCCCTGCCAAGGAATTTTGAGAGCCACCTTGTACTGTACTGTCACCTTGAGCACATGTGCTTGATTACAAGTGTAATGAGGCTTTTTTTCTCCCCATCTTTTCTATTCATGCACCTAGAAAGCAAACAGCTGAAGCAGGCTCTGGTTAAAGTCCATATGGGTGAATGGCTTACTGAACTTAATACATGCCAGAGGGACCAGCTCTGTGTGTGTGCTGAGCTGTGACTTGGGTCCAGTCCTTGTGAGTGCCCCAAGGCCAGGACTGCAGGGAAGAACTCTTGAAGACTGAAGGCCCCGTGTCTGACTTCAGTGTTAGTGCAGAATTCGAGCCACTTGGTTCAGAGGGCTCCCATTGGGGAAGGGTCTGGGAAGGATCAAGTCTTAAAAATAGCCCAGAATGTGAGTGTGGTTATGATGGACTTCTGAGTTTGGAGGGTTTGGGGGATGGGAACAAGTGTGTGAATGTACAAGAATGAAATGTCTGTCATGCTGTCACACAGAATGCAACTGGCAGACGGGTAGGTGATCACCTCTGTTTGCCCAGAGGAAAGCTGAAGAGGGCAATTTGAGTCTGTGAATTTCCTTCAGCTGAGGCTCAAAGCTGCTGTTCTTATCCCTGACTGTTGCCAGTCCTGAAGAAGGCTGTGGATGAGATCTTTTCTTCAATATTTAGCTGGGAACTGTAATTGATGACAGCAACTATTTTTTGCAGTGTGCCCTTGAACAGGTACCACATGTAACAGCTTTGGGTTGTTCTTAACCTGATCAGGGAGTGAATAAGCCCCAAGGGACTGAAGACTCTTTGTATTTCATTCCCGCTGCTGTAAGAGGCCCTTCATTTTTGTTTTTTCGTTTTCAGTGAATCATTGCCTTTACTGAATGCCTTTTCCTTCCCTCCCCCATCTCTCACAGATTCTGAAACCCTCAAGTGCCCATTCTCCCATGAAAGAGAGATCTCGGGGTAAGTCGTTGTCCCCTCGCCGCAGACAAGCCAGCCCCCAGAGACGTGTGGGCAGGAGAGACAAATCGTGAGTATTCCTGCTGCCATCACTGGTGGGTCAGAAGTTGAGGGTGAGGATGAATTAATATGCTGTGCCACACTTAACTGTTTGCACTGGCAGGTATAGGAAAACTGCATCAGGTACCTTGGTTGCCTGAGAGGCTTCAGAAGCCACCAGTACTGCTGATGTCCTGGTATTGCTGTGCTTACTCACTCCTGACTGATGTCCCCTCTCTGTGGTGTCCTTGGAGGCCCCAGTGGCCTTTGCTTTGTTAAGCATTGTTAGATGGCTGTGAAAGTGGAAGTGTTTCAGTCTTTATACAGACCACTTTCTGGAGAAATGAACCTAGCCTGGCATGCAGGGAACCTGTACAGGAGGGAAAGTAGTTTGATCACGTTTGAAGGTCTTCAGACATAGGTATTAAAGCAGGAGGATGCACCTGCTAGTGGTGGTGGGGTGCCCTGCTGTCATAGCCACTGAGGCAGAAATTGGGTTGTCCTTGATGAGCCTTTGTACAGAGCTGTTCTGATGGAGTGGTTTCTGCTAAGGATTGACTTTACAGTTACAGTGAAGAAATAAATCTTTTCTCATCTTGCCAAAGCAGAAACATGACTTGCATTGTGTCCTTTCATTTTAATTGGCTTAAAAATACTCAGACTTTTTCCTTTGTGCATCATAGCTCCTAGTTTTTCTCTAACTGTGAGGGGAAGGATGGACTAGCTGCATGGAATACCTCTAAATGGATAAAACTGAGCTTCCAAACCACAGGCCTTTTACAGCCACTGGCAATTCAGATTCCCATACCTTAGATGTGGAAGAGTTGAGTTTTAGCTGTACTGCTTTGTGCCAGGAAGCTGACATCTGTGAAAGCCTATACGTAACCCAGATTAGTCACATATTTATGATCATTGCTTTTTAAATAGGCTCCCAGACTACTGTCTCAGCACTTATTTATTTATTTTGAAGCAGCTAACACCGGCATTAGACCAGCCTTCTAAAGATAACTTCAAGATACTTTAGCAGCAGATGATTTCACAGCAGGCTTTTATTTTTACATGTGAATTCACACTTGGGCCATGATTCTGTACTTTGGTCTTCATCACAGAGAGCTCCTTGTTTAGCACGTGAATAATTATAGCCAGCTACTCCAGGCTTCTTCACCTCCTAGTTTTGCTTCAAGGGATGGCTTCATGTTTGGGTTTCTGATAGTTTCTGATAATTCTGATAGAGCCTGGGGACTTGCCGGTTGGGCTGGTTTCCTGAGAGCTGGTGGACACATGGCTGGTTCCTCCTTGGCAGCTTTGCTTTTCCAGGCCAGAAAGACAAGTAAAGACTGGTGGCCTTGCAGTGGTTTCAGCACTTCTTACCTGCCTGGTGGTTCTGCTTGTTACTCTGTACCTGGAGTGAATTCTAGTTTTGTACCCTCGTGACCCAGGACTTACTTTAGAATACGATCCAGGACCCAGCCACAGCATGATGCAGGGAGCAGACTCCCCATGAGGCCTTAATCTCTGCTTTGGTGGAAGGCACTGAAGAGTCTCAGGGCAGGTGGTAGCTCTTGCAGCGGGTGCTTTGTGGCTGTGTGACAGGCCTGTGGGTCCTGCAGAGTTCTCTTGCAAACCAGCATGCTAGGAAGGAAAGAGGCATCAAGAAGCTTTGGCCAGATCCAGGGCCCTTGAGCAGACCCAAGAGGCTGCTTTGTACTAGAAAGGGAGAGGAACTGTGTTCCTGATGTTAAAATGGTGCTTCTGTGCAATGGCACTGGTGACTCGACGGATGATGGTGCCTTTTGCCCTGACAGGACTGATGCTGCTGTAGGGAGTTTGCTGCTGGTGATAAATCCTTTCCATTTCCAAATTTGAGATCTGATGGTTTCTGCAACAGGAGGTCCCTGGGACCTGAATGGGGGAATGGCAGCCCCTCATCAGGGATGAGCTGAGTGACACACACCAGCATATACAGCAGTTGAGATAGGGTAAGGAATATGAGAGGGGAAACTGAAAAATTTCTTCTGCATATTGATGTATTTCTGAGAACCGAGTTGCAGTGACAAGTCTTTGTGTTACACACAGAAAAGTCTTTAGGCTTGAGGCTGAAATCTTAGCTAGAGGAAGGCTGTGCTTATCAACACTGTATTTTGTTTCTTTGTGGATCTCTTACATGCTGTAATTACAGCTTTTTAGAGCTTTCAGGGGAGGGGGAGAGAACTGTTTTGCTCTAGTGTGAGCTGGCAGGGACTAAATAACACATTCATCTGAGAGGCTTCACCTGCTGATGACAAGCTGTTATTACAGCCTGGTTTTTGTCAACAATAAAATTAAACAGGCCTGCTGGGAAATATCTCCCAGTGAAAAATACGTGAACTGGATTTTGCTGGGTTGTTTCTTAGGGACAAAGGCTGAAACAGTGCTTAAGGACAGAAGTGGATTTTACAGTCTCAACCTTTTAAGTTCACATCCTGATTCTTTACTAGTTTGTTAGATAAATGCTGGTGGTGGCCACTAACAAACCCATGATAGTATTTTAGCCTAGAAATACAGCTACAAGGCAGATAGGGTAGATGACAGGACATGAGTGGCAATGCAATCAGCAGTATGTGCCTGCTCAAGAGACTGGTGTGTAGTCAAATTGCAGCTCACTGACTGAGCTGTGTTACAGTCCCTGAGCTCTAAGTTCACAGCTGGTGTGATCCTGCTAAGGGTGGCCAGCAGGCAGGATGAATAAAGAGGATACTGGGTGGTGTGAACCTGTCTGGTAAGTCTGAGGCTTTTCTTTGTCTGCTTGTCCATCCTCTGAAGTTCCAAACCAGGAGGGTGCAACAAATTGCAAGCCATGTTGATCAAACACTCAAGGCAGTGCTTCATCCTCTATATAGAAGTGCTGGGAGGTGGAGGGGCTTGGGAGTGTTCCTGTGAGTTTGGAAGGGAGTATCACATGGCAGCCTGAAGCAATCTCTGCTCCTAAATGTCAGTTAACCAGATCTAATTTTTTAAAACTTCATACTGAGGCTTAACACATGCATGCTCTGTGACTGTCAGAGCAACGCTGACCCTGTGTGCTTCTGGCCTAATTTAGCTCCTGAAAGGAAAATTCTGTTAGTCCATTGTGTTAGGATGTGCAAAATCAGGCAGATCCAGTGCAGACAACTCATGAATACTGTGTGCCCAGCAGCTATGTGCAGCTTAGTCATGTGCTCATCACCAAGGCACTTGGGACAGGAGGTGCAATCTGAGGGGCTGGGACACCAAAGATCCTTTTCTTTGAAGGGAGGGTTTGATGGGAGATCATTTGCCAGCCAAAGAGAATAGGAGCTGCAGTGTCTCTGCCCCAACAAATCCTTGCCTTTTCTTAAAACCTGGAAGAGAAACTTTATGGAGGATAGTCTGATTTTAGCTACAAGACAGAGAATTGTCATGGAGTGGAAATGGGCATGTTGCCATGTGTGTGCGGTGACTTCTCAATCTGAGAAGGTAGAACAATCCAGGTGTGCTTTAATTAAAACCATATTCTGGCTTTAATTAAAGGGAGGAAGGGAAGGAAGGAAGGACACTCAGGATCATGCAGCACATTCCTTGCTGGTCTCCAGCTCCTCCTACACAGGCTCTGAGGGATGCAGCTTGTAATTTTTCTGGGTAGTCAAATCCCATCTGCTCTGAAGGAGCAAAGCGGAAAAATCCAAATTATCTTACAATGCGTTCTTCAAATGCCATCCCTCCCTGCAACTGACAGAGACCATGTAAGACTCCTTCACTTCTGTGAAATACTTACAAACATGAGGCAGGGTCCAGGGCAGTACTGCAAAGAAGATGAGGGGGTTATTTATAGAGGTGCTTGGAGAAGTGGCAAAAAAACAGGTTGGATTCATTGTGCGACTAGGCAGAAGATCATCAATTATCCACAGCAGTGAGCAAATTCCAGCAGAGATCTGGTCTTAGCAGCTCTGCTCTTAAAACAACAAAAAGACCCCAAAACCCAGCACTTACTCAATCAGATAAATAAATATTTCTGAGGCTCTGGCACACGGGTGTACGTGTGTATTTATGTAAGCTATACATCCCCACTTCTAAGGCCTGCAGCAGTACAGCTTTCAGACTGGTGCATGTACCCAGCAGCATGCCCCAGGCAGGGCAAGGGTTCCCCTGGCCTGAGAGCCTTCCTGCTGCAAGCTGCCTCTCCTGTGGCCCTGCTGGCTGCCCAGAGCAGCCTGGGCAGAAACAGGCAGGCAGCATGCAATGAGGAGGTGTCAGCCTTGTATGTGCAAACTCATAGGACACATCTGCTGCCCAGCAAGCAAAGGAAATAAGCAGAAGAGCTGGAAACTAGGTAAGGAGCTGGAGGAAAGCACTGGAGCCATCACCAGATTCGCAGGGTACTACGCAGGCTATAGCTGAGTTTTTGCAGCAGAGTCTAGGAGAAGAAGTGTACTTCAGACAGTTTTTTTCTTGAGAAGATCAAATGGATGGCTTAAGGTGAAAATAGCTAAGAGGCTGGAATAAGGTGTCAGATTAGATACTGCCATAGACTATAAATAGGTAGGATTGTTTTGGTTTGACAAAATTGTTGCAGGAGCTTTTCCATTGCTTGCTAAATAAGGAGGCTGCTCAATCTCAACGTTTCCTTTAGTGCAGGTTGTTGATAGCTAAATGAGCTGGCAGCATTTGTGTGTGTTTGATTGCTCAAGTGAATGGCTGGACTGTATCAGAATATAAGATGCCTGGAGACCGAGGGGAGTTCATCTTGTTTTTTATTTGGTGGGCTCTAGCCCTTCACACAGACCTAGCCAAGTAAGAAGGGCAGGTTAAGAAGAAACAACATGCTGTGGCCATGGGAGAGGCGTTGACTGTTTGCTCTCAGCAATTTTCACTTTATTCTAAAAATGTGATGTGTCTACTCTTAGCTACTTGTTTAGGCCCTCTCGTATCACAGAATCATAGAATCGGCTGGGTTGGAAGGGACCTCAGAGATCATCAAGTCCAACCCTTGATCCACTACTGCTGTGGTTACCAGACCATGGCACTGAGTGCCACATCCAGTCTCTTTTTAAATATCTCCAGGGACGGAGAATCCACTACTTCCCTGGGCAGCCCATTCCAATGTCTGATCACCCTCTCCGTAAAGAAATTCTTTCTAATATCCAACCTAAACTTCCCATGGCACAACTTAAGTCCATGCCCTCTTATCTTGTTGAAAGTTGCCTGGGAAAAGAGACCAACCCCCCCTGGCTCCAGCCTCCTTTCAGGGAGTTGTAGAGAGCGATGAGGTCTCCCCTGAGCCTCCTCTTCTCCAGGCTGAACACCCCCAGCTCCCTCAGCCTCTCCTCACAGGACTTGTGCTGGAGTCCCTTCACCAGCCTGGTTGCCCTCCTTTGGACCCGCTCCAGGACCTCAATCTCCTTCCTGAACTGAGGGGCCCAGAACTGGACACAGGACTCGAGCTGTGGCCTCACCAGGGCTGAGTACAGGGGCAGAATCACTTCCCTGGACCTGCTGGCCACGCTGTTCCTGATCCAGGCCAGGATGCCATTGGCCTTCTTGGCCACCTGGGCACACTGCTGGCTCCTGTTCAGCTTCCTGTCAATCCAGACTCCCAGGTCCCTCTCTGCCTGGCTGCTCTCAGCCACTCTGTGCCCAGCCTGGAGCTCCCCATGGGGTTGTTGTGGCCAAAGTGCAGGACCCGGCACTTGGCCGTGTTGAACCTCATCCCATTGGAATCAGCCCAACTCTCCAGTCTGTCCAGGTCCCTCTGCAGCTCAAAGGGAGGGGGTGCTCCCAGACTCAGCCCATGGGCCCCAGGATGGGATGATTTTGCTGGTGTCTGGCTTCAGAGGCGACCCACACAAGCGGCTTGATTGCACTGGTTCCTGTGACCAGTTGATCAGGATCAGGCTTATGATGAGAAAATCAGACCCACTCACTTCTATTTTGAAATAAACCATTTCTGGTTTGACAGCTGCTCTCTCCACTCCTGCACGGCAGTGTGGGATAGCTGGGGAGCAGCAGCACCCTCTTTCCTCCTTTCCTTGCAGACCTGCAGTTGTGGACAAGAAAGGAGACCTGGCTACACTTAATGAGGTGGGCTACCAGCTCCGCATCTAGCAAAGCCATATGCCGGACAGAGGGCTTCCCTGGTGCTTCCTGCTGCACTTTACCTGCACTCGGTTGGAAAGGAAAAGGAATGGGACTATTTATTGTCTTGTGGACACTTAAAAAAAAGTTTTCCCTAGAATAGAAGGGGGGGATTTTTATTTTTTATTGGTGGCAGTATTTATGTTCTTTCAATTTATAGAAAAAGCATCACTGAAGGGAACCTAAATTCTATGTATCAGGATATAAGATTTTTTACTCCTCCATCGTGTAGCAAGGTGACTCCAGTGATCTGTTTCTTCAAATATAACTTCCCTGTACAAATATTAATTGGACTTTAAGCAGATGAGCATTATGCTGGGTAGTAGCATTGGGATAACTAAGAAACCATATTCTTAGGTGTTAAGATGTGCTGGGGTGCTGTGCAGTTAAAAAAAATCATATTCAGTATTAGTATTTAATTTAGCAATAAAACCAAGCAGTGCAAAAGTGGCATTTTTAAACTATCAACATTACCTCACTCAACAGATATGCAAAACCATCAGTATTACTGTTTTGTAACTAATAAGTACTGTTTCCCAGCATTTCTGGTAGTATTAAAACAGCACTGGATGTTTTACTGCCACCTGTAGTAGTATTTTGTGCATGTTGCTGGAAGATATTAAGTAATAGTAATATGCAAGTGTATTCTTAAGCACTGTCATTAAGGAAAACACAATGTTTTGGGGTTTTTTAGATGATCATAATCGATGAATAATGAATTTTCAACTTTGAGAATTTTTTAATACCTTGTCACAAACTTTTAGTCTTTCTGGACTACACTTCTGAAGCACAAAACATAGAGATTGCTGTTTTATAGAGACAAATATTTACCTACTAGTCAGTCTGTTTCTTGTATATTTTCCTGGAATAATGGAAAAGTGTCAGAATTACTAATATGCTTTTCTTTCAGCATTTGTGTTTAACTTTGAACCATGTCTCTGAAAGGCTGAGCAGTCTCAGATGGTGATGCCTTGACATCTTATATTAAGATTAGACATCACAGGTTGAAGTTCAACTCTCACCATCCTGATGTAGGGAGTTTTTCCTGTATGTGTTGTAGTAACAACAGCTTAGCCAGACCTGAATAAGGAAGCTTGGAACAACTGCAGCAATAAATTCAATTGTACATCTGAAACAGCTGAAAATCAAGCTTGCCCCCTTCCTCCCTACTCAAGTCCTTCTGCTCTAGCACTTACTTAGCTAAGGACCTTTGATAGATGGCAGCATTCTCAAGTGACATGGTAACACTTTCAGTGGGGTCCTCCATTCACGAGTGAAATTCTCTAGAAATGTTTGAGTGCTGCATTCCTGGAAATATTGTATTAGGTGCCTAAATAGAAACTGGATTATTATACAAGTCCAGCCTCTACCTTTTGTGCTGTGCTTATAGATGACACTGCCATGGGTCTTGTGTACCTACCCTTCTGGGCACGTTTTTTTTTTTCTCTTTTGGATCTTGATGAAGACAGGACACAAACTTCAACTGAATGACTTAAGCTCCCAGAACATTTATATCAGCCAGCAACTGAATAAATACAGAAGGAGATGACTGTTTGTACACAGACCTCATTGTTCCCAAAAATCAATGGATCTCACCTACGTAGAACCAGAAGACAACACCAAGACCCATCAACCTTCTACAAACAGTAAAAGGTTTTCTACTAATTAGACTTCATCAGACCTTCTGTGAGGTCTGTCTTCTTAAAATTTATTACAATTCTTTATACAATATTACCATATTAATTGAAGGGAGGCCTTTCCCATCCCTCTTTCTGTGAACTTTTCCACTCCTGTGTTCACAATAGTATTTTGTTGTTGTTGTTCTGGAGTAAAATTGGAGAGGGAAATGCTCTTTTGGTGTAAATTGTTACGTAATTTGACATCAGCTGCAGAGTTTGTTTTAAACTTTGTGCTGCTCAGTGTCTTGTGACCTAAATATTTTTCATGTATCCCTTAGAATTCCTATGAAAGATGTGAAAAACATACTTTGATCAGCTGTATCCTATAGCACAAGGTTATCTGATGTGTTGCAAGTTTTTTTTTCCTATGAAACCATGGTTTACTTCTGCTCAAGTAAAGGTGGTTGGTATATGGTTTTTACCATTGTCCAGCACTATTTGGCTGATTTTTCTCTTAGCCTCTAACTTATACTGAAACTTTTTAATCCTATAAGATGTGTGACAAATTGTTATTGGATTTTGTTTTGAAGTTCAGCTGAAATATTCTCGAAACTTGCTTATGATGGCATTTGTCTTAAGTGTGGTTTTAGTGACTGCAAAGTGGTCAAATAGTGTAGAAAAACACAGATGATTTTTTTGGTTTTTTTTTTTAATCATTTGTATGTTTAACCACAGCATGAAACTTTAATAAATTACCATGGTAGTATTTTTTAATGACTTAGGGTTATTTTTTTATCCTCTCCAGGTTTCTGTTCCCGGAAGGATCTAAGGAATTTCTAAAATCAAGACAGAGGACAAATATGAACAGACTAGAGCAGATTTTTAAAGAACTTAAATAGTCTATAAAGAAATAAAACTTTTGTTAGTCTATAAAAAAATTAGTGAACATAAAGGCATTAAACCCACCCTATACCTAACCATTACTGGGTTAAACAATAAACTTTAAGTCTCTCAACCCTGAAAATACATTGCTATGGGACAATAGCCACCTCTCAACTAGCAGCACTGATGACTGCATCATGTTAAGCAGCTTCTGCTTTTTTCTTTCAGTAGTACCTTGGCCCTTTCCCAATGTTACTGTCATCAAAATGGGGGAAAACACTTGAGGTGACAGTTTCCCCTTTTGTAAAAGAAACCAAATTAGTGTAGTGCTTTAATAATAACCTGCATTAATGAAGGAGGACAAATATATCTTCCTTCAGGTTTCATGTAGTTACCAGGGAAGTGAGTACATTTTTCAGAAGGTGATCTCTTCTGCCTTGAGGCATTTGGCTATGTCACAGCACCCCACAGTATCTGAATACAAGCCTAATATGGAAACTGTTAACAGCAAGTCAGAAGCATGTGCTTTTAAATTAGCATTGTAAATAAGCAGGTGTTTGGCCTGGCCTGAGTAAGAGAATGGCACTGATGCAAACCCTGAAAACTGATGCTCAAGTAAAATAGAGTTTTTGTCTCTTACCTATCCTTGTTCAGAGCCTCACTGCAGGAGTGCTCTAGAGCAGCACTGTAAGGTTCTCAGGTTTCTCTCTCCCCTGGAGACAAGATGCAGCCCTCCCCCCTAGCAAAACTCCTTGGCCTTAATGCAGACCCTGCAGGTTGATGCTGCTGCTGAACAATAGTTTTTATCTGTAATAGTTTTTATCTGTATCCACCAGACAGTTGTTGTAGCATGTTAGCACCTACCAGTTCCAGCTTTGATAATGTACGATTTTAAATGCCTCTATTGAGTCCAGCATGGAGTAGAGGAAAACACCTCAGTCACAATTACTTATGAGAAAAATAGTCCCCTTCCAAATTCCAAGAACTTTAAGTTGAATCTTTTGGTACACAGTCATTTTTCAATGTAAAAACAAAGTATATTTACAATTTAACTGGTTTTAAGCTTACAACCATTGCTCCTGCATTATTTGCAAACCACAAAATAATGGCAGCTGTAATTCCACAGTCAGAAAAAGAAAATCCAGATTAAAAAAATCTGTTGGAGAAGACCAAACAAGTCTTTCTGTGAGACAAATTTATCTGAATGTGGTTTCAGGAACAGGGTTGCATGTTTTCCAGCACTACACTGAAAGACAATTCTCCAAATGCTTCTTTTAAGTCAGTCTTGTGTACGTATCCATGTGGAGTTTGCCCAAATTGCCAGACTTGTTTCCAGTCCCTCTGGCTCCCTATGAGTTTCCTATCCAGGAAATTAATATTGTGAATCACATTTTGCACACAATGTCTATCAGGGCATTAAGAGTATATCTGAAACCTTGATCATTTAATATCTCAGGATCTGTCATATGCAACGGGGCATTTTTAAAAAGTAGATGGGAAAAACTGCTTCCTCTAGTTGTCCAATACATCAAGATGTCAAGGACTGATTTTTTCCCTCCCCTTTTGAGTAGCTCAGTTAAGTTTGCTGTAAGTTTGCATGCTCATTAAACTGATGATAAAATCAAAAACTGATTTTATTTCAGGTACTTTTGAAAAGGTTCCTATGAATGTTATTTGTCTTCAAGCTTTAAGAAGTTAAGTAGCTTCTTAGAACGTAAGTATTTGCTTTACTACAAAGCTGTCTTCTTCCTTTGGAAGTCCAATCTTGCAGCCTTTGCACTGACAACACTAGCTGAGGAAATTCCTTTGCAGAAGTATTTAGGCAGAAGTGCAGAACAATTTTGCTGTGAAACACTATTTTCACCTCATAGTATGGCACGCACACAATCTCACTCCTCTTTACTTGAAGAAGCACACAGTTCTCAGAGAATAATCAGTTTTACTGATTTATAATAAAAAACATTTGCAGCATTTCCGTGAAAAATGCCATTGAGACTGGCACAGATGTTTTCCATTAATAAAGAGGAACCTAATGTAAAATCTTTTCTTTTGCCTTGAAGACTTCATAAAGTAAACACTTAAAAAAAGTCTCTTTAGAAGGTCTATTTCACACAACACTAACATATTGGCAAGCATGCAAGCTTATTTAAACCGAACCAGCAGTGCTTGAATGAACCATTAAAAAAAAAAGAAATAAAAATTCACATGAAGAGAGAAGGTGAGGGTAACTTTACATACACAAAAAGTCCTTTGGATCATTACCGTTCAATAAGCCTGAACTCTGCTACCAATGGCAGGTGGTCAGAAGAGTTTTTTTCATTGGGAAGACCATTAACAGTCCAAAGATCTTTCTCTGTTAAAAGTCCCAGCCTGCCAAGAAGTTTCAGACCTCCGTGAAAAGAATCATCTGTTCCTGGTTAGGAAAAAAAAAAAAAGAAAAAAAGTTCAACATTGTGGGCTAAAAATCATACATACATATGCAGAAGGAGGTAAAACAAACAGTCTGGCAGAACTAAGCTGAAGTTATTATAGTTCCACACAAAAATCACCAACAAGGTGGTTCAGAAATAATTCTTGTTTACTATAATTCTCACAGTAGAGCTTATAGCCAGTAAAGCTCAACATATGCAGACAGACACTACCCCTCCATTTTGTGAATGGATAAAGTGATTTTGAAAAAAAGGATTTGTTCATGGTAACTCCACTGAAAGTTACAATCCAGAGTCCTATATTCTAGGACAATGGCATTGGTAAACAGAGCTACCATTTGCAAAGTTTTGAGAGTTTTTGAGAGTTACTGATTCACATAACATTTTGTTTTTGTATCCTCAAGCACACAGTTCTGCAACAGACAAGTTATACAGAAATTCTCGGCTCAGGAGGATGAAAGCTTTCTAGCATTTCCCTTCCTATTTCCCATTGTTCATCCTGAGTGATCTTCCTGCATTACTTCTTGCTACCTATTCCTAGAATCACCTAAGAAACCCACCAGACCAACCCAAAACACACCAACTAACCAAGCAAGAAAACATCACAGGACATCTTCCACCATACACACAAGAAGCACTCCTCATGGACGAGGGGAAGAGGACTCAAAGCCTTGCTATTATTACACTATGCTTAAAATATTTGTGTTCTGAAAAAAACCCCACAAACAAACAAAACCATATTCAGCCAAGAATAACAAGCTTTTTCCAATTTAAGAAGTTTCCCTGAGAATGAGATCCTTCCATGGTAATGTTGAACTTTTAAACTTCAGAGCTGATTCTCAACAGACCTGAGTGCTTTCAGGACTAGCACAAACAGCAACTGTAACTTCCATAGAGAAAATATTTTTGTCAAAGTGAGCAGCAATTTCAGAATTTCCTGTCTGAAGCTGGCCTGGTACTGGGTGACCATTAGGGGTAGTTTACAGGATTATTCAGCAACTGTTAAACTCCTCAAATTGTTCAGCAGCTTCACTTTGCCAGCTACCAGCTTTCCAGTTCTCTAACAATCCAGCATCTGTTTAGTGCTTCTCTGTAGAAAAACTTTTTTTACAGCAAAGATGTCTCAGTTGCTCTAGACCAAACGTCCACCCAGCTCTTGAGCCAAATTTATCATTTGGCACAGCACCTGCATGTCTACAAAGGAGCAGTTTATTGCTACTGAGAGCTTGGTCTGCAGTGATTAATGTCAGCTTGGAGCATTCTGGAACTGGCAAACCTGAGTCCTGCAGATACTGAGCCCTGCTTTCACAGCAAATCCTGAATAACAAACCAAATACTTGGCTAAGCACAACAGGGACTAAATCAAGAAAATTTACAAAAAAAGCCAAACCACAAAAAACCCAAACCAAAGCAACTTTTAAATGGAAAAAATGTGATCAGTCAGCATAGACTACATTTAATACTCGTATGATCAGACTTCAGCCACTTTTAATACAGAGGCTGAGGTCATCAAAAAACTGAAAATCCAGATCATTACTCAGTTTCTAAGAACTAATGAATAAAAATTACCCCATCTTAGACTATGTGCAGAATTCAAGTTTGGTCCCACTCTGATAAGGGTGAAGAATCTATTTGGAAAATGATCATAGAAAGAAAAATGCTATAGCTCTGCCGGGGCAATGATGGTGTAATAAAATATGCAAGCAGGTGAATTAGGATTAAATTTTGCAGAAGGCTGCACTCCAAAAATCACACAGCACTCTGGGAAATCACACAGCATTCACAAGTCATTTAGATACTTCTCATATCTTAGTTTCCCAGTCAAAACTTTTATTTCTGTGTTGTGATGATTTTGTATGTTCTTTTTATATTAAGATAGCATTTACTCTGCATGTTAGGACAAATGAGACTTGTGAATTTTAATAAGCAAGTCTTTGAGTAAGAGAGATGAAAGTTCTATTTTCATTTCACAAACAATGCTTATTTATAAGTATCAGTTGCAATCTACAGTGGGAGCAGCAGTGGAAAACCAGGTTTCTTTGCTCTGAGTTCTGCAGAGCCATTTATTTGGTAGCACTTCATCGTGCAATGACCTTTGACGATGGAATAAACACAAAATTAAACACAATATGGAACGCCCACTGCTCGGAAGTACCCACAGTGAGAGCCCAAACGCAGTGGAGCACAGCTTGTGGTACCAATCAAGAAATACACCCAGAGGAGTACCGTGTCTTTCTTGCACCATCTGGTGAGTTTTAGCTGCAACTGCAATCAAGAGAGTGACAACTGGGCATGTGCAAGTGGCTGCTCCCAGAGAAAAGGCCCCAGAGGTCATTTGTTTGCCAGACACTAATTACATCTTTTCTATCGGAAATGTAACGTTCTTTTAAGAATGGTTCTAAACATTTCATTTACCGGTTTTAATGCACATCAGAAATTGCCATTCGCTTTTTTGTTGATCAGATGATAGGAAATACTTCTTTGTCGTTAGGTCTGGCCACAAAGGTTCACAAAGGAAGTTACAGAAAGCAGCATTTCCCAGAAACGACTTTGCTGTAGCCTCAGCTCCTGTCTCCATGCCGAGAGGAAGGAATGCTCAGTAAGGTGAAAAAGCTTGCCCCCTGTGGTGCTACAAGTCCAACTGTGGTGAGTGGACACGGCCAGCCACGTTTCTCTGGTAACAGCTGACATTCAAATCACCACCAGCAAGCTCTACTCTCACTATATTTCCCTTAGAACATCCAAATGTTACCTTCTGCTATTTGTGATAATTAATTGAAAGATGGTTTCTTTACCTGGCTGGGCAGCAGCATCACCATTTGCTGCAGAATAGAAAATATAATCCACAGTGACAGCACTTCGGGAGTGACAAGTTGTCACTTCTGGTATCCCAGTTTCAGGAAAGTAATGAGAATAGACTGAAGACAATTTAAAATGGTGCTGCAATTTCGAAGACAACCTAAGAGGAATCAAAGAAAAGAATTTTATTTTCTTGTATTTCCTAGTAAAATAAGCAACGAGGATTTATATACCAAATAGTTCCTGGTTACAAACAAAATTATCTGGTTATGCAAAGTAGTGTTTCTGTCATGTAAGCAATCCCATAGTTTTGTGTTAGTGGCCTAAACCTCTGAAAACAAAATGCAGGCAACTTTTTCAAGTAAAAGGCAGATACCTGAAAGCCTATCAAAACTGGATAAACTGATGCTTTAAATATCCATAGCTTTCACCTCCATCTACACCTTGTACCCTCAATCAGCAATGTCTCCCTGACATATGGGTAGAAGTGACCATGACAGCAGTTTATGTGAAAGCAACAAATGATAAACTCATGTAAATAGGCCCTTCACCAAACAGAGAAATTAAAATGTTTAGTTTTTATTTCTCTCCCCTAAACTAAAACTATCAAGTGTTTTGAAGTTAAGCTATGCCTTAATCATATTTCCTCTACTCAGGCTCCCATTTTTTCTCTTATCATCATCTGTCAGTCTGTTCATCTTCAGTTCAACCCATCTTGTCTCACATGGTTTTTCACTCTTGAAAGCAAGGTGCAGAAGTGAACCTTTCAGCAGAACTGCTCTCTCCCTGCCAGCCATCTGCTCCCCTCAGCAAGGATGCTTGCAAATTATCCATCCCTCAGCTGTACCTGCCTCACCTTGCACACCTGCATTTTAAAACTGAGCTACAACATGTTCTGATTAAAAAACAAGCAATTAAAAAAAAAAAACCAAAAAAACAGCATGTCACCTACCTGATTTAAGACAAGACTGACAAACATGCCAGTTAGTACAAGAAAGATGGATAATGATTTTGCTCTTGATATATGACATCATTTTTAAGATGAAGCAAGAAACCCTACAGGCAGTGTTCAGTATGTGGCTTGCTAAGGATTTACATCATAGAGTAAGACTTCTTGTCTGGTTAGAAATGCCATTATTTAGCTTTTTGACCACCAAGAATCACCAAGTGTTTTAATGTAACTATCTGCAGTCATACTGAGAGCTCATTTCTGAGAAGACTGAGAAGATTTGAAGCCATCAGACATACACAGGGCAATTTCCTTCTTCTATGCCTTACTTTATATGCATTTAGCCAGTCTGGTAAATGCAAATATATTCTTCCTTTCAAAAAGGAATTACATATTCATTCTCAGCAGTTTAGTGGTCGCTTCCTCCTTTCATTTAAAAAGCAAGTGATTAATCTGAATAAGAGTTGTACCACCAAATCCATAATACTCCAGATTTCTGGGACTCAAATTCTCCCACAGAACTCTTGAAAACGAAGAGGTATTATGATCTTCCTTGCTCCTTTCCCTCCTTTATCACAATTTGACATTGTATTACAAGGTTTTATTAGCATCCATAAATCAGTATCTCAAAACCAGTAAGGTGAGAACTGCCAACAGTTAAGCAGCTGAATTACACAGTTTTTGCTGACTTTTTTTTCCACTTGTTTTAAAAATGTGGTTTCTGCAACTGGACTGAAGTGCACAGTTTATCTATGATGTCACTACACAGCTAAATGTCCTGTTTATGTCAAGAAGTGACAAAAAGTGTCAAAAGCATTCTTTTACTATGCAGACAGAAAGTACTCTCAAAACAGCACTGACACTTTGTGTGTCTCTGCATTTTGAAATAATAACTGCAAGCACACACTGCTTCATGTATTGCAGTTCTAGTCTTGTGCTGTCTGCTTACCCTCTTAATGTTTAAATGGAGCATGACTTTTGTACCAGATAGACAGACTGGGTTGGGTGAGCACCTTGTATCCACATCTGGAATCAGATACAAGTTTGATCTAAACACAAAACAACCCCCCAAAACTAGTAATGGGATTTAATTCTTTTTCGCCAACACATACTTTTCAGATGCTACTACAGCCTTCTGAGTGTCCAGTTTTGCTTCATCCAATTTTTCTCCTGTAAAATAAAAATACACTCAATTTCTATTCAAAATAGGATAAAAGGAAGATCAGTATTGAAGAGCTATAGAAAAATATCTTTAAGGACTTTTTTTTTCAGCAGGCAAGATACAATTCACTAAGCTGGATTAAATTCTTCTGTTCCATTAGTATAATGTCCTCCAATGACTTTTTCAAATTATGTCCCGTTCCTTTAAAATTGTTTTTTTCTGTCTAAGAAAAAATGGTGGATGACACATGCACCAGTACTCTGCAAGGAATCACTTGCTTTTTCCATTTGTTCCATGAAGGGCTTGCACTAAAATACATAAACACTGAAGCAGAATGTAGGTTCATGCTACATACATGTGCTGTGCTCCTCCCTGCCCCTTTTTCCAGTTGCAGTACACCAGACTTTCATGATGCCAACACAGCAGATTAAATATTATATGCACCAGCTTCTGTATGGCAATTTTATGGCAAATTATCTTCTAAATATTCAAATTTGCAAATGCTTATGTGAAGAAATAACTTTACACTAAGCCCAAAATGAACATTTTGCAAGTTCAAGACTTGTTTTTCCCCACAACAACAGATAATTTTTATTTCAGTGAATATTTTAAAATAATCACAAAATGTATCAATCAAGGAACTCACCTGGACTTTCTTCTTTTTGTTGTCGTTTTATTTCATAAACACAGTTTTGTGAAATACCCAATTTTTTTGGCCAAATTGGAATAGACAAGATTCTTTGTCCCCTTGGAGACTCTTCTTGTCCAGAGACCTAAGAAAGACAACAGGAGCTTTTTTCAGACAGAAATCTGATTTAAAAACAAAATTAACAATGAAACGAGAAGACAATTCTTGAAGTTTAAAGTTTGAAGTCAACCAAAAGCCAGCTGCTTAGAATAAACCTTGGCTTGTAAAAATAACACTTCCTCTTAAGTATACCACTTTCATTTACTCTTGACAAGTTTTTTGCAGCTACCCAAGTTTTCAACACAGTTCTTGTGACACTGAGACACTACTAAGACCACCAAGACACCTTAGCAACAGGGTAACAGGACAGAGCATACAGAGCTCCTTAGCAGACATTTACTTTACCTTCATGATGTTTATTCTTCTGCAAGCAGATCAAGTCAAAGCAGACCTTGAAACATCTACCCACAAGCAACAGACAGCAGTGGGGCTATGTTAAAATGTTTGTTCATTGTGTATAGTCCAGTTATTTTCTATTAAATATCATATGACATATCCAGCAGCTGCATACACATGTTTTCAACAAAGAAATACCAAACCTGAAACAGTTTAGGTTTAGCACCTAACTGCCTTTTTGCTTTTACAATTATTTAGTCACTGTAATTCAAATTTTATATAAAATAAGTGTCCTCCTTCCATTGAGTACACAGTAGGTATTGGATTAAGTACCAAGACCAGAGCAATAAAAACAGTATTACATTCATCCTATGGATAAGTACCTTTCAAGAACAATTAATTTGTTTGCAAGTTTTTGATTTCATAACCTTAGAAGATGTTATAGTCTGTAACTATTATTTTATATTTTCTTGTGAGGAGATATTAGCCTCTGCTCATATATGCATTGCATGAATTTACAAAAAAATACCAGGTTTTAAAGCAAAATCAATATTCTGTCAGGCACAACTAATATGCCCAAACTCCACAGCAACTTTCACAGCTGTAGACTGCCAAAGGGCACCAAGACTGGTACTGCAATGGAAATAATCACACGCCCAACTACAGCACGCTAGCACCACCCAAATTTTTCTCTTGAATCAACACTAACTTTTTTTGTGAGAAGTAAAAGCATAGCCTACCTTCCCTATAGCAAGTCCTTCATAATTTAACTTTCCTTCCTTTATAAATGTGTACAGTGGAGAACCAGGAACAGAATTGAAGTCACCACAGATGATAATTGGACAGAAGGTACCATCATTCCGAGGGGCGACACTTGCAATCTCTGCCAGGAGCATTGCAAGCTGGGTCAATTTGATGTCCCCTCGCCTTGGGTTATACAGCAGATGTGTATTGGCTATGCAGATTGCAGCATTAGCTTTAGAGTGAGAGAGAGGCCTCAAAAGCAACACCAGTCCAACGTTGTCCCTGTCCAAGAGTGGAATATCGTGACGAAAAAATTCCACCGGGTTTGACGAGATCAGGCTAAATTTGGAAGTTTTGAAGCAAATAGCACAGCCATCAGGTTTTCTCCCTGTCCTCATTTTATACTCACAGTGATACCCTTTAAAAAAAAAAAAAAAATTAAAACCATAGAATATAATTTCATAAACAGTCCAGTGCTGCTCCTCAAACTTGCTCCTCTTGGCGTCAGACAAGTACCAGTAACAGGAAGAGAACAGGGTCCTGGGACTGGTGTAGGGTAAAAAAGATTTAGATCTCTTTGAACCACCATGGAATCACATCACTAGAAGCATGTGCCTTACCATAAATTCACATGGGGGAGTGATAAGACACTGCTACTTAGGCTGACTGACAGTACTAGTATAAAAACTAATGAACATAAAGTGACCACGGATAACATTTACTGTTGACACTTGGAAAAGGTTCAAGCCAGAAAAAGCATACCCTAGAAAAGCTATCCAACAGGAACTGGTAGAAAACCCTAACATAGTTTCAAGAGAGCACTTGATGAATTTACAGAAGGGAGTACACAACATTGTTGCATGTGATGGGAGGAGACTGGATTGTATTAATCCAAGTGAATTGTTTTGAAGAAAATAGTACTGGGACAGGGAAGAAGTCAATGCATTGGTCATAAAAGTTTCATCATACCCAGGGATTCCAAACTTGACTTGATCTCTTTTCTATAGTGGTCCTCTTGGACTTCTTGTAAACAGAGTACCTAAGGCAAAAGTTTGCAATTAAAAATATATTAGTAAGTACATCAAAATGTTGACATCCAGCTGTTGGCCAGTCTGCAGAGGTATTTAAAAAAAATAAAGAAATTCAGAGGTTTTTGTCTCCACAAATCACACAAAAGGATTCACTCCTCTACAGAAAATGCTCCTGAAAATTGACAAAGAGGGTCCCAATTCCTCCAACCCTTTCTCAGACAGACATACATTCTCAGATGCAAAATTAAATTTAATCAAAATAGTGACCTGCTAATACATTCTCAGCAGTTTAAGAAAGGCCTAAATGCCAGAGCAGTGGATGAAGAGGCTAAGGGCACACTTTCCATTAACTACGGTGCAGACAAGCTTCCATATTATGACTTGAACCAAAAATCAGCCTCAAGATACTCCATTAAGAGAGTTCTCACCTTGGAGCCTTTGCCATGCACAGTAGCACACAGATTTACAAACAACCTGAGGCTCTGGAAGAGGTCTGAGCTCCTGATGGGTAATGAATTAGCACTACCTGCTGAGCTGCAGCAACAAGCTTCACTTATCCAGCTAAGAACCAATGCTCAAGCAATATTCTTAAGTCTCTGCTTCATTTTAAGATTACAGTTAAAACAAACAAACAAAATTAACAGGTTAAAAGTCTGTCCTTTAGCATATCGTGCCTCTGCAAAATGGTAAAGGCATCTTGTAGGATCTGTGAACAGCTGCCTGTGGGGACAAAATGCATGCAGCAGAAGGCATCACCTTTTTACCCCAGTGCTGAACTGTGAAGTTCTGCAGATCACAGCAAGTACCCCAAACTGAACTGCTCTTGGCTTTGGTTCCAGCCCTTCCATGCCAGAGGACTCTCTGCTGCCACTAATAGTGCTGGACAGATCCTCACTGGAGTTCTTCTGCCCAACGCTTCTCCCACTTCTCAGTTCTTAAGAAATATCCATGTGCTCATTTCTACTCACATCAGCATCCAGCTCTTTGATTTCTTGTAGAATGTTGGGAAATCTGTATGTCCAGATTAACAATTGTTGCTTGCAGTGGTTGTACAGGTGGGAGTTATCTTCTAACAAATTCTGTGACAGGATATTGTAGGACATGACTGTAAAATCAAATTTGGCCTGACTTTCTGTACTGCTTTGGTCAGTTTCTTTATTTTCAAATATTTTCACTGTCCCACTGCGTTGACAGAAATATTCCCAGTGTCTTTCCACAGTTCCTGTTAAAAGCACAAGAAGCAGAAAAAGTTACATAATACACCATACAACTTCTTGCAGCTCTTAGACATCATCCTACTGACAACTAGCTGTCTTTCAAATTGCTTAAGTAATGCTAAAAGCTTGTTTGAATAGCAGTGATCTGGACCCTCTGTTTAAGCATCAATTAAAAAAACAAAACAAAAAAATCCCCCCAAAAAGCCTACAGCATAAAACCATGGTATGTCCTGCATTTCAAATTGCTTTGAAATGAGGAAACTGGCATGTTTTAAGCAGATGGCTGCAGACTATACCACCCTACTCCCTGTAGAAATGCTGCCAAACTGGTAAGCCAAATCCAGTCTATCAACATGCTACCTTCCACCACTGCCTCCTCAGTGGAGATGGGGTATGTCAGTCTGGGATACACCCTTCAGAGCAGCATATGGGCATCTTGCTGATCTCTCCTATCCATGAGTAAGAAAGGGTTAGGAATAGAGTTTCACTGCTAAGACTGTATGCAGTCTGACAAACTCAGCTGTAAGCCCCAACAGGCTCCACTACAGGGGTCCCAAAACAGAAAGTGCAACAGCAAGGTTGAGAAATTAAAAAACTAGTAAGCTTCAGAATTACCAACAACTGCTGAAAAGGCTTGCTTTGCCTTTTTGTCATTCCTCATTTCACTATTAGTATCACTGTATGAAAGTTTGTAAGAATGTATCTGTCTGTCATTAGGTGTCCAATTATTTTTCATATATGTATATCTCCACGTACAAAACTCAGGAACAAAGGCTTTTCAGCCTTTATGTCCCAACTCATCTGAAAGCACACCAAGGTCCAGTTATCTGTGCTGTCAACCAGTGGCCAACTGCAGCTACAGCTGTTAGTATCTGCCCTATCTAGGCAGCACTCTTCATCACTGTGCTTACATTATTCATGACTTATCTAGTATTTGCAATGAATACAGCAAGGCTTTAGGTACTGTTCCTATAGCAGGAGAGAGGCTGCACTGCTCCTCAGCAGGGATCTCTAATTACAGTCACCTTACAATATGTGAACAAAAGATACCTAAGAAGGTCCACAATCCTGATGACAGTCAGATAAAGCAATGTCAAAATGACCTTGCTAAGGGGAGGAAGGGGGACTGAACAATAAAGCACAAAGCAAACTCTCTTCTTTCAGCTCCTGAAGATGAATATGACTTTTCTAAAGCAAAAAGATAATTGTGTCCAAAAATCCCTCTGGGATACTGATGGCAACTGTTGCCCTTTTCAGTCATAATACATCTTTAATTTAAATTTTCTTAATGAAGTGGTTTAGGTGACAAGGGACCAATGTTGACTGTGCCCCTCTATCTGTTTCACATCAGACAAAACTGTAAATATCCACACTACTCAGTAAAACACTGAGATGCTATGTAGAAGATTTTATTTGGAATAAGCTAACTCATAGACATTTTGATAAAAGTCTATCCAAGATGAGCTGGATAGACATCTTTGCACTTATTCTATTTATTTGGGTAAGTGCATTTGCTGTTTACTCTGCCAGTCATGGTCTGACACAAAACTTGCTGAATACAGTTGTAAAAACAAAACTGCATGATCACACTGGAAGCCAATGCCACTAAACTTCAATTAGTTAGTTTGCAATTATCTAGGTCAAAGATAACTCAACTGCCTCAGAGAGAAGCCAATTCAGGTCCAGCAGGACTTAGGAGCTCAGACACCGTCCAAGAAATAAAGCTATACAACAGCCAGCCCAGCTCAGCCCTCTGGCAAGTTATCTAAGTCTTTTTGCTTTAAAATTGTTCCCAAGTTAAGAGACATGATCTGGTAACAGACACCTGGAGAGAGCTGCCTGACTCAAGCTCAGGACTCCCCAGCTGGGCAATCTCTCTCATAGCTGACCATGTCCTACCACCAAGCCCAGTGAACCTATTTCCAGCAGACTGGCAATACAAAATACAAGGTTACAGACTACACACAACTACAAAGTTATAACATTCTAAAGACAGATGTTTTCTTGAGAGAGGCACCAAGACAGGGTACCTAAAAAAATCGAGACATTTAGCGTTAAAAATAAACAAGGAAAATTAGGAAAGAGCAACTTTTATGTTTCTTACTGCTCTGTTTTTCTTCATTCTGTTCTGGAGCAGGACGAGCTTCCTTCTGATTGGAGATGTTTCTTTCTTCTTGAGGAGCTGAAGTACCATGCTCGCCACTGAGTCTTCTCTTCTTTGTCAGTGGTTCTTCTCCCTCAGATTTCATACTGGTATTAGGTAGGCGAAAGCAAGAACTCTGCATTAAGTTACCAAGCTGCCAATTAGAGTTCTGAAATTGTCTCCAAGGTCCAAGAAATGGAGGTAGCCTCCAGTTTGTTGAGAAATTAGCTGGAACAGGAAGTGGAAATGAGGCCCAGGGATAGTGTCCGGCCCATCTCATAAAGTTGGAAACTGGACTGGTCCAGCCAAGTATCTGAGAACCATTCCAGCTGATGCAGCCTCTGCCCAGCCTCTGCACATGATGAGGCAGCATGGAGTGTCTACAAAAAAACCACACAGGTTTCATTACTTACACATAACTACATCTGCCTGAATAAGACTGTAGATGGAAGTTATCCTGCTCATGACTTAGACAAGGTATTCTTTCTCTACAATTTAGCACATAAAAAAATACTGAAAGCCTTTTAGATACATGCAAGTTATTTAAACCCTTATCTAAACAATACACAAAGAGGGACTGTGTGGGTCTGACCTGCAAACATTTTTTCACAGGGTGACTTAAATTGTATTTGATTTTTTTTTTTTAATTTTCATTTCTATATTTCTTCAAGCCCTCTCCCTCCCTCTCTCTCTCTCCCCTTTTCTGTTCTGTTTTCCTTCTCTTCATTTCTCTGTATCCACTACCGAGTCATTCTTTAAAATTGTCTTTGAGACACGGGGTGATGTGTGGGTCTGACCTCAGTGATTTGCAGTTATCTCAAAGGAGCAATTTTAAAATTAATAGCCCTGGCTAGAGTGGAGAACTTGGCTGGCCAGAGCTGAGCAGGTGGTGACACCTCGGGATGGGATAAGACCTTCTGGGTGGAGATTACTCCTCTTCTCTGAGCACCAGCCTGCAGTGTCGGGTGGTCCCTCCAACGACTGAGCCACCTTGACTGTAATTGTGAAGTACCTGGCTAAGGGGGCTGGAACAGAGGAGGAATGCCACCTGGAAGAAGATAAGACCTGATGACTGAGTGGAGACTACTCCCCTTTCCTGAGGGCCAGCCTGCAATGATGCCCCTGGAGGCACGATTATATACTAAGGTGGCTGGAACAGAGGAGGAATGGCACCTGAAAGAAGATAAGAATTGATGACTGGGTGGAGGACTACACCCTTCTGCTCCTCTCCAGGCAGCCTGCGTTCTAAGGAACCTGGCTGACTGACAGCCGCCCCTTCGGAACAAAAGGGACTCAGGGGTATATATGGCTTTCCATGCTTTGGTTTTGTTGTCTCTTGACCCACTGCTATTTCTGCATCAGATACTGTCCAGCATCAGCACCATCCTGAAGAAACTCGCTGGTCAGCTGGAGCCCTGGTGGTGACTCTCTCTCTCTCTCTCTCTCTCTCTCTCATTTTTCCCACTTTCTTACCCTTCATTTCTCCACTTTTCTCTCATTCTTTCTTACTACTTCCTTACCACTTTTCTCTCTCTTTCTTATACCTTCTTTTCCTTTCTCCCTCTTTTGCCTAGCCCTATATTTTTGCCTGCGTCAATTGTCAAATAAAATCTGCTTGCACCCGACCATTTCTAGGATTGGACTTTGTTTCACGTATCCAAAACAAAAAAAATATATTTTAATGTTACCTCTGACCATAACAGGGACTTTACAGTCTTGTATCTTTTTTCCCCCTCAGATTTACAAATGCTATTTAATTTCCAAAGTCTGGCCAGCTGAGTAACTACTTACAGGTTATTTTCTGCCCTGTTAACTTCAACTATCAGGTCTTCCAAGTGCTCAGACCTTTACAAAACATCATTTTGGTGTGCTGCATTAACTTGATAGTAAGGATATTTGAGAGGAATCAGAAAACTACTTTCCTTCAAGCAGTCAGGAATTTAAAAGGCCGTTGACTTAACTCAAACCACAGTGTCAGCAAGAGGAAGAAACTGAGGTACTAAGTGTCATGTCATCTCTGGCACCAGTTTATAAAGTAAATTAGTGTTCTTACTTGCTTTCTGGGTGGTAAAAGTACAGCTTAGTGATTAAAGCAAAAAACCCCAAACTGAATACCAAAACCAAAACAGGAAAGAAGACTGAGTGACATCAATTTGTCTTGGCTTCCTCATTGTTTAAATAAGTGTATTTTGAGATCAGAAGCAAAGACATCAAAGCTTGTTAAGCCAGAACTTGCACTCGAATAGAACCTCCTGTCTGGCCATTCAGCCGAAGAAATAAGCCTCAACAGAGCTTTCAGCAAAACCAGGAACAGTTTGAGAACCTCGACCTGGAACAGCACTCTCCAACACAATGCACCAGAAGTAACTCGACAGACATCGGCAAAACACACCTTGGGCAGAGCCGAGAGGAGGCACCTCTCTCTCCTTTGCCTTTTCAAACACTTGTTTTTACGGAAAGTTCTAAGAAAGGCAGGCTTCCTAAAAGCACAACAGCCCCAGGCTCCTCACCACCACCTACGCCCGGCAGAGGAAAAGCCCAGGCCTCTGCTCTTTTGCCTCCCGCGGGCCCGCGCTGCCTAATGGCGGGCACCTCAGCGTCCGTCGATCGCCCCCCAGCCGGGATGGGGGCTCTGCTGCCTCCGCAGCGGCCAGGCCGCTTCCCACCCCTCACACTCAGCTGGGGCCTGGGGCTCTCCCTCAGCGACCGGCTGCGATGCCGCTGGGGCCGCGACAGCCGCCGGGAGCCCCGCATCGGTCTCGGCTGGCGCCGGAACGCGGTGGAAGAAGCGCCGGCCGTCCCGCGGCTCCACGCACAACGATCCCCAGGCGGCCACCGGCCCAGACCCAGCGCCCGGCCGCCCACCCCTCCGCCGTTTACCTCCCGGCGGTCCCGAGTAAAGGCCCGGGTAGGGGCCCGGCCCAGGGGGACCCCGCTAGCAGCTCCGCCCAGCTCCAGACCCCCCAAAGGGGGTTATTCCAGGGCAGCGCCAGCTTCGACCGCCACCACTGCCTTGCTGCCAGGCCGGCTCTTACCCGACACGGACGGTGACAACGCCGCACCCTGCTCTCCCTCGCTCCTGGGATTTGTAGTCCAAGGAGAGGCGCCGCGTTCGCAGCCATACTTGATCCGGGAGGCCGGCGCCGAAGCCGGGCCGCCATCTTCAGCCAGGGCGGCGTGCGGGCCCTGCAGCCCCATGGCTGCGGGCGGCTCCTCGGAGGGTCTCGGACCCCGGGGAGCGGAGGGGGCAGAGGAAGCCGGCCCGGGATAGCGCCAGCTCCAGAGCAAAAAGCGGGTTGTAGGCTGGCTCATTTGAGGCTTTTGATTCTTTTAAATGAATATAACACTGTGATAACGCAGTAGTTTCCGTACACGGGATTCTCCCTGAGGTCACTGTGTGTGACCTGTAGAGTCTCAAGAGGTCCATTTCAGGGTGGCAACACCGTGTTTTGGGGGAAAAAAAAAAAAACAACAGAAAACAAACCACTCACCTAAGACAGCTACTTAACATTCCCGGATAAAAATGCACCTGAAGATACTCTTGCTGAGGAGGCTTGGTCTGCAGGAGGGGTGTGAGACCCGCCTGCCTTGCAGGCACTGCTGATTGACTCCCCAGCTACTCAGCAGCTGCATACACAGCTATCGCTGCCGGTCTGGTGAGGGTAAGCAGCTCAGATGCTGTCTTGAGGTCTTCTGAGGACAGAATAAACGCTGGCTCTGTTTACTGTAAGGAAACGGAGTACAAAGCACGTGAAATGTGATAGCGCTGAACAGTGAGGATGCTGTGCAGGAATTGCAATCAAAATACTGTTTCTCTGCGTCTCTTGTGTCATACAAGTTTCTTTAAATAACAATAGTTTTAAAATTTTCTCAGGAGTGGTAGCGAAGAGTGGAATTGCAATAATGTAGCTGTGTTAAGAGTGTGCTAATTAGACAATGTGCCAAATCCACTTTGGATTTTCTGCTTCCAGGACACAGGTTAGTGGCAAAAGGTAAAAATACCTATCCCTTTTCTGTTTCAGTCTTCACAGTGTAATAAGAGAGCAAAGCTACAAGCCCTATGATATAAACTATATTTTCCAGACCTACATTATTTTGGAAGTGTGGTCTTAGAAATATATCCAATATATAAAGAAAAATATATACAAAGACAGAAAAGAGTAAGCCATAGCAACAACAAACGCTGTTATTTTTAAGAGCAGAGGGAATCTTCCAGTGGAATGCAGTTACTTTCTGTATTTTGATCCGCATAAGACACCCAATTATTCTGTCAGTTCAAAGGTTTTTACCTTTGGTAGTCCTGCTGGAAAAAGGGAAGGGGTGAAGCTCTAGGTTATGGCTGGTTTTTTTGTTTTGTTGTTGTGTGGGGTTTTTTGTTGTGTTTTTTTTTTTTTATGAATCTTAAGGAAGAGGAAGATGTGCTGATAAGCATTAAAGTCAGTTATGCAACAAACAAAATAGAAGAACAAGATTAAGCTATTAATAATGATGCACATTGTTTCTCGTCTCAGTGTTGCTATTACTTCTCGACTTGACCTAGGAAAGTCCTAATAAGCCAATAACAGTTAATGCAGAAGGTTTACACTTGTCTAATTATTATTTTGTGTATTTAGGTTGCCTATATGATGTTAAGACAGATTCTTCATAATAGGTATCTGAAAATTCTGATTTGTAACTAGAAGACAAATTGTTTTATGAGTCATTTGAACTTTTGAAACTCCCTAGTGAATGCAGGCTACTGACTCACTGAGAGATGTTTTGATTGATTATACTGCTTATTAGAACTGCCATGGTTGTTCAGATTAGTGGTCCACTGAGCTCAGTTTCCTCCTTTCTGAAAGCAGTCAGCAGCAAGTGCCTAGAGATGTACGGGAGCTGGGCAAACTTCAAATGAACACTCCCTGCCTCTAGCTGTTTTTAGCTCAGTAGATTTGCTAAGTCTGATGTGTTTGTCTCTGCAGTTACTCCAGTTACTCTCAGTGACTCTCCCCAATGTACTTGAATTTGTGAACTTTCTGAATCAGTGGCATCCTGTGACAAGAGTCCTGTTGGTCTAGCACCCACGTGCAAACCTGTTTTATTGTTATTAATTTTATGATCTCATCCATACTGGCTTCACTGGCCCCCATTTCTTGTGTTAAGAGAGACTGAACAGTACATGTCCACCCATCCCTTCTATGCCACTCAAGATTTCAAGATTTCATGGACTGCTCTTATATCCCCTCATGTTATTCCATCTTCCCTGATAAAAAATCTCAGGGTACTTTTTTTTTTTTTCCCCTGCATGAAGAACCTATCTCATATATCTGACCATTTTTATTGTCCTTTGTTCAGCCATGGAGTTGCACAGTTGTAATACAGTCTTCTCTGTCTTGCTCTCTACTACTGTCTTCTCCCTTTCTCCTCCCACCAAATTGTTAACTTTTGAGTTATATAGCTTTTCAAGATGGACTTTTTTCTCAGAAGATGAATCAGTTGGCTATTGAAATTCAAATGAGATTATTGTATAATTCATCAGGGATTAGTCAATGATGGCTTCAGTCTCATTGATTTCTGTTAATACCATTAAAACCTGAAAACTACCAAATCTGATGAGACATTACAAAGCAAATGCTGCTTCAAAAGCAAATTAATACCAGAACTTTTTGTGTAATCATGTTATTACACTAGAGGGTTATATGAGCTACATGATATATCAAATAATTAGTATACTGTGCTAGAAAATGGTCATTGTTTACTTAAGTGTATTTTCAACAAGCTGTTTGTTTCTTTGGGTGTGATGCTACTATATCTGAGTAGCTTTTCCTTAGCAAACCTTAGAGAAGATGGGAATAAAAAGGTATCCTTGAGATCATTCTGTCCAACCCTTCCATTTCAGATCTAAACAAAAATCAGATTAGCTTCCCTCATTTGTACATAAAAATTACTTCAAACAAGTCTCTTTTAGTGAAACTTAACTGCATTATAATTTGTATAAGAAAATAATTGCTATCTAATGGAGTTCGATTCTCTCCAGAGTTGTCTAATCAACTGTTTTCTGTCAAATCAGCCTCGGGGGAGGAACAGATGGTCCACTTGTGCCTGTTTCTCTGTGACTCTGAATGTCTGCAGGACCTGCTTGCCTACTATATGTAGGTTGGAATTCCCATTTGGGATAAGAACTACATGAGGGCAGTGTCCAAATTCAGAGTAACAGTAATCTTGTGATCCCTAGGTGTAAGTAAGGAAGAGGTGCAACTCTGGCACTACTGCCAAACAGTGCTACACTGAAACTTCTTAGAAGGACTCAAAGGTGAGCTTGTGCTTTTAGGTCTGTACAAGTAAATCTGATCAGCAACTCAGACAATGAATATGTTTATAGAATAAGAGTTTTCATTTACATAGATAAAATTGGGAATCTTTTACAAAGAAATGTAATTATTTTTCTTTATGTCAAAGACCTGCATGAGATCAGAGATAATAATAGCCTGGTAATGAAAAGCTAATTCTTTTAACAGCTGCTAATAAATGAATGTAAACAGTAGTAAAAAAAAAATAAATCTTAACAATTCATATAATCTGAAGTGTGATCTGTGTTTTTATAGATCTGCATTGGTACAGATCCCACTGCAGCCCATCCAAGTAAGTGAGGGTACCTGTAATCTTGTGACTCTGTGGAAGAGGAATGTCCTGCAATGCAAAGTCACTGGCCTTGGGGCTGAAGCCATGCACCTCAGACCCTGAACTGCCTCCCACCAGAGTCTTGCCGACAGACACCTGTGCGCAGGTGGGAGCCCAACTGCAGGGAGAAGTCCAGGTACAGCTTAAAAAATCTGGAGAAGACAGAACACAAAACATAGTGGTTCACTAACCATCTGTTAACCTTCTTTAAAATGCCTGAGTCGTTTCTGCATGACAGGCCTTTAGGTTTAGGGCAGTGTATTTGAAAACAGCCCACAGCAAATGCTGAAGAGCAAATGCCTACGAGCTCTGGCAGTGGGAGCTCTGTTTGTGGATTTGCAGAATCCATGAGGCGCCTGTGTTTGAACAGGGCTCGGGGGTCAGTGCTGTCTGTAAATCCCGTGTCCCAGCAACAGAACACCTTGGGCAGGCTGTGCCTGGATGATTTGACCGGGACACTTTGGCCTCATCCACGCCACGAAGCCTTTCAGGCTCCGGCAAAGGCGACCGCATTAGGAACCGGGGATACACCAAACCGGCGGCTGGAAGCAGAGCGGGAGGGATGGGGCCCAGCCAGGCCGGGGGCCGCCCATCGCCTCCCCGGCGGCGGCTGCGGCGCCCGGAGCTCCATGCGGCGGGCGGGACAGCCCCCGGCACCGCCCGGGCAGGGCGGAGCGTTCCCGGGCGCCGTTTCCGCCTGGGTCGGGGCCCGGCGCGGCGGTGTGTTTGAGGCGGCGGGGCGGGGGCAGGATGCTGAGCCCGCGGGAGCGCAGCGGGGACCTGGCTCGGTTCTACACGGTGACGGAGCCGCGGCGGCACCCCCGCGGGCACACCGTCTACAAGGTGACGGCGCGGGTGAGTCAGCGCCCGGCCGGGCCTCGGCCTTCGCCGTGCCGGTTGTCCGGCCCCTCTCCTTCTCGGGTCCCCGCGGCCGGCAGGCCTGGGGTCTGGTCTGTAAAGCCGGTGCTGTGTGCTGAGTAGAGCCCGTGGCAAGGCTGCCGGTGGGAATCCTGGCGTGTCCTGGGCGGATCAGGCCGGTGGCGGCGTGGAATCTCCCCTCAGGGACACGGCAGGGAGGGAAGGAGGGAGAGCAGGGACACGGCGGCCTCTCCTGAGCGGATCCTCGGTCCCCTCCCGCACACGGGGAGCTTCGCGTAACGCTGGCATGGCCTGAAACGCGACCTGCAGTTGACTGTCAGCTGCTTTGCTGTTTGTCGGAGGACGTAGAGAATAGCTTAAACCAAAGCTGGTTATCCTTTCTCCTCCCCTCCCCCCCCCCCCCTAAAAAAAAAATAATAAAAAGAAGAAAAATATAATCTCTTGGATAGGCTACAGTTGAATTCCCGTCTTCCTGCTTGCCCAACAGCTCAGACAGCTCCGGAGGTAAAATGAGGGAGCTGAGTATATATATATATATATTCCAGCATGCCCATGCTGGAAGCACAGAGCTGTTGGAATTGAAGAATATTTAGACAGCCCCTTCCTTAAGGGCTGCCTGTGCCTAGGGTGCAACTCTGCTGGGGCAGGAGGGGATCTGGGTGAGTAAGAGAGGCCTAGCAGGAGAAGGAGAGCTGAAGTAACTGGGTATTGGGCTTGGTGCTACTTTTGCTAAAAGTGCCTTCTGTTCCCAAAAGGGAAGTTCTGTGCTTTCTTTTTTTCCTCCACTTTCCTGTTCAAGGGAAAGAGGGAGAGGGAGTGAGTAAATACATGCAGACAGGGGCAAGAGCAATGGGAATGCAGATCAGAGGTATGGTGGGAGCTATTGAGAGCATCAAAAAGTGCTACAGAGTTTAATTAAAGGACCTCCAGACTTGTAGTTACAGCAGCTATAGATGTTCTGTGTGGGATAGCAATGTATGTTTATATGCACCCTTAATTCAAAGGGAGTATAGTGTTCTGTATGTGTATACATATTATAGTGCTCAGGTTGTTCAAATATGTACAATAACTTATTTTTTTATTATTATTCTTTTTTTGTCAAATATATGTATATGAGGCCACTGAACACAGAAACTGGAAACGTTTAAAACATTCTTTGTGGTCCAATAAAATGTAGTATTTGTAAAGAACAAGGGAAAAAGTTACTTTTCCCTTTAATGTTTTAATTCAAAAGCCTGTTTTAGGTAGAGGCAAGGAGGAAAAGAGTGCCATCAGATCTTTTTGCAGTAGCTCATGATGGGCCAGGTGTGTGTGTTTTAACAAGTTGTGTCAGTGCAGTAGGAAGCAATAAGAATGGGCCAAGACTTTTCCTTATTTTACTCTGCTTTTCTCTGATGTTCTTACCTGGCTAAAGCTAGTAAAAATGCTCTGCAATGTTACTGTTTTTGCAGAACTGTTCAAAAGCAAGTTGTTGCTAACTAGTGAGGATTGTTACTCTTTCTCCTTGTCCCATAAGTTGTAGGTATGCTGGTGCTTCTCCAAGCAAGAGGTGATGCAGAATCAGGCAGTGTGCTGCCTGTGTGGGATTTAGTACAGAGTAACCATCAGATCAGGTTGTGAGCTGTCCAAATGAAACTGAGCTAGCTCGAGATCCCTAGTTCTTCAGGGTGTTTTGATACATAAAAACTCAAAATGAAAAAATACTTCTCCTTTATGCAATAAAGGATGCTTTGGATTCATGAATGTAGACATATAAGTAACTTCAGTTTCAGTAGGCCTTTATCTCTTAATGTTACGTAGTACTTGAAATGAGGATTTGGGAAGTTAGATGCTAAACGAAATGGTTTAAGTAGAGTTGAATGTATGTGTTACCTTCCCATTTTCTCTCCCCCTATTTCTCCTTCCTGTTCTTGTCATGATCTGGCTCCACAGTTGATGTTGCAGAACTACAGAAGTATTTGCTGAACTGATGCTCAGCAACTTGAGGGAACAGCTAGAAAAAAAAGTGAAGTGGATCTTCCCATTGCATTTAATATCCTTCTGACTGAGGTCTAGGGAGCTCAGAATGTGCTAGTGGAGATCTCTGGTTCCTTTCAGTAGTGTATGGGTTCAATAATTTATGAGGTGAAGTTAAGTTAAAGGAATTTGCCATTCTAGTAAAATGGTAGATTAATAATCATGAGTGAGAAAACACTTCAGTGTGTCCTAAACATCTGACCCAAAGGCACAATAATCTATACAATCTCTGAGTGCTGAGGTGCTCTACGCTTATTGCAGCTTTTTCTTAAAGGTTTTATTTGTATACCACAGAGTATATATGAGATTTGCTTGTAAACTGAAATAATTGTAAATGCAGACAAGTTCAAATGAATATTGGCTTTTTATAGCCATTTCCAAAGGATGAAGAACAGAAAGAGAGAGCAGCAAGTTTCAATTCTAGAAGTATTCTTTAATGGTATCTGAGAATATAGGCCACTAATAAAAGTTCAGATAATTTAGAAGATTGCAATTATTAACGATAAGTAAAATTCTAATGAGTTATGTTGTGTGTCTGCAGGTCCAACAAGGAGCAAGATACTCTGAAATACTTTATTCAGTGGTGAGGATCCTTGTAGGTCTCTATTTTCTCTGTTTTTATTTGCCTAATGCATCAGATATCCATGGCTTAGCTCACTGGTGGATGTCCTAGTGATATATTTAAAAATATATCAAAGTTGCTTGCATTACACATTTGCAGAAGAAGGTGACTGCATTGGTCCTTGTTGGAAGATTGAAAGTGTGCACTGAAAATGTGTGAGATTGGGTCATCTTTGCTAAGTTTCTAGGTTGATTATAGGTTGGATTGAAGGGCCAGAATTCTTCTGAGGTTGACCTTCATAAAAGAATATGAAAAAACAGAGTAGGAGAATGCATAAATTACTACAAACTGACTTAAAGTTGTCAGGGCTGGTAGATATAGAAGGCAAGGTAACATTAGAACAAGTGTGAAACAGAGCCTCTGGGTTTTATTCCAGATTCGTACTAACTGGCTGGGTAATTACTCATTTCTTTGGGTCTCCTTCTGCCCATCTGGTAACTTACCTAGCTGCCAAGACTTTTGCAAAGCTTTGACTAAAGGTAAACTGCAAAGCAAAGCAGTTGGTGTGTGCCCTTTGGTGTTCTGTGATTTGTAGATATGCCTAAGATCTCTTCTTCCTCCAGCTCTGCAGGCTCCTTACATCAAGTATGCCAGCTATTAAAAAGGAAGGTTAGAAATATTTTACCAATTGTACATATGAACTGTCTTGTGGTGAATGAAGGAGTAATGTAGTGAAATGAAGCAACACCCAGGTGCTGCTAATCAGCAGGCAGTGGGTGTGAGCCTGCATTCAGCCCACCTGTGCCTGGTTAGGGCTGGCCCCAACTGCGCAGGGGCAGAATCAGGAGGCCAATAAAAGGCCTGGCCTCCAGCACAAGCTCAGCTCACTTGCAGAGCAGGCTGGAGGAGAGGTTGGTTGAGTTGGGAGCACCAGCACTGACCCAGACTGACTGACCCTGAAGGCATCAGCTTCTGCCAGAGCACCGGTCTGACTTCAGAGAGTCATGCCCCAAGAAAGGTTCGTCTTGCTACATCTGGTGGAGAATGTGGGCATAGACCTCGGTCTAGCCCCTGCTCTTGACGAACGAGAAAAAAGAGAGCTAGTTTGGTGTGGATTAACATCAACAGAAAACCCAAGGAGTTGGGTGAGATGATTCGTTACCTTCTCTCTCTATCACTGATTCACCTAGAAAGAGAGGAAAGAAAGATGGGACTCTCATCTAGCACCCCCGCTAATGAAAAACCAGCAACATGGACGAAGGAGCAGGAACTCTCCTCCCTCCTGTCTGCGGCAGCTGCGTGGGAACTTTGGCAGGAGGTCGGTGATCTGCTGGTTGGCCTCCGTACCCAAGAAAGGACTAAGAATACAACTGGACTAGAAGGTACATGGGAGGTAGTAATCAACGCTCTAAAAGAAATAAAAGCTGAGGCAGAAGCTGCTGCCGCCACCACTGCAGCGCTTCTGCTAAAAGCTAGCGTTGATACTACAACACCACCACCACCAGCAGGATCTGGTGTTGTCCCCACAGCACCTCCGCTACCCTCTCCCCATCCCGAGGGTGATAAAAGCTGGAAGGCATTTTTAGGATTAAGGAATGACAGACTTGCCATTAAGGGCATGTCGGGAAAAGCGCATCATTCCATAGCTGAGTTCCTATCAGACATTGGGCCGGAGGAAGAAGAAGAAGTACCCTCTCCGAGCACCGAAAACAACATACAAAAGAATGTGAAAATGCCAACAGCCTGTGCCCCTGAGATGGGTAGCCCTAGTTTCTTCTTGAAACCACCTCTGCTGCTGCCTCCAAGTCCAGAAAAAGAGCATGAGAAAGAAGCGGCCACCCCACCAGCTGCACCCATCGGCCTGGAGGACAAAATAAAGGCCCTCCTTGAACAAACAAATCAGGCCATGAAATCTTTAGAGAAGAGGGTAATAGACATAGAACGACGCTCGTCGTTTCATAAATATCGAGACCCACCCACCCTCCCTGATGATGATGATGAGGATGTCCCAACCCCGCTGCTGCTGCGACAAAACAACCAAAGCATTAAAGGTGCTGATAAACCCCGACCTGGAAGATGGACTGGGTTCATCCGTGATGCCATCCTCGAGGGGGATTGGGAAGCCAGCACCATCGCTTGCCCTATCCTCTACGACAACAACGGGCCGCCTCAATTTGAACAACATACTTGGAAAACCCTACAGCAGGCTAGGAAGACCTTGAAAGAGGGAGGATTAAAAACGGAAAGTGGCCGGGCCGTCCTGGATTGGCTTTTCACCGCTGACACCAATAGCCCCCACGATTGTCGCAATCTGGCCAGGTATCTGCTCACCCCTTCCCAGCAGATTATCTGGTTGAAAGAGTGGGAGCGCCTGGCCCAGGTGGAGGCAAACTGCCCTAGAGCACCTGGGGATCCACTTGCAGGGATAACCGCTGAGATGCTCACAGGCTCAGGACGCTATGGAGATATCCAAATTCAGCTCCAGTTCCCGGTTGCACTCCACCACACTGCTGCAAACCTAGCCCGCCAAGCCTTCTACGTGGTACCAGAGACTACTTCTGTCCCCTCGTTTACTGCTGTCAAGCAAGGAATGAATGAGCCTTTCCAACATTTCGTTGACAGACTTTGGCAATCTGTCATGGCCCAATCCGATCTAGGACTAGAACAAAAAGAAAGTATGTTCAAACTGCTGGCATTTGAAAATGCAAATCCGAAAATGAAGTCGCTGTTTTCCACCTTGCCAAAAACAGCTGATGTCTCGGAAATGCTAGAAGTCGCTGCCAGGGCCACCCAAACACAACAAAACCAAGGCATGGCCAGCGCCTTTGCCGCTGCTTTGGAACCGACTCATAAGCTTCTCGCGGCAGTCGCGCAAAAACTAGACAGAAGAGGAAACTGCCCAAGGAAATTCACCCCCTTCTGTCTTCGATGCGGAGCCACAGGCCACACAAGAAGAACTTGTTCAGTCCCAGTGTGGTGTGACCACTGCCAGAAGGATAATCACAACAATCTGGCATGTAGGTCTGCAAAAAACGGAAGGCGCAGCGCACAAGGCCCCCGCGCCAGGACACAAATAGCCGGGCCAGCGCTTTACACCAGCTCCCTGCCCCAGTAACAAGGGGAAGCCTGGGCATTGATGTGCCCTCAGCAATAGACGTCATCCTTACTACAACACAGGTACACCGAATACCAACAGGGATTTATGGACCAATACACCAAGAAGAGGGCACGGTGGGAGCCTTACTAATGGGCCGTTCTTCCACCGGAATTGCAGGACTTGTTGTGCTCCCAGGCGTAATTGATGCAGATTATACAGGGGAGATCATGATTACTTGTTTCACATTAACCCCCCCCTGATAATCAAAGCAGGAACCCGGTTAGCACAACTGGTCCTTCTCCCAAAAATGAATCTGGGGAAGAACACCCCCGTGGCACGAGGCAGTTGAGGCTTTGGGTCTTCTGGAAGCACTCTGGTAACCTTAGTGCAACAGATGAAGACAAGGCCCATCATACTTGTACAGCTGGCCGCCGATAAAGAGGTCAAGACCATCTCCATGATGATGGACACCGGGGCTGACGTCACAATAATCAACCTTAAAATGTGGCCATGTCATTGGAAACTTATCACTGTCCTCGATGCCGTCCAGGGGATAGATGGTGGCTCCACCCCCCTTCAGGCCCTTAACCCTGTGCAATTAAAATTCCTGGAAGGACAAACAGTGACTGTACGACCTTATGTGTCGTCACTACCAGGGCAACTTGGAGGGTTGATTGGCAGAGAAGTTATGAGCCAGCTAGGGGCTGTTCTTTCCATCCCCGAACCCACCCAACCCCCTCAACGTTTTCAATATGGGCCACTGCAGAGGTGCCGCCAACTCCCAGACTACGATGGAAGACAGACACCCCTGTCTGGGTGGAGCAGTGGCCCCTATCCAAAGAGCGCCTAGAAATCGCCAACCGTCTGGTGCAGGAGCAGCTGGATGCAGGACACATCCAGCTGTCTGTTAGCCCTTGGAACACGCCCATCTTTGTGGTTCCAAAAAAGACTGGAAAATGGTGATTACTCCATGACTTACACAAGGTCAACAACCAGATGTGGCCGATGGGCGCCCTTCAACCCGGGCTGCCCCTACTCACCATGCTACCCAGAGGCTGGCACCTTTTGGTAATTGACCTCAAGGACTGCTTTTTCACCGTTCCCCTGCATCCTGAAGACACGGTTCGCTTTGCCTTTACCATTCCATCAATCAACAAAAGCGAACCTGCAAAATGATATGAATGGGTAGTGTTGCCTCAAGGGATGAGAAACTCCCCAACAATATGCCAATTGTATGTGGCATGGGCACTCTCGCCGATCCGAAAAGAAATGCCGGACACATTAATCTATCATTACATGGATGACTGTTTTGCCAGGAAACCCCGTTCCCTGACAACATTAGCCAAACGCTGACTGACCGACTAAAAGCAAAAGGATTAATAGTAGCTCCTGAAAAAGTCCAGTCACAACCACCCTGCAGCTACTTAGGGTGGCAAGTCACTCACACCATGGTGAGACCGCAAAAACTAGAAGTAATAAGCTCAATCAAAATATTGAATGACGCCCAAAAACTAGTGTGCGAGCTTCAATGGGTTCGACCCATCATAGGTCTCACCAAGGCGGATATCCACCCCTTTTTGTCACTGTTGCGGGGCACGCAACCCGGCGCGTTAGTGGACTGGACTGACAACCACACCAATGCGTTAAAACGGGTCATCCACAAACTGGCAACCGGCTTTTCAGATCGTTGAGATGCCACTCAACCCATCGGGATCTGGGTATGCAACCACCCTTCATTCCCGTTCGCACTGCTGCTACAAGACTTCGATTGGCAAAGGGAAAATGGGGAACACCACGACCAAAACCGTGACCAAGACTCTCCAAGATCAGAGTCGATAGCAATCCTGGAATGGCTATTTCCACCCCACACGGCCCAGAAAGGTATCTGGCAACGAACAGAAACCACAGCATTCTTGATATGGAAGGGACGACAGCGTTGCCTTGAAGTAGATGGTCGAGAGCCAGAATGGATCAGCATCCCCATCAAAACAATTGATTTTGATTGGTTGCTGCAACGCTCTACGCCACTACAACTCGCCTTATTCGAATACTCTGGAGATATCCATCATGGAGGCCCAAAACACAAGCGCCTACAGGCCATCAGCCAGTTCCATTGGATAGAAAGACCAATTGTTTCAGAGCGTCCAGTGCCTGGTATCACTGTGTTCACTGATGCCGGGAAAAGGTCAAAAACGGCCGCCTGCGTATGGCAGGATAAGGGCCAGTGGAAACAACATTTGATTCCAGGCACCGGCGAAGACAACCTGCAGACTCTGGAACTACTGGCTATCATCTGGGCCTTGACACAGTGGCAACGTGTCCCCCTTAACATCGTTTCTGACTCACAATATGCAGTAGGAGTGGTGAACTGTATCGAGGATGCTCTCGTCAAGCCAGTACAGAACCAACGGCTACTGGAACTTTTCCTTACATTGCAGCGCGCGCTGAAAATTCGCACACAGCCGTGCTGTATTCTCCACATCCGTAGCCATAAAACATCGTTGGGCCTAGGGGAAGGAAACGCAAGGGCTGACTCCCTGGTCAGCCTAGGAATGCAGGGTCCCGTAAGTCAGTTTGGGAAGGCTCAAAACAGCCATTCCCTGTTTCACCAGAACGCCAGGGCACTGAAGCGCATGTTTGCAATTCCATGGGAAGATGCAAAAGGAATTGTTAGAGCATGCCATCAGTGTGCACAATTTGGCCCTGCCCTAGGAATGGGAGTCAACGCACGCAGGTTGCAAGCAGGAGAAATCTGGCAAATGGATGTCACCCACGTTCCGGAATTTGGCTGCCTCAAATATGTCCACGTGACGATAGACACCTTTTCAGGCATGCTTTGGGTGACTGCTCAGACAGGGGAGAAGGGTCTACGTGTGGTCCGTCACCTGACCAATTGCTTTGCTGTTATGGGGGTCCCCCAAGTAGTAAAAACTGACAATGCACCTGCCTATATAGGTGGGAAGGTCCAGCAGTTCCTTGCTACTTGGGGAGTAAAACACATCACAGGGATCCCTCATTCATCTACAGGCCAGGCGATAGCAGAAAGAACCAATCGCACCCTGAAGACATATTTACAAAGGCAAAAGGACAGCAAAGATATGGACCCACAGATGTGGCTTAGCAAGGTGCTTTTCACATTGAATTTTCTTAGTCTAAGCCATGACTCCCAGCAACCTCCCGTGTTACTGCATTATTCATCGCAGAAGATCAACCGCATGCCAGAAGTACAAATTAACTACAAAGATCCATCTACAGGTCAGTGGGTGGGGCCCAAGCCGCTACTGTTTACTGGAAGAGGCTATAGCTGTGTCTCTACAGATTCTGGGCCTCTTTGGGTACCCAGTAAATGGACACGCCCTGCCGCGACCAGATCTCCAATAGACAACCCAACACCCATTCCAGACAACGACACATCATCTAGCAGGTCAAAAAATAAATAAATAAAGAAATTAAAAAAAAAAAAAAAGTGGGGGGGAAGTGTAGTGAAATGAGACAACACCCAGGTGCTGCTAATCAGCAGGCAGTGGGTGTGAGCCTGCATTCAGCCCACCTGTGCCTGGTTAGGGCTGGCCCCAACTGCGCAGGGGCAGGATCAGGAGGCCAATAAAAGGCCTGGCCTCCAGCACAAGCTCAGCTCACTTGCAGATCAGGCCGGAGGAGAGGTTGGTTGAGTTGGGAGCACTAGCACTGACCCAGACTGACTGACCCTGAAGGTGTCAGCTTCTGCCAGAGCACTGGTCTGACTTCAGAGAGTCATACCCCAAGAAAGGTTCGTCTTGCTATAGAGTAAGACCTGGAAAGGTTAAAATTTGATAATGTTGCCAAATTTTAGATTACTTAAGAGTGAGGAAAAGTTGAGGAAGGTTTTATCAGTTTTGACTCTGCTGGAAGAAGAGGACTTTGACATCCAAGGTGAGAGAAAGAACTGGGACTTGTAAAGGGAAATGTTTCAGGTCTTTCGGGAGGTTGCTAGGGAAGATAATACTTTTCTATCTTTTCTCCTCCAAAATGTGTTAAAGATTATAGTGGCTGATCTGTGTAGTAAGCTGATATTAAGAAATTTGGGAGGCTTTGGCAAGAATTCTTGGAGAGCTAGTTTGTGGAGAGCACGGGGAGTGTATTATTGTCACTTAAGAAGAGGAAAGTGTTGATTCGGTGACATCCATCCTAGAGCAGTAGCTGCATGGTGTTTTTAGTGCAGCAGGATGGTGTTTTAATCTCTGGGGTACAAGTAGCATGCATCAGCTACTCACAGCATTAATTATTCTAGGGTGTGTCAGTGTGTGGATGGTCTCAGTTTATACTGAGCATGCCCTGTTTTGCTTTAGATAACAATAGGGTAATCATTGTGTTAAACAGCTTTGGCTGTGTTACAATGAAGGATATACTGACTTCCACAAGGTAATTGAAGTTATGAATTAAAGATGTCTTTGATTTGTTTATTTGCGTGCATATGCTCTCAGTGCTGCAAGTCCAACACAAAACTTGGATTGCAAAGGATTTTGTGATCAATATTTATGTAAAGGAAACAATCCTGACAAAATACAGGCTTCTTTATGGTGTTTAGCTAAGCCTCACTTTCATTGCAATTCTCCTCAGCACAAAGTAATTTATAATTAGGCAAAGAGTGTTTAAGGAGAAACAAATATCCAAGTATGGAGTCAGACATATCTGCATGTTGATGGCTGTAACTGAAGTGGAAATACCATCTTAGTAAATGCAAAACCACACAATCATGGTGGGGTTGTGAACAATTTATATTAAGCCAAGTAGGCTTAATTGGCTCTGCTTATTTGGAGCAATTTGGCTCTAATACAAATTAACAGGAAGAGACTGGAAAGATGATGGAGGATGTGCTCTATGTTGCATTGTTTTGTGAGATGACTTCTGTGCTATTTTACCTGCAAAGTGTGTATTTATTTCCAATCACAGCGACTGACTCTGATGTTAAAATACCTCATAGTGTTGTGTTTTGATGTTAGGCTTACCAAAAAATTAAATGGAAACATCTCTGAGTGCAGAGGAACAGCAAATGTTTGCTTTTTCCATGTATTTTTCTCTTCATCAACAAATTATTGTGTTACTCTTTTTAACTTCCAAACTGAAAATCCAAGTGCTTATATATTTTTTGTTTTTTTCTTTTTTCTTTACAGATTGTTTCAAGAAAAAATCCAGAGGATGTCCAGGAGGTAACAGTTTAAACTTGTGCAAATGTCTTTGTGTACCACTTTATGCCTTTTGAAGCATCTTTGATGTAATTTAGAAATTTCTGTGAGTTATGTCATTGTAATTAAGCAAACAGTTTTTTGTGTGTTTCCATTTGTCTTTAGCTTTCATAGCTGAAAACAGTAGCTAGTGTTACACGTTGCAGTTCACCCCTCAGTGATGAATTGTGACTTGAAACAAAGTCTTAGGGAGTAAAGTGTCTTTTGATGAAAAAACTGCTTTGATAACTTTGCAAGCTCTTTTGTCAGGGCTGGAATTGGCAAATTGATGGTTACTTAACTCCTACTGGTAAAATTAGAGATCAGTCCACAATCCAAGTCTTAGGTCTCAGCTGTAGGTACTCTTTTCCTCTTTAACCAGTACTTCACTGAAAAGCCTACATCATTATTGTCTATTAGTGAAGAGGGAAAATGGAGGAGGTTGGGAGTAGCTGTGAGAGATTAGACTGCAAGTAATATATTATGCCTATCTCTCTGAGGATCCCTTAGTATTTCCCAGTCATATACTTTGATAGAACTTTAAAATTGTTTACTCTTTGTCTTTTCCAAAAAGGCCCTAAATAAGGATCTGTTATATTCTTGTGCCTCTTTAATATCTCAAGAGACTGTCAGGAACCATTTCACTGAGACAAAAAATATACACACGTCTGTGGGAGTTGTTATGCTGTTTTTGGGTTTTTTTTGTTTTGTGCTTGTTTTTTTCTTTAATATTAATACTATTATACTATGTACCTGCAAAATCTTCCTTCAAAAGCTTACGGCTTTTCAAACATTTTGTAACATATGAATATGTTCAGTTTGTGGTGCAGTCTTTTACAACAGTTGAGGAGAACCTGAGTAGTTGATGAAAGAAGAGCCCATAAATGAATGCTTTGCATCCCTGTGTGATCAAACATGAGTTACTGGTTAGTAGCTTGGCAGAGATGAGAATTGGCTAATAGACCTAACACCCCTTTGTGGCATCCTTCCTGGAAATCCTGAGAATCAGACAAACATGAACATTCATGTTCTTTGCATTTTTTTAATCTCTAGAAGATTAAAGTGGCCTCTCAGAATCAGAGATGATCATGGATCTACTTTTAAGAACTGCATTACTGTAGTTTGTAGCTTGATGTTCACCTTTTCCAGGGAGACTCCTGAGAACCTATCCATGAGCACATTCTGCTATTACCTTAATCTTCATTTGTGGGAAAAACACTTTATAGCAGCTGTTGATGAGCCATTCATCAGAAAAAGCATATTGTAAGTGTCTTTCAGATAGAGTATTGCATGAATATATCCTAAGTAGTTTTGAAACAATAGCAAAACCATATCTTTTAGTCATTGCTCTGGTCATTGCTTTGATCTGTAGCTGTAGGGAAGCCATGCAGAGCTCCACATACTCTAGAAAATAAGAAAACATGCTATTAACATTTTTATGATTGCTCTTTTCCACCATTCATTATATCAAATTAATTATTTTGCATGTGATAGCATGTTGGGTGTGGTGTGATTCTGTTACGAGCAATCATCTGAAAGTGATTGAAAAGAAACTCCTAGATGGTAGTTGCCATAAAAGGTGAACAGTAGTCAGAAAACTGAATATGTTGGGACCTTTTCTGTCATACAGGCTTCTTATGATTAAAAAAAAAATTGCAGGCAGCCTTTGAAAGAAAAATAATATGCTCTTAATCTGTTTCTACTACAAATAAATTTTACCTCAGTTTCCTGGAATGCTCAATTAAAAATTCAGTAGATGAGATTTTGTGCACACACAGCCACCTTGTGGCTTCATGATCTTTCTCATGCAGCTCCCTTCCTGCACCCATATAGGACTATTTAGCTTTGCCTGCCTGCTCATTCAGGAGTGTCTTTGAATATCTTTGCTGTGATTTTAATACACACATTACATCTGCACATAAGGCTGTGTGCTGTGACCCCCAACTCTACCTGCCAGTTTTCTGTCACCTCTTATACCTGTGCTTTAGGATAAAAGCCTTTAATACAGCATCTCTCCTACTTCAGCCAATTACACTTAAAGATAATCCCAGCTGCTGCTGCTGGGACAGAAAGGATGAAAAGCTTGTAAGAGCTTCCATCTCAAAAGGATGAAACAAATTAACATGAAGTTGTGTGTAGAGAAATTAATAGATACAGATAGCGACATAGGTTTAAGTTCCTTGTTTCTGAGGACTAATGGTGACCATGTAGCATCTGAAGCAAGTGTAATATGGGTAGTCTTGTGTTTTGTTTTTTTTTTCTCTTACTCATTCATGGAAGAGAAAGAGTTTACTGTAGAACAGATTAGTTGCATGAATTAGTAGAGATCTACTGGCTCTAGCCATGACAAGCATTTTATTGCAAATCTGATCTAATCTAATGTATGTATTATATACTTGCTGTGCTTTGTTGGGCCTTAAAATATGATGTGTCCTTCCACAGAGTATGATTTTTGATTAGTATGTTGCAGTGGGAACTTTGCTAGTTTTGCTGACCTGCTTGCATGCAAAGACATGATTTACATGAGCTTGTGAAAGGTTTTAGGGATGACTTTAACCACTTTTGCTATGCAAAGTACTTACAATTTTTTTTCCTCATGTCTATTGAGAGATCCCTTGAAGCAGTAAAAAAAAAATTTTTTTTCTTTGTATGGGTTCTTATGCTCTTATTTTCTGGTATCTTTTAAGGTTGTCTTCAAATACTGGCAGTACAGTAACTTAATGTTTCAACACTTCACAGTCTTAAGCAATTCTATATGCACACTGTTCAAAGAAGGGGCTAATCATCCACTCTCTGGATATTGGATTAGATGGAAGTACAGCATTGAAAAACTATTGTTTCTGATAGCAAAATGACTATTGGCCTTAAGAGATCCTGATGTTCCTTCCTTTGTCTGTTGAACTCCCACAAGTACGAGTTGTAACTGAGTCCTGGAAATATGTGCATAATAGGTGGGGCTTCATCAGGACTGCTAGTTTCTGTGTAGCTCAGTTTATAAGTGTTACCATATTAAAGCTTTGCATGTCTATTTTTAATATCCTATTGCCTTATATTTGGATTGTTCTGTAGGTAGGACTTGCATCTACTGAAATTTAAAAGGCCTCTGACGTTTGTGCTTAGAAAAACACAACCAAACAAACTCCCTCCAAACAACAAAACAACAATGAAAAAATCCTCTAAAGCCAAACCTTTTGCTTAATCTGGTTTTCTTGAAAAAAGTAGTTTTTAGATTATCACCACTTATAAGCAGGCAGCCTGTTAAATAAGCTCTAAATATTTGGAATCTTTTAAATTGTGGTTAGATATATTAAGCTAATGGAGACATTTGAGAGGTGGAACACCGTAATCCACTGCTGAATGTGTGGCAGTCTCTCTTTTCATCTCATTCTGCTTAAATCACTTCTAATTACTGTTGAAGTTTGTTATGTGGCTTAGCGAGTCTGACCAAAAATAAGGCCAAGATATAAAATATCTTTGTTAATTTTTTTAAATGCTGATAGCAAACCTGTTAGTAGTCAACTGTAAACTTTGTTCCTCAGTTCTTTCTCTGGCCTGATCTTCCCGTTGGATTCTCCTCCCTTGAATAGAAAGAGTAGGAAGAAAGGGATGGAAGGAAAGAGAAGGGAGTTGCCTGGCTGAGACAAACCTGTCTGGCAGCTGACCACTTATTTCTGGGAAAGATGCATCAGGAAAAGCTGATGTAATGAACCAATACTGTCTCTGAGTTGCTGAAGTTGGAGATTCTATCTGGATTACAAAAGGAACACATTTTTTTCAAAGTTTTTTATCAATAAAACATTTAAAATGTGGTCTTACATCTGATCAGCATTTTACAAAAACAAATTACAAGCTCGTTTGTGGTCCTGGATGCCTAATGTGCTGTCCTGAAGTACTCCTTATTGATTTATCTTCCCTCATTTTCTCTTTTGCTGTTGTCTCTTCGCCATACCTGCAGCCATGCCAAGCTCAGCATGCTGGTGAGGGGTGGATAGTGCCACACTACTATTCTGCATTTTTTTCTCTCTTACTGGTTCCTTGAATAGCTCTGGATCCCAGTGCAACCGAAACAGTCCTGCCCTTACCGTCTTGTTTCCTTCTTTCAGCTTTTACTTTGTATTTTTTCCTATGCACTGTGGTCTTGTTAGCCAAAATGAGGTTTGGGGACAGATAATGACTGTTTTATTATAGTTGTTATGGTTTACAGTTCAGATTGTATGTTTTTGTTAAGTATTTTTGTTGAAGGTAGTGGTCTGATTCATTTAAAAACATGTTTGTGGTGTGCTGTCATGCAGAGAATGGATCTCACTAATACTTCTCTCTCATTTCTCTGCTTCAGATAGTTGTTTGGAAGAGATACAGTGACTTTAAGAAACTTCACAAAGATCTCTGGCAAATCCATAAAAACCTATGCAGACATACAGAACTCTTTCCACCTTTTGCCAAAGCGATAGTATTTGGTAAGTATAATTTCTTCCTGACTTGCTGAAATTCTTTGATGATGCAATATCTGGAAATATATCTTGTTCTGAAGCTGCATGGAACTGTGTGCTTCTACTACTCAACTTTTTGGTTTGTTGTCTTACTTGTAAGTGTGCTGGTTTCATAGCTTGAAGCTTGTATTTTTTAAACTGGAATACTTATATCCTTGCTTCCATGTTAGAGATGATAGCTCAAATATTTATTGATGTATATATTCTGTATCTTTGCAACTTACATTCCCTGTTTTCAGGAGTATAAAGTCTATGTTAGCTTTGTGAACTAGCACTTGAGCAATTAATAAAGATCTTCATATATGAATTGTCTTTGGTTTTTAGTGATGAGTTATAGTGAAGTATCAAATGGCTGTTACCAAAACGAATTTTTTATTTTAGGAATTTGATTGTAATTTTCAGTTTTATCTAGCTGGGCTTTTGAGATCAGCTTTACATGTAGCAGTTAACTGTTTCACCAAAACAACCCATAAGAGGATTGTGTCCCTACATGAGAAATACATAGCAGAAAGTAATTAGCTATAACAATCCGAAGGTGTTACCTTAATCCTGATGTATATTTCATCATGAATGAGCTAAAGGTGGGCATGTGTTGAAGTGGCATGATTCCAAATAGCTTTTGTAGCTGTGTATTGTGTTTATTTTAGTGGTGGGTTTTTTTTTGTTTGTTTGTGGGGTTTTTTTTGTTTTTTTTTTAGTTACTTTGTTTTCTCCCTGTGCAGCACAAACTGTTGCTCTTTTTTTGGTTTACATATATATCACAGAATACCTAGGGGCCAGAAGCATTTCTTAGCATTTTTTAATATATCCAGGATGATTAGCATCTTTTTTTGCATGCATCTACCCTGTGCTTTTTGAGTGTTTCTAAGATATTGATAACAGAATGTTATCCAGAATGGGTTTGGTGCTTTGTGGTATGTATCAGCTATGTATGTTTGAGTCTTTTTCTCAAGCATTTTTAGGTTGGGTTTTTAGGTGCCCAAAAAGTTTTTGGCATTTCTTTGCATGCTTCTACCATGCACTTTTTGTTTGGTTTGTTCTGGGGTGAACTTTTTGGTTACTAAATTGCTTTTGGGGTTACTAAGGCATTTTTATGGACTTTACCAGTTGTTTTAGTACATTATTTTTTTAAAGCATTCAGCCTTTTTTTATATACTTTTTTCTCATCAGCACCCAGTGTGGTCTTTGGGTTTTCTTTTGCCTGCATACATTTTTTTTTTCTACCAAGGTTTGTGATGTGGATTTTGGGCATCTTTTTCTTCTGTTTTTTGGTTCATAAGACATGGCTGTCCAGCATTTCTGTGGTATTTTTTTGCATATTTAATACCACACAGTTTTCTGTGGGGTTTTGAGTTTCTAGCATGTTTGGCCTTCTATTTGTCATGCACCTGCCACTTATTTTTTGAGTGTTTCTAAGGTAATAGTATTCCTGACAGTCCACAATATGTTTGGTGCTTCTTGGTGTGTTTTTTCTTGATGGGGCTTTTGATTCCTAAACCATTGCCATGGTGTGATGGTTTTATTTATTTATGCATTTATTTACATTATTTTTAAAAAAATTTTATCTGGTGTCCAGCATTTCTTAGGAAGCATTTTTCCATGGATATACCATGTGATTTTCAGTCTTTAAGCATTTTTTTTTTTAACCTGTTCAATGTATTTGGTGCTTTTTGCATTTGTATACCCACATACAATTATTGTGAATTTTAACAGGTTTTTAAGCATCCAATGTCTGGTGCTTTTTGACAGGAATCTGTGATGTACTAGTTATGATGTCTCTTTTTTGCAGGCTTTTCAGTATCTGTGGCATTTTTGTTGGGCTTTTTGGTTTGTGAGGTTTTTCTGAGGTTTCTAGGGCTCTTCTGTGGACTTTACAAGTTCTCTTTGTGTTGTGTCGTTTGTTGATTTTTTTTTTTTTTTTTTAAAACATCCAGTTAGAATTTTTTGGATGGACTTTGCATGGTATTTAGTGTCCTCTTTGTTTGGCATTTTCCATGTGCCTTCTTTTTTTTTGGCGAGGTTTCTCATGTGGATTTGGGGAATTTTTAGATGTTGTCTTGGTTCCTAGGACATGACTATGCTATTTGGCATTTTCTTGTGTGTGCATTATATTTGGTAGTTTCTTGTCATGCATCTACTGTGTGCATTTTAATGTTTCTTTAAGCTTCCAACCTGTGTTTGGCTTTTTTAGGGGGGGGCATGAATCTACCACTTGCTTTATTTTTGATGTGGTTTTTGGCAGGATTTTCAATGTATAAGTTGTTATTGGGCAGAGTTTTCAGTGTCTAAGGTGTTTTGGGGCTATTATGACCTTTCTGTGGTGTTTACAAGAAGTTTTAGTGTGGTGATTGGATTTAGGCATTAAAATCTCTCCTTAGGGCTTTTGAATATGAATTGTGTGGTTTTTAGTGTCCATCCTGTTTGTCATTTTTTTAAATGCATCAACCATGTATGTGCTACTTGTTTTGGTAAGGTTTCTGGTGTGGGTTTTGCTTATTTTTTGTTGTGGAATTTGTTTCCTAAAGCACTGCCATGGTATTTCTACAGTAGTGTCCCAAGCATCCAGGGCAATCATCGTTTTTTGGTGTGCATCTTCCATGCACTGTTTTTGTTTTCTTGCCAAGATTTTTGCACCTCATGCATCAAAAACTGATTTTTTCCAAGTTTTGGGAAGATTGTTAGCAGTCAAACCTGTCAGTTTGGGACGAACCAAAACTTAAGTTGTTTGGTCAGCCTTTTTTCCACCACTTTTTGTGACAGCACTGAAATACTGCCTGGGGTTATGGTTGTGTAGTGATGTTTGCTGCCTGCTCTCCTTTGCCTTCAGTGCTGAAGAAACTGTATGAAACCCCCTTGGAAGCAACACCTCAGCCTGGAAAGCAGGAATAATCTCTTTGATGTTTCCAGACCAAATACTGCCACCCATTTGTAATTTTTGCTACTTAGTGCTGTCTTGCTTTGTGGCCGTGGTGCTGAGGTGCTTTACAGAACATGGCGAACACAAACAGCTTTGAACAAAGTGGGGTTAGTTTATAACCCAAGTCCAAACTGCCCCAAACAGCTTTGGGGGTTCTGACTTTAACACCATGTTGTGTGGACCCTGCAAGAGACAAGGAACTTGAACTTTGATGCAGATTACAGGGTTCTTTGTACAGAGCTGTGCAGAATTCCTGGTTTAAATAGTCTCTCACATCAGCTAAATTGTCTCCAACTTCTTTTTATTTTTGCCTATTTATGATGTTAGAAGTGCGGAAAGCTTCGGTGCTATCTTGGCACTAATGGTTAAATGGAGACTGCAGTATTAGTTTCATTGTCAGGTGGTTTTATATCTGTAAATCCGAGTGCTCATTGGATGAGTTAAAAAAAGCAAAACATAATTTCAAGTAGAAGATAATGTTAGTTATTTATAGGGGATGAAAGAAAAGAGTAAAGAAAGGAAAATCAGGCTAGAAGAGACTATGGGCTTCTAATAGTTGAAATAATTTAAAATTGTCAGAAATGCAAATTAGTTGCTGTTACATTAGGCCTGTAGCCAAGGGAAGAACTGAGTAAACTTCCTTCTGAAATATATCCTTCTTGAATTGTAGTGGGTGAATGAAAGTGACTGTACAATGTACATTGTAAGAGAAATCTACAGAAGTATTCAGTGTAGCTGTTTAAAAAAGCACTTTGAAATTAAAAATAAACCCAAACAAAACTCTATTTGAATGAAGCTGAGCCATAGAAGAATATAGGAAAGAGAAGGTAATGTAAGAAAAACTTAAATGATTGCCACATTACTGGAAGAAACAGACATGTCTGACTCTTCAATTTGAGAACTATTTTTCTATTTAAAGCATAAAATTTTACTGTGGGTTGTTCCTTCTCATTTCTGCATATATTAGCTGGTGTGTATTTTAATTTAAAGCATTTATCTTAAGATCAGTCTTAGTATTTTTATGTACTAGAGTAAAAATGTAATTTTGGTTTTCACAAACACTACAAACAGTAGTCCTGTTCAGTTAATGGTGAGCTGCAGGGTCCATCTCTACTAAGATTTTTTTGTTCTGTTTTCAAGCTGCTTTAATGAAGCATTTCTGCAGTGTTTCTTCCCTGTGGCAACATTCCACCTGTTGCAACTTTTAAAGTAGCTACTAATTAGCATTGCTGGTAGTTGCTGGCATCTTGGTGCTTTTTTTTTTTTTTTTTAAATATGAGTGCCTTAAATAACATCTTGTTTATACATACCTTATTTTGCAGAGAATATGTTTTACAAAATGAGCATTTGTGGTGCTGACAGTCAAACTTACTTGTAATACAGGTATTAAGCCTGAGCAGAATCTCAAGTTCAACATTCAGAATTTCAGGACGTGGTGAGATGAGATGTGTTTGAAAATGAGATGAGAATTGAGATGTTTTTAAAAATTAATGGGTGCATCCATTATTGCATGCAACCAAAGACTTGCCTCAACTGAAGAACTCAACTGCATTGCATGTTTTACACCACAGCTTTTGATAATTATGATGTGCAAGTACATGTGTTCTTACTCAGCATTTATGATTCCTGTTTCTGGAAAGTGATTACTCTCCTTCCCTAAATTGCATTGACGTAATTCCTTCAGTATTTTCAAACTGCTTTTTTTGTTGGACACTTTAAGTTGCTGTATGTTGGCTCTTCATGGCATTTTATAAAAATACTGGTAAATTTATACTCAGCATTTCTTGTATCTAGCAACTGCAGAAATGCACTGTAGTGTAAAAAATACTCTCGCTCCTGACAAAGGGAAACAAAAAAAACCCCAGATACTGATAACTCACTAACAGTAAGTCAGAACGATGATTCATATTATAAAGCTCAGATAAGGATTTTTTTTTATTTGAATATACCAAATGAAGTAGCCTATTTAACAATCAGGTGTCGTATACAGTTAGAACTCTTGTGGGAACACAAACCTTACTAGGTGTTCTGTTGTTCATCTCTGCTGCAGAAAATTCATTGTAGGAACTTTATACAGGAACTTACATTTGGTTTCCATATATCTTAAGGAATTTTGAATGGATTATTGCTGGAGGAATGGCAGAACTGTGCTAATGCACTTGTTATGTGCTAAGATTGTAGTTGAGATTTCCCACAACCCTGGAAAGACATGATCCCTATAATGAAGATTTCACATGTCCGAGAGATGTAAAGAACAGTGGAAATAACAGTAATTTAGGTTCAGGAAGAGTTTCTTATGTTTGTAAAGTCAGCACCTTGAAGATCTGATTGAGAAGGGAAAATGGAAGTGTTGAGCAATGCAAGATTGCTTAAAAGTACAAAAAAAAGGAGAGAGGAAGTAGTTATACAGAGCTGCCTGGTAATGGAACTGCCAGCAAGATGCCAGATAAATTTGTGAACAACCAACTGTTTCTTTCCCCCAAAGTCCTCTAGTTCTATAGGTGGTTGTCCTGACACTATATATCATGATGTTGATGAACTGGAAAATGTGACAGTGACATACATTTCAATGGCTCTGTTCAAACTTTTATTTTATTTTTTTAGCTCAGATTCCTAAGAAAGTCAGGCTTATAAAATTGTGCTTTTGGAAAGTTTAACCTCTTACTCATGTGGCTAATACCAGATAAATTTGAGAGGGGAGGCTGTTGCAGGTCTATATAATATTTCTGCAAAGTCTGTGAAATGGTGGCTGAGTATGAAGAGAGCAAGTGCAGTGGTCCCAGGCAGGCTCAGTTTGTACCTGTGAGGTTTGCAGCTGTCTGGACAATCTGTGGTCAGCCTGGCAATGCTGGTCCCTGAAACATCCTGTCTGGTGTACAGGGGAAGGACTGAGAAAATGTGGATGAGGAACATGAGTTTTTATTTCGTTTGCTGATGAAGTAGATTGGGGAAAGATCCCTGGGAAACTGGGAAAAATGTCTTATAGAATTACCTTATTGTGAAAGTTACCAATTTCTGGCCTTGTTAGGAGCTTACTACTTCACGATGGATTTTCTGTTGCATTTTAACAGTGTTCACATTATTTTGTAGATTCATTTAACTGGCCATGCTGCTGTGACTTACTGAGGGAAGTTGTTTTTTCATGTTGTCCTATTTTGCGTGGAATGAAGCAAAAGCCCTAATGAACCACCAGTGTTGTTGCTCTGAAGACAGAAAGTTTGAGCAGTTTGATAGAGCCTGGTTTCAGTGATATGACTCAATGTGGTAGCATTGCCTGTGCCTTCTTTCTGCCTGCTTGTTGCTCACTCTTTTGTATGGCTGCTAGTTTGTGCAGCTGAAAGGGCAGGGTGAGCAAGTCACACAACTGATACAGCTGAAAATTGGCCCAACTATGTCTTTTCCTTTCCTTTCATGGAAAAAATAACCCCTAAAAGCTTTGTTTGTGATCTTGTAAGTATGTGTGTGGCTTTCTAGTTTTATTTTCTTTTTTCTGGTACCACACAGGCAGGAGCTATTTACCTGAAGAATTTCTGGAAAGAACCCTGCTTTGATAATTTCTTCTGGGATTATTTTTTTGCTTGTTCTGAGTATAAATGAGTTTTGCTTCTGTGTTCAGTGTTCTTTTGTCCTCTTCAAAGGTTAATGGCACAGAGCTGTCACAGGTGGTTCTTATTTTTCTGGTCATGCTGCTATAGCAATACTGTTTCTTGAACTTGTCTTCCCAGTCCTTTTTTTCCCTCTGTATAGCTGTTGCAATATCTGTTCCATTCTCCTCCAATTATTAGTGTTAACCTCTGCCCCTTTTCTTTTGTAAAGTTGTAACTGTTTCAACAACAAAGTGATGTTGATATGAAAAGCTAAAATAAGTTGTGTGCAATTGTGAAGGATGTGAATTTAAGGTAGCAAGCCAAGGGTTCTTTCTTATGAGAAGCAAGTATCTCAGATGAACTGGGGGATTGTTTTTTACATTTGTTTTTTTAACAGAAATGCCTTGGGAGCTGGATAGGGAAGAGGGAAGGATCTTATATTTTGGTAAATGAGCTGCTTCCCAGCTCTGCTTACCTCTTGAATACAAGAGGAGATGTAACCGTGTCTGTGTGAAGCGACTTCAGAGGAAAGCTTCAGTGCTTGATTGCAGGGCTTCACCATCTCCCCTACACTGTCTCCTCCATAAATGACACCTTGGAATTGACTATCTGGGGACTTTTAGTAAGACTTCATTTTCTGTCTGCTCATATTGTGTGTGTTGTTCTTGAGAATATGTGAAGAATGCTCACCTCCTTACAGGATTTGGGCCATAATCGAGGCTGACACTGACTGGCATATTGTCAAATTGTGCGTATATCCTTTATTGCTAGATAACACTGGGCATCCATTAGTGTCTTTTGGCTAATCAAGAGTGTTGCCTCACATATTCTTCTGATGAGGGGGTGAAGGATTCTTGTCGTAGCTGCCAGCTTTCATCATCTGAGTCGATTGCAGAAGACAGGACCAGGGACAATTGAGAATAGGAAGTTTGAAGATTTGCTGTGTTCTCCTGAATCATTGGAATGACTTTCACAGGCTCAGGATGTTGTCTCCAGAAGATTGCTTTAGTCTTGGTTGTTGTTTTTTTGTTTTTGTTTTTGTTTTTTTTTTTTTTTTTTGTGATGGCTATTCTTGCAGAATAAACTTGTAGTTATTTCTAAAACTGTCAATCCGTGTGTCTTTTCCAGGGCGATTTGATGAAACTGTGATTGAAGAAAGAAGGCAATGTGCAGAAGATCTATTGCAGTTTTCTGCTAATATCCCTGCTCTCTACAACAGCAAACAGCTTGAAGACTTTTTTAAGGTTTGTTATTACTTGCAGAAGTATTTGCTTCTTACTGATATGAATAAGGCATAGTGCTGATTCTGCTTTACTTTATAAACCATGGTGTGACAGTGAGCTGACCTGATGCACTTTGTGTAGTGACTTTGGAGTTTTCTATTCACTCTAGAAAGGGGCTTTAAAAAAGCACCCCATGCTGCACCTCTACAAGGTGGAAAGCGTTACAGGAGGTTCAGGTGAAAGGATTTTTAATTTTTGTTTATTGACTGATGAGCAAAACCTGTAATGTTATATCCAGGTGTTCATCAGGGAATAATAAAAATATTTACACGGTTTCTGTATTTTATGTAAACATTGATAGTGTCAATCCAAAGGAAGACAGACTGTGTAGATTGTTTTCTTCTGGCCTGTTGTGGAATCAAGTCTGTCACAATAAATTGGGTATATAGCTGGTCAAATGTGCTTCATGTACTCTGTTGTGAACACTGCTCTGCAAAACATGGTTTAGGACAATATGTTGATCCAGACTTCCTCTTCATGACATCTGAAGCAGTTTGTTTTCATTTGTTCCTTCAATCATCTTTATTTTCTGTATCTTAGAATCCAACATTATGCAAACACATAAATTTACATGTAAAACATGATGGTAACTCCCTGGAATTAAGGAAATGCTCATCTGGCTAAAAAGGGACTCAAGTGTATGAATGTGTTAAGAATATTTAAATAATACAAGTACAAAAGCAAGATTGCAGTGAAGCACAAAACCTTATGATTTTATGATGCAGTTAATGTGAGCCCTTTAAAATACTTCAGATAATTTTCTATAAGCTTTGATTGCAGCAATGAATGGGAGACTGAGCTAGAATATTTTACTTTTCAGTTTATTTGCATTTGCTCTTTTTCAGTTCTTTAGAAGAACTTCTGTGTTTTGGGATGTTCAGAACTCTTTTCCTCTCCTTTGCTTAACAGAAGTATTAGTTTTAGCCGTACAGTGGACCTTTTGTGGCTTTGTAGGTCAATGAATCAATCTAGAAAGGCATTACTTTTTACAGGAGCAAGTAGGTCTACAAAGGGCGTTATGCAAATGTAATGATTTAGGCTAAATTGTTAGTTGATGTTGTCATGTTTTTCTGTAAGAAAGCCTTAGGTTTTCATCAGTCACCAGCTCATCCAGTGTCTTTCAGCTTTGCCCATGTGCACTTCTGTTCCTTTTTAGATTTTTGTGAAAACAGCCATGGAGGGATAGACTTGAGCAATGGAAATCACAGAGAGAATTGAAGGGAGTGCTGTGTATATCAGTGTATTGTTGACTCCATAAAAATGAGTTGGCTAGTGTGAAAATGCACTGGGCTAGTTCATGTCAGATAGCATTGCACATTTGTATCACTACCTTGGAACTGGTGCAGTTGTGAAGAAAGTTGTCTAGGAAGTGTGCACCTGAGGTGTGGAACAGAAATTAAAAAAACCCAAAACAAACAATAAAACATTTAGGTGGTTTCTCATATGACTAATTGTTCCTATTGCTGCTTCATTTATGTCTGATTCCTTCCAGGCTTGGGAGGGAATAATATCATTCTTATGTGCTAGTCCTGGCCTTATCTTCCATGTTTGTCCAGTCTCAACTAAGACTGAACTCAAGGTAGTCATGATTTGGGCATTATTCTGGACAAACTCTCCTGTGTGAGGGATCTGCTGAGCTTGGGAACCCAGCTGAAGGGTACAGACGATGTACCACGTGAGAGCAGGAGCATTGCTGTTCTCTCTCTGGTGTTTGCAGACAGACCTGCAGCAGCCTGTGTGGTTCAGGACTCTTGTTACTGCAAAAGCTGCAGTGAGCCAGTGGTTTAGAAACCAATGCACTTAGTGGCAACCAAACATGGCCTATCCAAAAGCCTTTGTTTAATTTTTCAGGCTTACATAGTTTAATTAAATGCATTCACTTGAAAGTAAAGGAACATTCATTGGTTAGGAAGTTTAAATTTTTACCATCACTGTTATATATGTGGGACTTTCCATAAGAGCAGCAGCTAAATAATTCCTTTCCTTCTTTCTTTTTAGGGTGGAGAGGTACATGATGGGTCTGAACTGATTGGTCCTGTTGAGCCTCTGTCTGACTCTCTTACTGACAACCTGTCTGACTGCAGCTCTGAAGGTTTGCTCTCTTCATTTGTGGTACCTTACAATGTGGTCTGTTTCAGAGCAGCATGAAAACAGCAAGTGCTGTATTTGTTGGAGCATTGGCTCCCAGTTTCTCTTTGCGTTGTGCCAGAAATGCTGGGGCTGGGCTATGAACAGGAGGTTTTCTGGGAGTTTGTCTGGTCCTTTTTAGAAGTCCTGGGGCTCTATTGCTCAACAAGAACCGTTTTTGGTGCAAGCTAACTGAAACCCTCTGGTTTAAATATACATAGTTCTGCTGGCTTCTAAGAAGTTTGGCAGCGTGTACTGTTCACTTCGAATCATGGCCCAACCTATAAAAGTTTGCAGAGACATTTAAAGCCATATTGAGGTTGTTCAGTAGATACGACGACCCTCTGGATTTGTCTAAAGCATGAAAAATATTTTTAAGATTGGAACTGCCCCATTATTTTCAGAGTATTCCCGTTCAGCTGTTCATGCGCTGTGTGTAATCACACTTTCAGTGCTTGCTAGTATCCAGAAGAGAGTTTGTATCGTATTTTAAAAGTTTATTTATGTCTTCTGGAGCAAGCATATGGGAGTGGTGAATGTTAAAGCCTACTGCAGAGCTTGGGGTGGTAAGCAACTTGTTTAAGTCTCTTACAAAAACTGCCAGTATTTTTTTTTTTTCTCTGATAAGAGCTCCCTATTCTTGTAAGTCTGAGATGTGTGTTAGAGCCAGTGGGCTATGTTCAGTTACAATCTCTCCCTTAATTGGCTGATGTTTTGTTTCCATTTGTGCTAATGGAGGGAGTGTCCATTTTCCTAGGATTTATTTTCCTTAGCACAGTGTAAAATACACAAGTGGTTGGCGTGGATAGCACATGGAGAGTAATTTTAGTGGTGCTTCACTTGCACTAAATTATACTATGGCTGTAAGGTATGGTCAGTCAAGCCAATAAATACTGTGCTAGGGTTTCTTGCCTGCTTCTGGAGGCTAAGGTAGTTATAGTATCTCTATGTATAATCTGCCAGCTATCGTGCAATCTTTTAGATAGGTTTTTTTTTTTTTCCCGAGTTATGTTTGGGTACTTTTGACTTCTAAGAAGTTATTTTCCAACCCTTCAGATTTTCCTATGGAACTGTTTTACATTCTACATAAATCCACATTATTATCCAAACACTTAATTAGCTTATTTGAGAGTTTTTTTTTTCTTCACTGCATAGTGTTTTCTGGTCTCTTTCTGGCACAGAAGAACTGCTTGTGTTTTCTAACAGCTCTGTGTTTATTTTTGTTTGAGGTGGTATGACTTACCACTGGGATCTCTCAGTGGCAATAACTTTCTGCTTATTTATATAATACATTATACATGTGTAGTGTGTTTTGTAGTCTATTTTGCAGTATCTTCTATGATATTAGTCAACAAATGCCTGCACAGCATTTCTTTCTATGGCAGGAAAGGTGCAGAGCTGTTTAATTACAGAGGGTAGGTAACATAAATACTGGAGGCTAGTTCTAAAGGGACACTATTTTTGTGAAATTTAATATTGCATATTCTGACAATGCACCAGTTTTCTATTGTGCCTTATAAACAAAAATAGTGCTTAATGTGAATGTTGCATATTCTTTATTCAGAAGGGCTTAATTTTTAGAAGAAAAACACTTCCCTTTATGCGAGACAAAACATTAAAATGAAAAAATGCTGTAAAGTAGAAAAAGTCTTTGATACCCTTCTTTTTAATTGGCTGGAATGCTTTTAGGGAATACTTGCAACAACTATGAGTACAGGATTTCCAGAGTATGACTTTAGTGGAATTGCATTTGTAAACAACCTGTCTGTCTTCCAGCTCATGTTTTCTTATGTTGGAAACTGATTTTTCTTTTTTTTGGGGGGGAGACTAGGGACAAAAGGAAACATCTGTCTTTAGGGCCTCTAGATGGCAGTGGCAATATTCAAGTCTGAGTCCTCTCCCTGCCTCTCCTCAGGGCATCCTGCCTGCATCTAATTTTTCCCAGTCTGATTATCCAGGGTAACTGTGACTGGTTCACTGTGTTAGTTTTTATGAGCATTCAAAGCCCTCCACGGGCTGCTCCTTCAAACTGTTGTGCTGAGAAGCAGCAAATCCATTCCTTAACAGGTGCTGGAATTTGCTTATAAAGGTGGATTGTTTTTCTCGCTGTTCTTTTCAGAGTTCATTTTGCAGAATATTAACCATATTAATAGTGGAAGATGGAAAACGATGATACTAGAAATGTTTTTGTACCAAGATAAGTGATAAATATCTTGTAGAAACAGTTTGGCCATTTCTTTCACGGGAACCTGCTTTTCAAGAGGCCAGGACACTTTCCACCAGTTTTTGGAAACTGTTTTTACTCCTCCTGTACCTGGTGAAATTGCACAAGGCACAGACAAACTGATATTCAGTTTCAGCACTATTAAACTCACCTAGTATTCCTGACAGACTGCCACTGTCTTCCTCTCAGGGTACATGGGATTATATTCAAATGTCCAACTTCCTCTCCAAGACTTTGTATGCCAATTGCCAAATTCGTTTAGAGAAATTCACCAGGAAGTTAATTCTTTTCCCCCTCCCCTCCCTCTTCTCTCCCCTCCTCCTTCTCTTTTACCATATTTACATTATCTTCCCAGAAATATGTAGTTCAGGCTTTTTGTACCCCTTGGGCTGATTTGAAGCCCCATGACTGTGGTTGTGTGGTGCCAGACCTGGGCTCTAAACCTGACCCTAAGCAAAGTTTATTAGCTTAGGCTCTGTGCCTTGCTAGCTGTGTTCATATAGCTTCTGGTCAAGTTGGCTGCAAGAGAGAAGCAAATGTGGTTTTGTTTGGACTGTAGGGAGGGAAACTTGGGTCTATTTGAGATGAGCTCTGTTGATGTGCTCCAATTGATTTAGTCTGGGTGGCCAGCACACCCTCCCACAAAAGCCCAGGTTTTCCATTACTTCTATCTCTACCCTTTGTCCATCAGCCAGCTCTGTGTCCACCTATACATTCCCTAGCTTGTAATTTTCTACTGAAATAACTTGACTCTTCTAAATGTAATCTCATAAATTTTCAGCCCTCTGCACCAAGATTTGACAATGCTGTCCTTAAGTTGGGCAGGCACACAGCCCATTGTTGATACACTAATTAACAAATCTTGTGTCTCCCTTCAGCTCTGGTTATGAGGTTGCCTTCTTCCTTGCAGGACTTGGAGCTACACAGGCAGTTTTCCTCTCCACATGGACACTCTGTTTGATGTCCCTCTCCTGAAAAGATCAGGAGTACTGTATTTTGTGCACCCTGTCCTTTTTTCTCCAGTAGTCCCTTGTCACTAAGTATCACAGTCCCTTGCTTTTCATAGAATGGCTGCTAATCTCTTCTCCTTCATGTCTTTTTTTGTCTCATGTTAAAGGAACTGGTGGTCTTTAGAAAAACAATATTGCTACAGTGCTTTCTTAGTCCTCTTCCATAAACTGTAAACTCTCCCCACAAACTCAAGAGTTACAAAATGATAGAAAAAAGCTTGTTAGTTGTCTTTGAGTCAGCTCCTTGCTGCTGCCACATACTTTTCAGAGATAAATCAGAACACTTAACCGCATAATGTGTATAAATTTTTGTCTGTTGATTATACAGATGAAAACAGACACCCAGGTTTTAGCTCAGAATTTCCTTTCTCTCTGTGTACAAACAGCTAAATGTCCTGACCTTGTTGCCTGTTTCATTTCCTCAGTGGGTACACATGCCAAAGGTGATAAAACAAACTGCTTCTTGATATTCAGGTGGCACTGCCAAATTTGTGGCTCCCTCCATATGTCTCGTGCAGGAATGACTTCTGGAATGACATTTTTGAGACTGAAAGCTGATGGTTGGGTTTGCTTTTTTGTTCTTTTTATTGGTGTAAAGGTCCCAGTTTTGAGGGCTCTCCTCTTTTAAGTCTCCTTAGATTTAAATCAGCCTATCATTGAGACACAGGGATTAAAGTGGTGCTGCTATTAAAATTAGATGAGTTGGACTGCTTGGGTTTGAACTAGCCTCTCCAAAGCAAACACCTGTGTTGTGTTTTTCAACCTTGGAGCCAACAAGAAATGGCAAATCTAATACCACTGTCACAATTTGAAGGGTGTGCTACCAAATGGGTATCTCTGATAGCTGGTGAAGTACCAGTTTCATATTATGTGCTTTTACCTGTAGTGCGGTCATGCCCTTTCATTTTGATGGCAAGGGAACATTTACTCTGGTACAAAAGAATGTCAGAAACATTTTTGTTGTTTTTGTCCTTTTCAGTTCGAAAAGACTTGAGTGGCCTTGATGATGTGACACTTACGAGCCAATCAGAATGCGGAGGTCAGATCTAGAAATTGTTTTCATTACATTTGTGGATTTTAAATTACTAGTAATTATGAGTGAATGCTTTTCATTGATGATAGTTCTTACAGAATAAATGTGTAAAATATCTTCGACATTGATTTCCAAATAACCCTGCTAAGTTGCTGTGGTTTGGTTACTGAAGGGGAGCTTGCAGTAAATATATATACTTTTAGCTTATGGGAAATGTAAAATAAAATGTGTTTGCTCAAATTTCAGTGAAAGCAGTGTGAGCTAATTAATTTTACGACGCTAGCAATGAAAGAAAGCTATATATGGTAGGTATGAGTTAGAGTGCTGCACAATGCTATGTTAATTCACTTCTAATTTGCAGTATTGGGATGCATCATCATTCTGATTTAAAAGAGTAGGTTGGGATTTCTTGCAACAGTAATTTGACTCCTGCTGATTGACTTCTCTTTTGATTTTCTGGAGCCCAATGTTGAGTAGGCTTTGGAAGTTTAAGTTGGCTGTTAGAGGTTGGTCTCTAACAAGACAAATTCCCAGAATTACACTGGTGGCTCTGCAGTTTGTAGCTAATTGAAAAGAAAAAAAACATGTTTCTATAGGTACTGAGAATAATATTAAAGACAGATTTATGTGTGGGGAATTTCTACACACAAATTATCAGAAAGCTGCCTAAGTGAGAAGGATAGGATAAAGTAGGATAAAGAATTTTGAAGGTTCTTAAGGTATATGAGAAATCTAGAGTAACAGATGTTTTTCTGACTGTTTTCAGGTCTCTCCAGTGACAGTGACTTGATCTCTCTGACAATCGATGTCGACTCTCTTGCTGAGTTAGATGATGGAATGGCATCCAACCAAAGTTCTCCCAGTAGAGCTGCTGGCCTTTGCCTTACTTCTGAACCCCCAGTACAAAGCACACTGGCACCTGAGCAGGAGTGGGGCAAACCCGAGGGAGAGAGGGAAAGTTATAGTTTGTTTACTGGAAGCCTTAAACCCAAGCCTGGCAAACAAGATTATTTGGAGAAAGCAGGCGAGTTGATAAAACTGGCCTTGAAGAAGGAGGAGGAGGAAGATTATGAAGCTGCCTTCAGTTTTTATAGGAAAGGGGTTGATCTGCTTCTGGAAGGTGTTCAAGGTATGCATCTTCCCATTCTGTTTGCTGTACCTTTGGTTATGTATATCTGTTTATGGTGTTTCCATAGTTAATACCAGCTTCTTGTGCTGCAAAGACATGGTATGGAATGCAGAATCATGTGTGCCTTGCTTTCATGTGCTTGATAGCTGCTGTGCATATGACAGAGAGAGAGAAATCTTTCTCTGTAGGGCTAACTGATAATTTAGGGTCTCATCTTCCAAGTGCTAAATATCTCCTCTTTAAAAATTGTGGCACAACCTTTGGCTTGCAGGTAAGTAGCAAGGTGCTTCACTTTTGCCTCTTTCCTTTTTTATTACCTAGACATTAATTAATATGTGACACTTGCAGCACTGTTGAAACATTATTTAATTTACATCGTTTAGTGAGGATTAATTATCCCCATTTTACGCATGGGGAGAAGCAGACTCAGGTTAACTTCCCAATCACAACAGGATTAGAACTATTCTTGGCTCACAGCCTCTTCATTCTTCCACCTAGCTGTTCTCAGTCTTCACTAAACTGTTCTCCTAGATAAAGGATGCACACAAACTTACATGCCTGCACTGCTAGGGGGGAGCAGGATTTATTTCTTTTTTAAAGACTTTGATGTGCCTGTCTTTAAGTGTGCAAAAGCTGCCGTTCACTGACCATATGCAACTACATGCAAATTTCTGCAGTATCTCCTTGCACCTTGTCAGTCAGGGAACAATTTTTTTCCTGCTCTATCTCTAGCTCTTGAGAATCTAGAGTGATAACCTCATATATTTGCATTTTATCCAACAATGGCTTAAAACTATAAAGCACAGGAAAAGATTTGTTCTTTCCTGGAATGAATTCAGTGTCTGTGTATTGTGCTTCTGTCCCACACAGATCAAATGAGTAAGATTAGAATTGTGGCTTTGTTTGATGGTATACAGCACAGATGTATTATGCTGCTCCAGATCTGAACTTGAATGCTAATGTACTGAAGCACACACAAGCAGAAATCTTTGCTGCGTCTCAGCATGACACACAGCAGCGGTCCAGACCCTCTGAACAGTTCTAGGAATGGAAGTTACCTGCTGAGCTGCTTCAACGGGACCTGGCAAAAAATAATGGATAGGTTACTGATGAAAACTAGAGGTGTGGGCCAAGATATGTGCAAAGCCTTTGCTTAAAATGTCTTATACTTTTCGGCAAAAGTAAATCCAGCGCTTTCTTTTCAAGTCCCAGTGATGTCAGTAGGGTTGCTGCTTTGCTGCTTGTTGTGACTTTTCAATAGCATCCTATCTCTCCTTGCCTGTGTTTTCAAAATGCTTTTCATTCTTGATGTTGAATGTGCTGGAAATCCTTCTGTTGGAGAACCCAGCTATTCTTTCTTTACTAATAGAATTCTTTGTAGACCTGTGTGCCATTCAGTTATGGTCTTCTGAACAATATCCTCTTTCGTCTTAACCACTTCTGTCTTCTTGTTGTGTAGCAGGGCTGCCATGATGCAGTTTTCAACTGACAGTTCAAGTTTCAACTTCAAAAAGCTTTATTTGTTAAGCAGTTTCAAACTCTTAGGACATGAACACAAGTCAGGCTATTGCATATCAGTTGAGCTGTGGTAACTGTGCATATATACTTGACTTATGGTAGTGGTTAAACATCCTGGCTTGTGGTTATATGATTACCTTAAAGTTGTGAAAGGCTTTTCTCCCATCTTTTATCAGTGACTTGCTCAACTGATGCATGCTAACTTGTTAAACTAGAATGGGTTGAGCTTTTTGCTTACATTTGCTAGCACTTCCTCCAAGGACTTTTCCTTTGTTGCTCTTTATTAGCTATTCACCCAACTATCTCAGATGGCTGCTAATCCTCTTTTCTCACCCACTCATATTGGTGCTTTTCAAGCTAGGAAAAATTCAAGTCTTAGGGAAGTGTGATGTTCTGCCCTGCTTCCCTGATGTTACTCAGATGGTACAGTGGGGATTATTAATAAATATATTGTGGTGCTATCTCTGTGTGTGTTTGCGTGTGGGTGGAGGTGTTGCTGATAAGTGAGGAGATGTGTAAACAGGAACTGCAACTTCAGTGCAGTCCCTGGCACTGCATTGGTAGAGGGTAGCATGAGAGAGGGAATAATGGGAATGAGTTGCTTTTTAATTGCCATCTTATACCTTGGGAACATAAATGTACTTAAGATAGTTCCTAATAGTCAGCTCTGCTTTCTCCTTTTTCTGTGTTACCCTTCATGCTGTGAAGGTTGGAATGCAAATGAATGGTCATTGTCTGCTGGGCATTATACTAGATTTGGGTAGATCCAGTTCAGCTGGACATTACACTAGATTTGGGTAGATCCAGTTCATTTTGTGTCCTTTTCTCTTTGGAGCTTCTGTAAGTTGGCAGGGAGACACTGAAGCCTTCTTAATAAAGACAAGACTTACTTAAATGCCTTCCTAAAAAGATATGCCTTCTCAGGATTACTGGGGACAGAAAAAAAAAAAACCAAATAAACCAACACACCCCATGAATTTGTGTTGAAGTTTTAAATCTAGCAACTTAGTGAAGGTGGTATGTGTACCATCGATAAATAAATATTCACTGTATGTTGCAATTAAAACCCCCAAACCTTAACTTAATCACTTCAGCTATTTAAACACCCCTGTGTATATATTTCACGTGGATAGTAACGTGCTTCTTTCAAAAGTAAGGGTGGTGCAATTTTTACCAAACACCTCTGGTTTTCTGCCATTGATTATTTTCAGCCTATTTTTGTGTAAATAAACCTTTCTGAAAGTGGAACGCTGTTAGTGTATGCACTTACAAATATGAAGTGACATTGCTTTTCAGTGTACAGCCATTGCAGAATGTGTGGCCTCTATAGAATGGCATGAAAATGGCTTTTGCATGTGAAACGGTAATACGTATTTTTGCCACGTGGTGGCGCCAAGAAAATAGAAATTGACTGAAAAATAAGAATCAGGACGTGTAGCCAGTGTACCGGGGAAGAAAGAAGCATTATCCATTCTCTGTGTTTGAAACTTCTCTCAGAAATGTAATGCCTCTGTAGGTTGGTGAGATGTATCTGTTGCTAGCTGCTCCTTTAGGCTTGGTACAAGATCTGCTTACTTCTTAAGGCTGCCTCATCAAAATTACATATGAGTAAGTTTATTACTGTAAGTTTATACTTGTGTTGTTTAGTTTGAAGTAGTGGGCTTCCATAAAGGCAGTCAGAGCACACTTGAGTCTGATAGGTTCATGCCAGTTTTCCAGCTCCCTGAGCTGATGGCGCTATAGAGGAGGCAGGTGTTGCATATTCTTACACCAAAGAAAATTTACATTTTGACTTTGTTTTCACCTGTGTATGCATGCTTTCAGCAGCATAGTAGTGTTAATTATACTGTGTAAGGTGCATATGTTTCTTCTTCTGCTAGTATCTTACAGATTTTTAGTACTAAAACTTTTGATGTCCTACTTATAGCCCAGCCAAAAGGCCTAATGCGCATGTCACTTGGGGAATGAATGCTGTTTGCTCTCTGAGAGGCTGGTGTATGCCTTGGACTCTGGGCTTCTGCTCCTTATACATCTTGGGTGTATTTCTACTCTGTATATATATGTAATATTAAAAATGTTTGTTAAGAAGGACAACAAATTCTTGGACTGCTAGTTGAGCCCTTGGACTGACACTAAACTACCTGTACCTCTTCTGCCTCCCTGTTTCATTTGTACCAGAGCTCCCTTGCATGCAGTGAAAGGGAATAGCTGCCATCATGTCCTTTTCCTCTGAATATGTACTGATTCTGCTGTCCCTCTTGTGTTTTCTGAGCATTACTGTGTGTAGGATTTTGGATATCTTGGGAGGCAGATCTGTAAGGATCTGTGTAGGATAGTTAAACAATTTTCCACGAGTTAAAACCTAGAATTCAGATCTTCTGCCTTTTAAAGTATATTGAGTAAGCTAACTGACAGAAACTTTGACTCACAATTATTGCTGTTCCTTTGTTTTCTTAGCATGTCAGAGCACTTTGAGGTCAATACATTGCTTCAGGCCTAGTGATGGAAAAAATGGACTAATCAATAGCAAGCCACCAACTTCTAGGCTGGAAGTTAACAGTGTTTTGTGCAAAGTAATGCTTTCCCTGGCTCTGGTGTAGGGCATAGTTAATCTTAGAAACAAGTAGATCAAGTGGCTGAAATTATGGAAAAAGTTTTTTTTTTTTAATAAATTAGGGATTGCTGTTTGTATAAATTGCTTCTCTTTTTCCAGCTCCGACCTTTATCAAGCTATATCCATTATGGATCTGGACAAGTCTGAGCTGTGCTGATAAACAGAGTTGACACTATTGCTTACTGCTGGGTTTCAGTAGCTTCAGACACATGAGGAAGCAAGAATACTTCAGAATATGGTCAGCCTAATTTGTGTAGAAACATACAGGCTCTGCTCTATGTAGTTTAGAGAGCAAACATGTTCACAGCTGGTCTGTTACACACAAGGCTCCATGTTACACATTAACATTCAAAGGGAGATGATCCCTTTACTCTGTCAAAGATTTGAGGTGTTTGTTTTCGTGTGTGTAGCAGCTGTGGCTGAGAACAATGAATATTTAGGTGGCTGGTTCAGCTAAGCAGCAGAGACCTTGTTGCATGAAGTATGTGATGCCTCTTAAGTCACAGCAGCCACAAGCTGCTTTCCAGTTATCTTTATTCTGTTAGGCATCTACAACTTGTAGATAAGCTGCTGGTGTCTTTAAAAGCAGACCATGAATGTCATTTTTGCACTGCTCTGTGTGATTTTAATGTTTATCAAGTAAACAGAGCTGGAACAAAAATTATACAAATTACTGGAACCTTGCTAAAATGACTTTGACTTTTAACCCAGAAATGCATGTACAATGAAATGCTGGGAATATTTTGGACAACTAGATGATATTTTTTGATATACTGAAAACAAACCAACTTGTGTCTAATTACTGGGATTATGGTGGGCTATGATTTGAACTTGTGATGGAGCCAGGGATGCAAACAGGAGCATGCTTGACAGAATGCCAAGATGACAGTACTTCATGAAAAGGGAAACAGCCGTGGCTCTTCCACGAGTGTGTCTCTGCTTTCCAGAGTGAAAAGCACCTTTGCTTGTTTGTTGAATGGCACTTCTGAAGACAACTTCTATTACAGTATTGTAGCTATTTTAAATTCTTTTCACTTGGTAAGTCCTCAGAGTAGTGCAGCATACATAGAGTTGCAATCTCTGGGTCAGTTTCTGAGCCTGATAGGAGCAATGTGTTTGAAGAAAAATCAAATCTATTTTCTGAGAAGATGCATTGGGGTGTGAGCTGACATCTGTGGGGAAACAGTAAGAGCTGTGCTGGACCCCACAGGGAAAATTTAATGACAGAGTGACTGGTGGAACTGTCAAACCCACCTGATCTCAGACCTCTGTTCTGTATTTTCACTCACCTTACTTGCTGTATTAGGTTTATGTTTCCACTGAGGCTGGAACCAGTGAAGAAAAAACTTCCTGCCCTATGTCCTTCCAAAGGAGCTGAAAAACATCTCTGTTTCCTGCTATTGGTCTCTGAGGATGCTGTAGGGACCATTTCAAAGCAGCCATACAAAGTTCTCCCTCCTACTCCTTCAGTCAGCCTTGAAACTCCAGCTGCTCTTTCATAAGTTTAGATGTCTGTGAGAGGACTTATCTGTTAACAAGCAGCTAGATTAAAAAAGGATATTAGAAATACTGTGGTTTACTTTAAAAATGTAATCTGATTTGATTGCTGCCAGTGGTGCTGAAACCCATATTAACATGAGCTCTGAGCTGTTCATAACTGAGAGATGTTGCAGACCATTCACACCTTCAGAGCAGATTCGTGCTGTAAGATCCATCACTTGTAGTAGATGCTGGATCTTACTGATTCTATATCCTGTAGCAGACTTCTGATTAGGCACCAGTGGTGTAAATGTCTAGGTAAGCACCTCTCTAGAAAAAAAAAAGTCAGCATATGTGCCTAATTTAAAGTTACATAGAAGAATGGGTTGAGTGAAATGTGTTTGAATAATCAGTAAATCAGGATGCAGTGACACCTTGAGTGAAGCTATTCCATATGCAAAGTACTTGGTTTAGGTACTTCATCGTGGCAAAGTGGTAGAACATAGCATGTGCCAGTGAAATATGGTGAAGCTGGTTAATGTGTAAGTACAGCCAGATTCAGATGTGTAAAGGAATACTCAAGACTAAGTTCTACTTAAACTGTGAGATTTCTCTGCACCAGGAGGCTGATAAAGGTCTGGGCTTTAGCACCTGCTGCACATCTTAGAGCCTTACAATACATGTAAAGGTGAATTGGATCAACACTTGTAAAACAATATGTAGGGTATGATGCAGATGACTCTCAGTGCAGTTGCTTAGCATGTGGCTGTTAAAAGCATGAATAAATATATGATGAGGTGAGCCTTAAAGATCTGTTCTTTCTTCTGTCTTCTGGAGGACACAGCTATCTAGAAATGATGCACTGTCTTGGTGTTGACCTGGCCTTTCCAAGATTTCTGAACCTGTCCTCATAGCAGCTTCTTGCCAGGTTGCTGTTTGTGCCCAGCTTCTTTGACAGACATCTCACCTGCCTGCACAAACTTTTATCTCAGCTGTTGTTAGCCAGCATTTAGCTGCAGCTAACTGCATTAGTCTTCTTTTTGGCTGCTGCTATATAGGGTTTCTACCTCCCATTAGAAGACCTAGTGATCTCCTAACCACACTTCTTCCAACATAAATTGTAGACAGAACAGACTGATCTAGGTTATGGTGCTGCTCCTGTCTTTAGGTGTAAAAATTGAAGTACCTGGCTCCAGAATCAAATGCCTTGGGCAGTGTAGGTGAACTGTGGCAAATTACTAGCTGGAATAGAAAATTTACATACCTATGTTTAAAGGCATGATGCTGCATGATGATCAGTGCTCCGACTTCCTCCCAACTTTTTTCATATAAAGTTTCTCTGTTTTCACATGCTCTCTTTTTATTTTCCTGTCCTCTTTCCCTCTTTTTCCAGTATCTTAAAAAAGCCTCTTTAGCTCTAGAGATGTATAGAACGACTTGTATAGGTTTAATCTCTACAGGGCCTGCCTCTGGATCTTATGTTTTGGAGATTTTAGTAATTGCTCATGTAAAGATACCATTTCCCACAGTACTATATAAAAGTACATTTGAGATACATTTAATACAAAGGTATGAGTACTATTAGACTGTCGTGATTGATGAATCCCATAGTTGATTTTCCATCTATCTTGTTTCCTTTTTACTTTGTTTCTGTAATACTTTATGCTAAGAACTGCATTAACTTGTTCTTACTGGAACAGGTAAGGGACACACAAGGCATACACCTGTCTGTGTGTCTGGGTTTCCTCTGCTCTGAAACAAGGATTGTTTGTGATGTCTAATTATAATTTGGACTCATCCTTTTAGTTAAGGAGTAGTGCAGAGAACTTGGAAAACCATTTCCTATCTTCTGTGGTGGTGGTCTATGTAACCTGTTGCCTTTCTCTGACTGTCAGAGTGCTCTTCTCCTGTTCCTGTGGAGCTTGTGTTGGAGAACCTCCTACTGCTGTCACCTGTGCTGGTTCTTGTCTGTCTGTCTTGCAAGATTCACTTGCAGTGGAATACCTTGCAGATGAAGACTCCAACTTTCAGCAGATGGATAGGAAGTTAAGCTTTTCCTTGAACCATTCCTTTTAGTTTCTTCCAGGTAGTCACAAGTGCACATGAAAATCTACCACCTTGTAGATTTAACATAAAACATTCTTTATAAACAGACGTTTGTTGATTATTGTTTGTGGAAGGTTAAGTTTCTTAACATTTTGTGTGTTACTGACTCTTACTTTCCTGGTTACTCAAACACATTCCACCCCATTTTTCTATGTAATCTTAACTTTGACACATATACCAGCTTTCTATTTCCAGAGAAGTGTTTACCTAGACATCTATGCCATTAGTGTGTTACCTTACATTTGCTTCAGGATGCAGATTTTATAACTTTACAGGAAGTGAAGATCTGTGAGTGTCTTGAACAACCTGCAGTGAAACCTGCAGGTGATGTATCAAATACAGACATAGTAGTTGCGAGCACACTGGAAAGTTGGAAGAAAAATTCTTATGTTCATTCAGTGTCACAAATTTGCACTCCAACATGAGAGGTTTAACTTCTAAGTGTTTTTTTCTTGGTTGCTAGAGTACATTACTGTACTACATCTTCAAATATTAAGAAAGAGTAGCTCTGACAAATATGGGGCACTTTGATAAATTTTGACTTTCTCAAAATGCTTAAAAAAAACCCAAACAACAAAATGGAGGAAAAAGGATCACTTCATTTTACCACAACAGGCTTAACCTTGATCTTGTTTTTTTAATATTTATAGTCCTTATTCAGCTGCAGAATTTGGCCACCACCCCGAAGGAACTCATCATTAATATAATACATACCATACTAGAGACCATGAGCTTGTGGGCTTATTTCACAATTCCAAACTACCACCTGCTGCTAAAATCTGTAGCATCTTTTCTTGATGCTGAGGTGTCTGTACCTCAGCACCTGCCGCATTCACTTAAGCAATTGTTTGAAAATTAAAGGTTACCCACTCTCCTGTGGAAGTTGGTGGAGACTCATGCCAAAATCAGCAGCCCTTCCCCTTCCTGAAATAAATTTTGGGGTTATAAAACTGTGTCCAAAGTGGTCACAAACCTGTGCTGGATTATGAGTTGCATTGTCACTTACGGTGTGCCTGAGCTTTTGTTTGGCTAATATGGACAAAGGAGACTGCTTCACATGATGTAAGAAGTATTTGCCCTAAGAAGAACAGAGGTCCTCTTGAACCAATTAGGCAAAAATAACAGCTGGGCTACCCACTAATAAGGAAGGTGCTGCTAAACCTCTTTTCATTGTGAGAAGAAATAAATCTTTTAAGGCTTACTCCCTTGCATTTTTATAGAGAGCAATTCTTTGAAAAATTCAGCAATCCAGCTGGGTGATACGTGCAGGAAGACTGTGAAGAAGATAAAGAAACTTTTAAAAATAAAAAATGGTATTATAGCTGTTAGATTCGGCAATTATAAATGTTTCATTGAAGATTTCAGTATTTAGAGAAAGTTTTACTGTTTAAATCGTTAAGAACGTGGAGTTTGGGGTTAGCACAACAGGCAGTCTCCCGCGAGTTCCTTGTAGCCTGTTCTGCAAGAGGACATTCCTTCCTGGAGCAAATCTCTTCTGATGTCTTCTTAAATAAAGGCAGCCCACATATATTTTTAGTAACTCTGAGAGAAAAGCAGGAAGATTTGGAATATGGAGGTTACAGAGGGTTGTGACTAGTAATATGCCAACTTTTTAGCCTTACTTCTTTGGAAATATCCACATCCTGCCCAAGCAGCCAGTTAGGTAGGGAGTGCACTGATGCTGTTCTGACAGATTGGGTCTTTCTCAGGAAAATCTGTAATATCCAGTGGGGGATGATTTGGAAGTAGCCAGACACCAAGGAAGGGAGGAAGAAATATCTAGAGTTCCTGGGTGGGTGCTATAGCCTGTGATTTACTGTGTATGGGATATTGTGTTTTTTAGTGGCAAATGGTGACTATAGCTATCTTTCTTTGTTACCATCCAGTAAGATACACATCTTCCACTTTACTTCATCCTAAATCTATGGAGGAGAACAGTTAATGACCAGAGCAAGTTTGAGACCACTTCTGTACATCTGAAACATATTCTGTTAGTACCTCATATTCTTTTGGGGGAAATGACTGATTTTTTTCATGGTCTTTAACAACCAGATTTTTGTTTGTTTGTTTGGTATGATCTCCTATCAGTAGCTTTTTGCTAGTAATACCTGAGAATTAATAATTTTCTTATACAATAGAATTACAGATAATTTGATGTCTGAGTAAACAGTTCATTGAGCTGAACACACTTCAGCATTGAGTTGGCTAATCTTTTAAAGGTATGTGCTCTGCTGAGGCACCAGGAGGTGTGAGTCAAAGACTCCTTTGAGTAGAAGGTGAACAAAAATATTGCTATTTTCTCAGATGCTACTCCTGTGTATATATTCTGTGGAAATGCTGCTTCTCTGCATTTTTAATTCAAGACAGTGGACTATGGACAAGTCGCAAAGTGTCACAATTATTTTTATATTTGTGGTTTTCTTCTCTGAGACCCTCAAAATCATTTGAATATTGTTAGGAATGTCTGCTTTTGTAAATATATAGTAGTTGAGCCATTTCCTTAGAAATAAAAATTAACAAATTTTAAATCATTGACTGTTGTCCTAATGTCCTGGCTACAGTTACTTTGGTCAGCGGGTGGCCTGGTCAGCCTTTCCAAAGCCAATTTTCATTTTAAGATATTTTTATTTCTTTGAAATAGGCAAAGCCTTTGGAAAATGATGGAGCAGTCTGCTTGTGCTTGTATAGATGAAGGCTTATGTGTGCAACAAAGTAGCTGTAGAGTTTTTATATTCTGTTTTCAGTAATAGTAAACAGAGCATCTAAAATAACCACTTGCACATTGCAACAAACACATCATCATTTGCTTAAAAAGAGTTATAATTACAGTTGACGAAGCATGGACACCATAAAAAATGCATTAGTTTGGCTTGACACATTAATTACCTGTTTTTGCAGATGTTTTTCTATATTGTTGTGTGAACAGTTTACAAAATAATTACAGGAAAGTCATATGGAAAATAAACTAAGTGGGTGGTTTCTCCCCTTAATATTTTCATTCATGTGAATCTGTGTGAGGCACAGCTGCTCTGCAGCAAATGCAGAGGGAGAGAGATGGGGAATCTTGAGGGGTTTTTATTCTAAGGTCTCTATGATCAGCCTTGCTACACTTTTATATCTTCCTTTAGCAGTGTAGTTTTAAAACATGTAAAATGACATTGCTGATTTAATCCCAGTGATCAGGAGGGGGAGAAGCTTTGATCCTGATCAGATGAAACGTAAATCTTCTATTATCTAGGAAAATAAATGAAGAATCAATATTATTTTAAGCAGGATCATCTTTTATGAGCAGTTGTAAAGATTCATCAAAGGCTTTGACACAGTTTAAACATTTCCTGTTTGCTGCCATTTAAAGAAAAATTCCTTTCAAGTTTAAATTGTAATTAAAGAGAGATACCTCTTTAGATTATTGTGAGCTAACCACAGAATGGAAATGTGAGCTCACTATGTTCATTCCGAGTTTAAATCAAAAGATCTTAAGTAGGAATAAATTAGTGGATTATTTTAAGAGTACACATTTTCTGTAGCTAAAAACACTATCCCATAACAAAATGCATTATTGCCTTGAGAACAATGCATAAAGGTCTGCATCACAGCCTTGGCATCTGTCAGATATAAGGATTTGTTCTATTACTGTGCATTAGTGGTTTATCAGATTGTAAGTGAAGAGTTTTGTGCCCTGAAATTTGGCACAAGTGCTAAAGATTTTTAGTTTAATGGGGTAGTTTTATTTTTTATTTATTTTTTAATAATTTCTTGTTTTGTGAGATGCTGGCTATTTAAATGGGAACTTGTATTAGAATATAGCTTTTCCATTTTTAAAAATAAAAATTATATATAATATAAAATATTTTATACATATTATATATGTATAAGTTATATCATGATATAAAGAATAAACAACCAAAATATTAGTTCCATAAATCCAGTTCTCAAACATCCACCTGTGTACAGTAGTAAGAGACTGAGCTGCTAAAGGATCTTATTCACAAATAAGATGCAAGAAGTTGTTGAGTAGATGTTGTTCTCTGAATCCACACCCTCTTTTGTGGATGAAGATTTTAATGAGTGAACAGTTTGCAAATATTATTTAACAAATTAGGAAGGAAAGTCAGAAGGAAAACTGAAATTAATGTCTTGTGAAAGTAGGGAGAACAAAGACAGCTCTAAGGGGGCATCCTAGCTTGTTTGTGTTAATTACTGTAAAATTACTGAGGCATTGAAAAAAAAGGCAAACATCCCAACTAAATACACATAAATAACAATTAAGCAGTAAGGTTAAGTTTTATGATAGCAAGAGCATTGATCATATTTCAAGAAATTACAACACGCATTTATAAAAACTATATGTCTGTACTGTTCTGATAAAGCCAAATTGAAGTTCAAACAATTGAGTGTTGTTATTTTTAATATTTTTTTAAATTCTAGATGGGAATAGACTGGCAGTCTCCTCTAGGGGAATTTCCCCACATTTGTCCTACTGAGTGTAGGCTGGTATTAGATGTGCTGGACCTGGTACAAAATCTCCTCTGACTTTAGAATGAGAGACATTACCAAGAATTTGTTACATATCCTTACTAAATTCAAAGTACAGTGAATTACATTGAATTTCTGACTGTCCAGCTTTTCCCCAAACCAAGTGTAGTCCGGGGTGTTTGCAGAGCAGGGCTGTGTGTCTCTATCCAAGGAGCTGACGATCCCTTTTCCCTCATGAGGTGGATAATAAGATTTAAGACAGAGCATTATAGCAGAGCTTGAAGTGGATCTAAAGTCTCTTCCACTTATTCTTGATGGAGTCTGTGTGACGGTCCTGTGTGTTTAGGTAGTTTGTTGTCATGATATGAAATGGAGGGGGATTCTTTATTTTAATAGAGTCAAAATGACCGTGGCAACATAAAATGGGAAAGTCTCTGCCTTCTTCGCTCTCTGAGACTAAGGATTATTAAAAGCAAGAGCAGTCATAGAATCATAAAATGATTTAGGTTGGAAGGCACCTTAAATATCATCTGGTCCTAACCTCCCTGGACAGGCAGGGACATCCCTCAGTAGACCAGGTTGCTCAAAGCCTCATCCAACCTGACCTTGAACCCTTCCAGAAAGGGGGCAATTACAGCCTTCCTTAGCAACCTGTGCCAGTGTCTCACCACCCTCACACTAAAGAATTTCTTCCTAATGCCTAACTTAAATCTACCCTCTTCCAGTTTAAAGCCATTACCCCTTGCCCTATCTCTACATACATAAAATTTCCCTCTCCCGCTTTCCTGTAGCCCCTGCAGGTCCTGGAAGGCTGCACTAAGATCTCCCTATAGTCTTCAGTTCTCCAGGTTGAACAGCTCCCACTTTCTCAGCCTGTCTTGATACAAGAGGTGCTCCAACCCTCTGATCATCTTTGGGGGATTGGAGTATTTCTTCTGTGAAGTCAGACTTCCATCCCTCTTGCATGGGGCTGGTGTAAAACAGCAGCTCTGAGAACCTACAGCAGAACTCTCCACAAAATTTCTGAATAATCCTTGTACTTAGTTTTTTATTATTGTCTGCCATCTTCAAAGCATTTTGGGAAGATGAAGCCGTTAGACAACCTGCTTGTCCTCATTTTTTTTATTTAAATGGTGTTAAAGGTAGCCAGACCTGGTTGACTGAAGGATCTGAGCAATTCCTCCTGCCCTGAGCTGCTGGAGCGACATGGCTGCAGCTGACTCCTTCTTTGCATCCTACCAGTAGTGGAGCTGAGTGTGAATTTCTCAGAGGGGTTTGCATGTGCATGCATGTACTCCCTGTGGACACGGTTGACCACAAACAGCTTGACACAGGCGGAAGGATATTTCCTTTAAGAGACACCTACATAACCACAGACTGTGAGAATAGACCAACCTCCTTTGAACTATTGCTGCTCAAGGAAAGACCTGCTCTTCAGGTCTCTGACAGCTGCCCCTCAGCTCTGTGAACCATCTCTCATTTTGTCTGAGTTGTCTGCTTATCTGTCTTGAAGTTTGTTGGCATATCTTATGCTCAGATAGCAGTGATCACACTCATGCAGAAAGTAGTGAGGAGTAGAGTTTAATAATAAGGTAAGACAGACAGTGATTGTCAGGTACAGGGCTCATTTATACAAGTGTATGGACCAGCATTCTGCTTACTCACAATTGGCCCATGTAATTCCCAGCTCTGTTTTCTCATGCTTTTGCCTCCCCTTCTGCCCCCAACCTTCATCTTGACCTCTCCCTTTCTCCCTCTTTAATCCTGCCCCTAAACATTTCACAATGTCTTACATGTTGGCACAGTACCCCTTGAAACTTTCCTTCAGGAAGTTTTGCATGCAAGCATTTGCAGAGTAAGCTCTCCCTTAGAGTTTTCTCCTTTTTTATGAGACTCATTCTTGATAACCTACAATAATGCTCTTTTTTTCTTATCAGTTACCAAGTTTCTGGTTAAACTTCTTCAAGGTTACACTCAGAGGTTTCTTTCATGGGCCATTGATCAGTGTCTTACGAGTTCTAGCCCTTGTTATTGTCTCTGTTATCTGCTGTTGGTTAAGGTTTGTGTATTTGCATGTTTAATTTATTACCTCTCATGTTCCTTGCCTTGTTTTTCATGTTGAGTAGCTGTTAGGGGAGATATCCTTGAAGTTCTTTGACCTGTTTGAGCAACTGTTTGCAAGAGGTGCTGGCTTGCACCTGTCTGTGCAGAAGCCCATGGCAGCCAAGGCTGTATTTCTGCAGGTCTTTGGTAGTATCATGTCAGGGCCATATGAAGTCTCTGCTATTGCTCTGACTTTTTCTGGGACAGTTGTCTGAAGCTCTTTTTCATCACAGTAATCTCAATTCCTTGTTACAACAATTGTAGCTTACAATCTTTTCCACTTTGGTGGTTGAATGGTTGGGTGTCATTGTCATAAACTGAGTCTATTATAACAAGATACTGTGCATGATGTGAATGCCTTAACTGTAAGTTGTAGAGTAAATACAAAATCTGTGTAGTATCACAGGATTCTCACCTCTTGCAAGGGCTTGGATAGATTAATTATAACAAAAAGGATGTTCAGACATCATTGAAGTGGAGCAGTTGATTCAAGCACTTCTCCTTTTCTTCCTGTGTCACCCCAAGACAACAGGCAAGGAGCAGGTAGCATCAGGAAGTTGTGGGCAAGGGCTCTTGGTGTCTCTCCTGTTGCCTTTCTCTACAAACAGTCTTGCCTTTCTTTTATCCTTAGGAAAGTCAGTATTAGAAACATAGCGAAAATAGGATTCTTCATTGTTTTGTTGTAAATGTCTTATCTTGTCTTTCCCAGTTGCTTTTTTTTTGGGGGTAGAATGTTTTGATCAGTGGTTTGTTTCAATTCTTACTTATTTTATCATATACCAGACCACAGAAAAATGAGGTAAGACTTTTTATTTACCTTAGTCTACAACAAGGCTTAAAGTATTATTTTTTTAGAACTGTGAGATCATAGTACTTGCTTTTTATAAGATGCAGCTCTGTAGGTTTGAGTATGAATAAACCAAAGGAAATAAAAAAATGTATAAGTAAAGCAGTTTTGTGCTTTGTTTCCTTAGTACCTCTCTATTTAAAAAAATAATATTCTTTTTCTCAATTAAGGTGAGTCAAGTCCAACTCGTCGAGAAGCAGTGAAGAGGAAGACTGCAGAATACCTTATGCGTGCAGAAAAAATTTCTAGTCTCTACCTTAAATCCTCTGAAGATCCATCTGTTTCTATGGTAAGCTTTTCTTTTTTTTTTTTCCTGAACCAGAATTTGGTATAATTAAATTTTACTGTCTTTTAGCAAAACATATTTAGCTTGAAGTCAAAAACTGTCTGCAGTTTCTCTCTTTCAGGAAGCTTGGGGACTATTTTGATAATACATCTCTCATGTTGCTGATGTTTTCTGATTTTATTGGTTGCATTTCATAGTATTACAAGGACTGCTTGATTTTATCCAGGGCTCCACAGTTAATGATGTAAACATCTGTGATCATGCTAAAGAATTTAAAAGTAAAGCAAAGAAACCACACTAGGGTGTAACATTCCCATGAGAATATTGCTTGGTCCTGTAGGGAACAGAAAGGCTGTTGGTTTCTTTAGCCTACCACGTAATAGTGCATCAGAAATGAGTCAAGCACATTGTAGGGGGCTGAGAATAATTTCCCAGAAAGTACTTAATTGAGCAAAAGGTCTTCCTGATCCTTTCAGATGCCTCTCTTGGATGTGCTTGAGTGCTCAGCTGCTTCTTGATTTTTAAGGAGTTTCTGCAGTATTTCCCACCTTCTTAAGCAGATGCACCCTTATCTGTACTTGTACAGAAGACAAACAAAGCTTGTTCCAAGATACCCTCAATAAATTTCTACTTTTCCCTTCCCTAACCAATGCATTTGGGACTTACCTGTTGTTACTTTCGGCTTTTACTGCAGTCACACTAAACTGTGTTATTGTCCTATTGTAGTCATTATAAAAGTTACCAACTTCCTACCTCTCTACATTCATATCAAGTGAGGACAAAGGGAGCAGAAGATTATTGCTGCTTATTTTGCAGAGTTCTAAAAATGCTTTAAGGAGACCACTGCTGCAAGAAAAGGAAGCCTTATGAAATCCGGCTGCCTGATAAGTAAATTAAAAAGCAAAAAACAATGATTTTGAAGAGTAGCTTTTTTTTCTGTTGAGAGCCCACAAGCACAATTTCGAGGACGTTCCAAATGGGATATATTTTGTGAGATTTGGAGTCTTGCTGCTGCTATGAATTGTACTTTGAACAATTTAGTATTTTGGACTGATATGAACTCCTACTAGGTAGTCTTTCTTTGGGTCAAACACCCTTGAAAATGGGGAAGAATCTCTATATAATGAAAAACTCAGTGTGTTTGGAAACCGCAGAACAAGAAATAAAACCTATGAACAACCTATTTTTACCTTTTTACAAGTTTAAAAACTAATTGTCGTTGGGAAGGAGGAAGAAATAGGTTGCATTTTTGTATGTGAACTTGAGAGGTAAAGTATTTCCTCTTTTATGCTGTACTGAATAAGGCACATACATTCTTTGCAGATCCAAAGGAAAGCAGGATTAATTGGGATAAGACAAGAAAAAAAAAAGTGGTGAGAATAGAAGACTGTTCTTATTCTGTGTTGAAACTCAAAATTGACAAGTTTAGGGCAAATCTGACTTTGCACAAGCAAAACTTTGCCCCGGGTTTATCTTTGTTTTTACAAAAAACAAGCCATGTCTACATAATTTGGCTTTCTTTTACCAATGTCTGTATATTTTAATATTCCTTATTTGCTGATCTTTGTAATGCATAAATTTGGCTCTATCTTAGAGCTGTGGAATTTGTTGACATCAAGGGCAGGTGGTGCTGATGGGTCATGATGAGGTTATGGTGAGGAAAATCTAGTCTTTGAGTTGAGAGCTGAAAGTTAGCTGGGAGACAGACTTACCTCCTGAAGTTACTGTAAGGCTTGTGGTGGGAACCTAGCAAAATTGGCATGCTCTGTGCTTTGTCTTAGGAAGGTGAGGAGTGTGACTCTTTCTGCACATTGGTTGCTGAGCAGACCTGAGTTAATACACTTTAGTTACTGGTTATTGTTTTTACTGTCTTATATTGGAGTTTGCTTGAATTATTCCACCCCATGCAGACAGCAGTAGTGGGCACTGAAATGAAGTACATCTATATACAGTGTGATTCTTGGGAGACACTGATGGAAACATGCAGATACTTTATGTCCTTCTCCTAAAGAAATTAAGACTATAGTGCACAGGATTAATGTGTGTGTCTCCTTGCACTGGCGCTTCATCCCAGATTGATGTGTAAACTGCTATTTACCTGCCATTGGTCATGCTTGGGAAAGGTTGGTCTCTTAACACTGGCACCTCCTACTAGTGTACACCATGCTGGCCAATAGCATCCCTTGTTCAAATGCTGGTGCTTGGATAGGTTATAAATGTTTGTTTAAATAATGCTGTACAATGTACCTTCTTTGCCCACATGGATGTGTAAAGAGGTTTCTCATCAACTCTCCTGTGCTGGAGGGACACTGAAGTCTTTGAGAGAAACTACTGCACATGGAGGAAGCCTTTCCTAGAAGCATGGCCAAATGCTGCTACACCTGTTAGCCCAACACAGTTGGAACCATACAACTGGAATTGGTTTGCAAGAAAACGACGGACAGAAACTGTACCCTGGAAGTAACTGTGCCTAATATTACGATTGGCAGAGTGTGGTTTTGTTATGGGAAACATGGATCTGTGCAGGGAACTTAATTGGGAGAGGGTATAAGATTACAAGTGCAATACAGTTATTGTCCTTTACCCCTTGGCCTCTCAGAGTCCCAGTGTGCTGTCTGTGTTCTCAGCCATGTGCAGCAGCCTCAGAAAACTCTGTCTGCTAAACATACTCCAAGCCAGCCATTTGCTGTCTGAACACCACATGAAGGTAAAGAACAGGGGCTGTTCTCTGGGGGCCTGTGGCAGAAGGAAGCAATCCATTCTTCTGCAACTTGAAATGCCAGGTCCTTGCCTCTTCAAAGACTAGGTTTCCCTAGAGGTAAAGGCCTGGTGTTTCAGCACCCAGAAGCAAAATTATCTTTGAAGCCATGGAAACCAAACAGAGAACAATAGTAGTTAGTTACTTTTCTTGCCTCAATAAAAAGCCAACAGTGTGGCCCTCAAGGATAGCATCCTTAGCAACCACCCTGCTGCTGACAAGTGGTGAAGAGCACAAGAGGAGTTTGGAGAGCCCTTGGCAGTGTTAAAAAAAGGTTATGGGTAGAAGGCTTAAGGATGGATGGAAGATTTCTGGAAGCACAGGGAACTGACGCAACTGTGACTGACCATGAACTGGGAACTCACTTGACAGGGTCTTGTAAACACTGAGAAAAGCTTTGCAGTGACCTGTAGAAGTAAAAGATGTGTAGACAGCTTCTGGAAGTTGTAAACAGACGTGTAGACCTTCTGGAAAAACAAACTGCAGCAGCAAATGCTGTCCTTCTCTTCCTCTTTTGGCACAGCACAACAGCTTCAAGGACCTTCTCAGCAGTGCTCAAGAATGATACCTAGCAGCAGCAGGCTAATTTTTAGGTTCTTGGGCTGTAGTTTCTCCTCTGCCCCTTTATAAATAGCAGCTCTGGGGAGTCACTTCCAAGCCTGAGTGGGAGCTGCAGCAGCAGAGTCACACTGGGCTGACCAGCAGAAAGCTGCAGTCTTACATAGCTGTCAGCTTCAAGGCCCAGCACAGCCACAAGTACAGGCCCATCTTAACTTTTTTAGTATTTTATAATGTGTATTTTGAAATACAGTCTTTGAAATAGTTTCTTTTTGCACCATTGTAGAAGGTTTTGTCTTCTAAAATGTCAGTTATTTTTGATTTTCAGATCAATTTAGTTACAAGAGGTGAATGCAAGCATGATACTCAAAGCAGGAAAAGCAGTCTTCCTTCTTCATGTTTTTCTTAAGATATTTTACTTCCTGGAATTCTCACGAGATGTGCATGAAAACTACGTTAAGTATAAAGAAAACAAACACCTGTCATTCTGTTTGACGTAAATTTAACATAATAAATTCAGTCTTAAGGTTTCTGAGGTCTCATGTCAGGTGTGTTCTGGCTTCAGGGAAGATGCAGTCTGTGGTTGGCTATCACTGGGGACCTTCTGAAGCACACCATAACACTCTCTGGTTGAGCTGCATGCAGAAATGCAACCTGGCTTTCTCCTGGTGCAGTGGAGGCAAAGGCCAGGATGTTTTGCTAGACCAGGAGAGCTTGAAGCTCTTTCACATCTGTGGTGTGGAGCTTTGCACCTAAGGCCAGCAGGATCTGCTTAAAAGTTGGGCATTTCCATGCTGCAGTTTTGGTTCTGGTCGTGCTACAGGTGAGTATTTACCGAGGTCATCAGAGACAAACCTCTAAATGATGAGGGGAGATCACATGTTGATGTGCAGCTCTTCTCTGTTTGTGAAAATGCTCTTTTTTTATCCTGAGTTTCTGTGGTGGCTGGTGTAAGAGGTGGAAGTACCAGCAGTAAAATGATTTCCTGTCAAGTGGTGTTTGTGTCTCCTGGGCTAGGGATAATACTGCTCTTGCCTTAAATAAGGTTAATGTGAGAGGCTTTTCCTCTTGCTAGACTGGTTGCATACCTCTCTTTTTCTCCATGTTCTTATAACTGCTGATAGTGATGCCAAAGCTGAGGCAAAGAGCTATTGCCACATTTCACTTGTTGCTTGCAAAACTGGAGCCTTCTGAAAGCTGCAGACTGCTGGGTCTTTGCAGAGGCTAGAATCACAATCAGCTCCTCCTTTTCTACTTGAAATTAGCACACACTAGCCAAAGGGGGATGGTGGGGAAGGACTGGTGATACCAATACTAAGTCAGATTACTCCATTTGTGCAGCTCAGAGCATAGTCAGGGAAATAGTTTCAAAATGTACAGGGCCTTGGCACAGGAGAGAAGACCCTGGGATACCTGAGCAGCATGCTGAGTGTTTGGACAGGCTGCTGAAGGCCTTCTGCAGGCAGAGATAGCCTACCATTTTCTTTAGACTATAATTGCCTTATTTCAAAAGGCAAAGGAAGCTTTTGACTTTGTGTTATTCTCCTTCTTTCATCCGCAGCATAATTACTTAGTAGCAGTTATCCTTCGTGACATATTTGTTAAAATATTGCCTCAGGATGATGACAAATTAGATACACAGCTTCTCTCTCTTAAAAGCCCCAAAATCAAGAAGTTTCATCTTCCTCCTCTTTTACAACTGAGTAATAGAAGCGTACAGTTTATTCTTAAAAGGCATTTGGCATGCAACAAGTCTGCAAATGAAGTTATCTTATTTATGAGGAAGAGATCCAGGTCTGTGGTTCTAGTAGAATCTGCATGCTGAATTTTTTGAGGACAATCTTAATGAATTCTCTTTGTTGGCAATTAGAAACTTCTGAAAATGATTGTTAATGTGCCAGAGGTATATGTGATGCTTAAGAAGTTGATCTTTTTCCCAGAAGACTTTAAGTTGAAACACTGTTCCCTCCTGTGACATACCAGCTTTGAGTTTGCCCTGTGAAATTAAAAAATGTTGGAGGGACAAAAATATATGCACAATAACTATTTCAATAATTAGCACCTGCCAATTCTTTTGCTATGGTGTTAATTTCTAGATTAAGATACATAGGTAGCTACCTTTTTTTAGGGCGGTTTCAGGAATGATTTCTGTTGCGTACCTTTTTATTAAAAGCATTTTATAAAGATCACCAGAGAGCAAGAGAACCCTGTTTATAATTCTGCAGTTTGTGTTCTTCAACTTTAAAAAGCCTCTAATTTGCTTTCTCCTCCTCAGTGACCTCCGAATTATTTTGTATCCAGAATACCTGTAAGGCTTTGATTGATTAATGTGATGGGGTAAAAATTGAGTAATTGATTGCCAGGTTCCATTAAGCATGAAAAGCATAAAAATGCATTATTTTTTCTTTCTAATTTTTTTTCTTTCAATGTTAACTTGATTTTTATTTACTTGCAAGTTGTTTTTTTTCCCTTCTACTAAGGACAAACAGAAAACTTCTCCTTTCATCTTCACTCCCTCTGATTTATGATAAATTTAGTTTCCTTCGGCCTGGCATTTGCTTCAGCAGGCAGTCTTCCTTCAAGTACCACCCTGATTGATGTATAATCTTTGATATCTTCCATTAGCCTCCAGGATCACTAAGTTCAAGGCCCTCTTGGAACCTAAGGAGCCCTGCCGAGGAACTGAAGGCCTTCAGAGTCCTTGGGGTGATTGACAAGGTAATTCTTCAGTGTCTCTTCAAGAGTTCAGTCATAAATCGACTGCATGCTGACATTTTGTCTTTGAAGCTGTGGATCTTAAGGATATGAAACAAAAGGGGAAAATGACTCAAATGCATCTGCACTTTAAAATAACAAAAGTAGAAGAAAAAAGGCTTTTATCTAAGCAATTCATGTAAGGTCATGCAAAATATATCTGAGCCATGGAATAAGGTAGATGTTTGGTGGCATTCAGTAGGATGAGGCCTGTTTTTCAAAAATGAAGTCATGGTTACAATACTGGGGTAAGGACAAGGAGATATGTTTTCAGTTGAATAAACTGGAAGTTACTTGAAATATAGAAGGGTAAAAATTCCTACTATTGAACTATCATCTGAAATGGGGACTTGGGGGACTCATGGCTATTCTTTTCTGAGAATTTGGAACTGAAATCCTGAGGAAAGACAGAGATTCAGTTATGAAGCCAATGTTATTTTTGAGTCATACAAATCATGTCTTCCAAAATCCTAGAGTAATGCTGCTCTGTAAACAGCAAAGGACCATATGGAATTTTTGCAAGCCTAATTAAGAGACCGGAAGAATTGCTGTATTGTTTTGATAATGGTAGTTAGTTATCACCAACCAAATACCTTTAAGATGATGTATTATAAATACTTTTAAGATGACCTAGTATTCAGCAATGTGACAGTGGCTGTTGCAGACTGTAAAGGCTCATTTCCTTTTTGCCATGCCAGTTCCCTTGTGCTTTTTCATAGTTCCTTATGTAATCCCTATTTTCTATATTATGTACTGATGCATTGTCAATTTATGCATTTGTCACGTGCATTAGAAAACCTGTAGCTTGTCACTTACAATCTGAATTTCTTGGTTTATTTTCTTGTTGAACTGAAACTAACTGGGCAGATTTTTGTTTTTCTTTTCCTGTTTTGTTGTAATTATATGTATAAGTTGATAACTTCTCAAAGGACTATGTATATTAGGTTGTTTTTATAGCATACAAGCTTTTCTCAGATCTGACTTCATTTTATCTTCCTCAGTTTTAGGTACACAATTTAGGCTGTGTTCCACTCTTTATATGTATCAGAGAGACAAGTAGGACATAGCACCTATCTGTTGGATTAGCAAGTACTAAACGGATGCAGTAGGCATGGACTTTGGCAATTGATCTGCAGAAATGCTGGAAATAAAGGAAGAGCTTTTTGTTATCTTTATTCTTGTATAAGAACAATGAGCAGTGACTGGAGAAGGTGCTTAACAGAATGAAACTTTAAGAGTCCATGGTGTTACCAGATCTCCTACATCTCTCTGAGCACAACTCTAATAAGTGTCCAAGGTGTGAGCTAAATGTGTCCAGACCTTAGAGGCAGAGCTGGGAAGAATCAGGGTTCTGGTGATGACAGGAATACAAGATCTTAGTGCTAGAGATGTGCATGAGGAGTAACAGGTCTGTGCATACACCTGGTATGCTCATGTGTAAATAGGATCACAGGGGTCAGAATTAATGTTTAATTATTGTATGAAAAAGGAAGCAATATTCTTTCAAGTGTCTTTGCACTCTCCATACCTGCTTCCAGATTCTCCTTATTATGAACGTGAATCTTATTCAGAATGTGTTGTCTTTCTTTATATTCTTAAACATTTATAAAGTTGTGAGGCAATCAAAAAGCTGTTCTAAGCCCAGATGTTCAGAGCATATTTTATTTGGGTTTATAATGCATACACATCCATGTGAATATGAAGCAGAAGTGTGCATGTGGACCTTGGTGCTGGAGACAATGCCCCTGCCTTTGGTTTGAAGCACCATCTCCTTTCCTCACCGTCGCTGCTTATTGCCTCCTCTGCTTGTCTGTGCCCTAAGGCTCACATCATTGAGAAATCCAGATAGATGTGCAAGTATCCCTGCTGAAGCCAAGGAGGTTTTTTGAAGATCCCATACTTTTGGGCACAAGTATGTAATTGATTCAGCATCAACAGAATTTTGCCTGAAAGTATTCTCTACCTATTCTAACCACGAGATAGCTGCCTTGGTTTCAGCAGAAAATGGGTTTGTGGATAGTAATGAGCCACTGGCATTTTCTCTCATGTCTTGATAATCCTGTGCAAGACCAGTTTAAATGCACTGACTTAAAAATTGTGGTGGTTGGTGTGTAGACTTTTCCCACTGCCACTTGAAGCCCAGGGTGGTGTCTGCCTGCTGCAGTGCTGCCTCAAGAAAAACAGCTGTTAACTTGCACTCTATCAAATGCTGAAAAGTTCAGTGCCTTCCTTTAGAGTAATATTACTTTTTGTGCTTTCTTTGAAGCCTCTTGAAGTGTTTTCAGCTGGCTTAATTTTCACAGACAAAATGCTTGTTTCTACCTGAAACTCTGGATTTTTCAAACTATTTTAGGCTAGGCAGAATAATTAGGTATTTAATTTTAGCCTACCTTATTCCCAGTGTGCTATCTTTCCCTTTATTTCTACCTTTCCACCTTCCTTTTCACCTGAATAATTTTTTTGTGTTGCCCTTTTTCTGCAGAATCTGAGAGTGTTAGAGAGCTTAGCATTACTGAAATCCTTAAAATATTGCAAAAATTCACAGAATCACCATATCCGTGCCTAGCGTGTTATCCTTCTGTTTCATGCAAAGGCTGTGGTATAAATTCAACTATTTTAATAGACTCAATAGGACCTGCACTTTGCTTGAGGAAGTGAGGTTTCTTGAATTCTGCTGCTGCTGTGTTTGCTCACTACATGGCATCAAAGGTTAACTAGATAGTGTTTGCAGGTGGTTTATGGTTTTATTATAGGAAGAGTCTACCTGTGAGTAGATTTCTGAAAATAGAAGTTGAATCTAATTATAAAGGTGGGTTTTGTCCTGAAGATGTTGTAGACTCTGAGGTGCTGATTGGGCAGCAAAGCTCATGTTGTAAATAGTTTAGCTACCATTATCACCAACCAAAAATGATCACTTCTCAGCTCATATACCTTAAAGTAGAAAACTTTTTTAAATAACAAAGACTTTTGCTTTCAAAATTTGCCTAATTAAAAAGCAAGGTTGCAAGTTCTGTGCTGTTTCTGCCCTAGGCAAATCTTTTCTTTGAAGCTTCAGCTGGCCCCTGAAGAAATGACTCTTATGGTGCTGCTGGATACCTTCACAATGGTGTTTCAGACCCAATTTCTTATTCTTTGGAACTCTCTGTTATTCAGATTAATGTGATTTAAAGATTCATCTAGAAAGCAGAGTGCATTAAACAAGAGCTATGCATCTGTAACCAGTGGCTGTCTTCATGTCTTTCTGTCCCCTCCTCTGGTCCCTTATCAAGCCACATTGTGTGGGCACTGGTGTGACAGTGATCAGTTCTTCTGCAGATGTCTGTACATTTGAGTTTATCTTTTGTGGCTGTTGTGGTGTTTTGAGGAGTTACAGCTCTGATGATAGTGAGTTTTGATTAATTGATCTCAGAAGAACCAAATCAGTACTATTAATTGGTAGAAAGTATGATTACTATTTGTTTACTTGACGCGTCCAAGTGCCAAAAGGCAGAAATCTGTAGAATGCACGTCAAGTTTGCATGCATGATCTGCAGACCTATGGTTGAATTCAAACCGGTTAGTTTTAATGGAATTTAATCAAAGGATGGGAAAAATGGGCTCTTTTTGTGGCAATGTGTGTGTGCTGTGCATGCATCGGTGTCTTTTAGGAATTTAAATATTTGGCGTTTTGAGGTGAGGATGAAGACTGTTGCAGTTGTGAAATTCAGTTGACCATAGCAGATGTTTTCTCTCATCTGGCTCTCAGGTGCACACTGCCAAGTGTCTTGGGATCATCTAATGGATTTGAATGAGTGTGTGTACATAAGAGGTGTGGGGGAAAGGGAGCATATAAACAGCATGATTGAGTTCAGACATTCCCTCTTGTTTCATTACAATGCTTAGAAAGGAAAACTGCCTGAAAACATGTTAAAATTAATTCAGCTGAGTAGCAAGGTTTCCTCATCCAAACATGACAAAATTGAAAATAGTGGCAAAAATGGTTAAAAATCAGAAACTGCTATAAAATCTGAAACTATATAATAGAACCTATTAATACAGTACCTATTAATAAAGAAACTCTAAAGAGCTTGTTTTATATTTTGATAGCCCTTTAGTTTCTTAAGTGATTTGCTAAGTCCTACAAAATCAAATCAACTACAGAGTTGTTGTCAAAAGTGATTTCTTGGCTCACTACCTTCCTTTCCTTACAGCTGCAGGATTATTCCTAAGCTACAGCCATGTTTGAAGCCCCAGTCACAAAGCTTACTCAACTTTAAAACTTGATTTTTCTCCCAGCTAGGAAGAGTCCTTTCTCATCTTCCCTGCCCTCGAACACCTGCCACTTGTTTTTCTGAAATCTTTCAATTTATTCATTCATACTAGTCTGAACAATTCTGAGTGTTTTGTTATTCTAAGCCTTAGTTTTTCTCTACCTTCTTTCTTGCTTTTCTCACTTAAATTTCTTTTTACTTCATCTGACATGAAACAATCCTAAGAGTGAGTAAAGTAACACAACTTTTGCCTTTCCCTTTATAAAATGAAAATTGAAGTACTGTGTATTCCAGTTCAGGCAGAACTATACATATCTTCCAGCCTCCAGAAAAAAAAAATAATTTATAGAGAGATTTTCTTTTAAACTGCATTTATGTTTGTCTTTCTGAATATTACTGAGTTACTTAGCAATTACTCTTAGAAACTACTCTGTGATGCCTTGTAGCATTTCATATTGTAAACCGTATTCTTTAGAGTAACCTGCCTGATATGCTTTCTAGGTTAATATTTCACTAGTTGACATTTATTGGCCAGTTTTCAATTTGCTCTAAGAAATTGTACTTTCCTCTCTGTTTCCAGCCTACTAAAAGTGAAAAATTTAATTTGAATATATTATGCTTTCTTAGCATTTGGCTTATTTAAAGCTGCACAGTTTGTCTTTTAAGTACAGTATTATTACAAGTCACAGACTATATGGACTGTAAGTTGCTTAGAATAATGGTTTGAAAGGAGGAATAATTGCAAACTGAAGATAATTCATATTGCTCAGGTATAAGGATAAGCAATAATCACGTTTTTCATACATACTAGCCAAATGTAATCTCTTTTTATAACAACGGGGAGATGAGCAAGAGTCTGGGTGGTGTCATCTGAAAAGTGACAAGAATGGATCTATTTTAAGTAGATCTTTTAATCTTGGTAGCCTTGACACTGAGGCAGAACTGGGGAGACTGGTGGGAACTGCACTTGCTTCTGCCTCATCACCACAGCCATGCCCTGAGGGCAGCACCCAGCCATGCTCCAGCCCCTCCTGAGGATTTCTTTAAGTGCCAAATAGTCACGCTCAGAGCAGGTGACCAGCTTGTCTCCTCTCTAGTTGTCTTTCTCTACCTGTCATGGAATTTTCCCAACTGGTGAGATAAATACAAGGAGAAAAATCCTAGGTGATTACTTGACACATCTTCAAATTAGTAGGATTTTTGATAGAGAATCTGTCCTATTAAGGGTCCATTTGTTTAGGAGATAAAGGGCCAGAATGAATAGATGGTCCACTAGTGACAATGTTACATGATGTGTTTATCGTGTGGAATGGCAATCTAATAGCAAAAAGGGGCTGGTTTTAAAGTAATCCCTGGACTCTGGTGTGTCTTCAAATCCCTTCAGCTTTCTGGTACTGCAGTAAGATCCTATTCCCTTTCCTCTGATTAATCATGAGCTATTTTCCAAGCCATGTTAATGAAGTCAAAGCCACATTTTTGTAAACAAACATATTATGGGTTGTTTATTTTGATCAGTATTAAAACCTGCGCAAGTAAATAAATAACATAGGTATGTTCTGTGCCATGTCCTGAAAGTGCGGAGTGTGGAAAAAAATCAGTATTAGTTACTAGGTTAGGAGAGAGGGAAAAACCCAGAAAAGAAAGGGGGGGCTGTTTAAGCAAACCTAAAAATCAGTATTAGTTACTAGGTTAGGAGAGAGGGAAAAACCCAGAAAAGAAAGGGGGGGGGCTGGTTAAGCAAACCTCTGCAGTGTGATGGGGGACTAGATTTATGTTAAAGCCACTGCAGTGTGTTTAGAGCAGTCCATAGTTCTTCCAGTATTGTCCCCTGTGACCTTGGTTGGGTGCTTGGTAGGGTGACTAATGGTTCACCACATTCTTTTTTTCCTGGTGACTTGCCTGTTGCCTGCCTCTGGGTTTGTGATTCCCCTTATGCTGACTTCTGCAGTATTCCTTCAGTCTCTTATCTCAGGGCTTTGATGCATATGTTCTGAAGGTGGCCACCGTGACTTTGGGTGGCAGCAGATGGTAAACCTTCAGGCTGCCACCGGCTATGCTGGTGTTAAGTTGGAAACTTGACGTTTGATGAAGAATCAGTAGTGCAAATGAAAGAGCTTTTACTGCAGAAATAGCTTTAATTAAGAAAAAAATTAGCATACTGACACATTTGCTAATTTTTGTGCATCCAAAGGATCCTAGAATTAGCTGTTTTCTTAAAGCTAAGCTATGGTTATTTACCAGGCAGGTTTTATTTTATTTTTCTCCAATTAATTGTACCTACTATATTTAATTTAATTTAATTTATTTTCCACTAAGCTGTTGGATACACTGTAAATCAAATCTAAGAAGCTAATTTTTTTAAGTAGCTGCTGTCAGCATCAGAATTAACCCTTGACTTAGAAAAAAAAATAAAACCATGAGTAAAAAATCCTCTTTGGCATCACAGAGTGTTAATGCTATCTGCCACTTTATTGAGATGCTGTCATGAGATGCTGCTGTATTTACTTGTGTTTTGTGAAATAACTGTGAGCACAAGTGCTTGTACCAGATAGGGGTGTCTGTGCTTCTGAATTCACTTACATTAGATATTTATTTGTGGCAATTGCTATTTGCCTGTCAGTAGTTTTGGTAATATTGAGATTGTCATCAATGAACAATGCAGAAAAGTAAAGAAAAAATGAGTGAGCAATGATAGTGCAAAAGCCAGTTGGATATGTAGACCCTGACTCTGTCTGCACGTTGGTAATACAAATAAGATTTTGTCTTGTCTCTTTTTGTGTCACATCCCAGTTGCTCAGTGCCCAGGAATGTCCTGCTGTGTGTTTTTCTCCCTGCCCTCCGAGATAGGGTGCTCAGTGTGTTACAGCTGAGAGCTCATTGTTTGGAGATATTAAATATTATGAGTTACAGAGTTGTCCTCATCAATGAAACAGGTTCCATCAGCTTATGAAAGCAAGGAACAGCGTGGTCTAACACAAGCATCTCTGTGAGATCTGCTCTGAAGAAGGACAGAGTTAGGCAGTAGGGAATGCTATGTGGTATCCTGTTTTATCCCATTCTGCCATTTTCATTTTGCATTTTAAAAAGAAATTTTAGAATAGTTACAAACTAATTACTAACACTCCCCATTGCAATAGGGCAGAAGTATGTAGGAATACAAACAAGAGAGGCTTGTCTAGCTAGCATTTCTATCCAGAAATTGTCTGTAAAACATGAGGTGGGGAGAATAAGTGGGCAGTTGTGTCAATGGCAGGGTCACTGCAAGACACTTCTGCAGAAGCCTTGTTAGTGCATCCAAGAACTGCTCACCTTTCTCCTTTCTGAATGTGTGATAAGTTGAGCAAATATAATTGTGACTGTGTTTCCCGATTTTATCACTTCCTGAAATGTCAGTTTTCTGATAGTGATTTATTAATTCGTTTGGTCCTTTAATTATTTAAGTGGATCTGTTTGAAACACTATTTTGTAATATTCATGAAGCCTACCTCTCCTTGAAGCAGATTTTTGGTTTGGTGGGGCTATGTAAAAGTAGTCTTCCAGGGCCACATTTAGAATCACCAAATGAATTTCTAAAGTTCCTTTATGATTCTTCCTGGGCTTTTTGAAGTCCCTTCTGAAGTAAACAGTCTTGCAGAAAGGTCAGTATTGAATCAGCAAAGAAATAATTTTCCACAAAATGCAGTGGAACTGTAGATGATCATCACTGAGGGAAGGTGTGATGCTGGATGGGAAGGAAGAAGGAAGGAGCTGGTTAGTAAGACTGATTAGTTCATCTATGTAGTTAACCTCAAAGGCACACAAATATTATTTGTTGTTATTACTGTTGTAAAAGTGTAGCTGCTGCTTTCCTTTTTAATGTTGTAATATACCTAGAGATGAACCTAGCCCTAAAGGGACCTGTTGTCTGCTTTATTCCTGTTAGGGGTAGTCATTCTATACATATATACATCTTATAGGGTGAGGGCTCAGTAATCTCTTCTGTCACACCATATGCTAATACAGTGCTGATAAGCAAGTGTGAAAAATGAAAGGGAGGAATACATTAATTGTATTTGTGCAATAAGGTATGCTATCAAAGGTAATTATTTCATGACAGTTTTAGTTATAGCAGTTGTTTTATCATGGAATAAAAGATGGCTTTAGGAGCCTTTTATTGGAAAGACAATCGTATCAAATTAGTACCAAATTAGATTTTTGTCTTTATAAAGGTGAGCAAACCCATGAGCAGTTTTTAAATTGGTGTCTTCTACTCTACAAATGAACAAATCCTGTTTGAGGGTTAAAGAAGCTATTATTCTGTCCTTTGTGCTGACAGTTTCATTACTGATTGGCCTACTGTTGATATTAAAAAAATGTTTGGCTCCTTATGATCTTTGTGCATGCAACTATAATATTAATACAGACCACGTAACTGTTCATTAAGAAATGACTTTAAACGAGGTTGATGCTTGTAAATCTGGAGAGATACAGATGTTAAATGCTGCCATTCCTTTTCATATACAGCTGTATGGATAATAATTTCCAAGTGGCTAAAGCTCTTGTTAGCAAGAGTGCTGGTGTGTTAAGAATGCCCCTATAAATAACTTTAAGAACTGAAGTTGAAGGTGCTTCTTTTAAAGACTATTGTTAACGAAACATTATTGCCAAACAGATGGAAAGCATTCACCAGCCTGATGTTTTTAGGTCTAATTATATTATCGCCAGTCCTGTACGGCTCAGTTGAAGAGGTGTATCCAGAGGCCAATTTATAATCATTTAGCCAACACCTGTTTGGGAGATATTGACAGTCAAAGGGCACATTTAAAAAAAAAAATCACATATGTTCTCATATTTATTGCCTCAATGTGAACAGTATCTAGTTACAAACAAACTTGGGACAAGATGAAGGAAAGTGACTGCAAGCCCATAGTTGTTTACAAATAATTTTTACTTTCATCTGGAACCTCTTATAAAGTGGCTTTTATTTTTCTCTTGGTATTTTGGTGTTCTTTATTGTTTGTTTGTTTATTTTAATTTGGATTTTGGTTAAGCAAGGACAACCAAACCAGTTTTACTGTTATTATTTGTTCATCTAGTCTCCACTATTTCTGGCTACTCAGTGGCCTGAGGACATTTGCCTCTCCTTGCCATACCCTTGACATGGAAACTGTGTTTCATTCCTTTTGTCAAAAAAAGCTCAGTATAACATCAACTTCTGCTGATATTTTTTCACCCCAATATACAGAACACCTTTTAAAATTGAGTGCAACTTAGATGAAGACATCTTTGAGGTGGGGAGGTGTCTGTCACTTTATTTCTTTTGTTGAAATTTGGTGAAAGAGGAATGATTAGAAAAGGTTCCAGTTCTCTTCTTGCTTGAGATGCTCAGGGGATGGATGGTGGGGCAATGCTTGAATGCAGCCATCCCAAAAAGCAAAGATTGCTACACCATGCTATTTCTAACACGTCATTCCTCTGATGCAAACTGACTTCATCTCTGTCTATTAACTTGGAGCTGCTGCATCTTGTCTGTTGAACTCAAAGTTTAGCAGTTCCAGTGCTGGCATTTGCACCCCTTCAGGTGTTTGATTTTGCAGCCTAAACATTTTGGTATAACTGCATGTGAATATTTATACTGGAAGTTTATGATGTCTGTTGTAAATAAAGACCCTCCTAGAGGAGGATCGAGCTTTTGCTGCTCATGTGGCTGTCTTGCAGCTGCTGCTTTTCAAGAACATCTGTATTCTTGAAGTTTGAGAGCAATTAATTCCTGAGCAGAGTGATTTGAAGACAGAGATGCAGAGGAATCCAATTCCCAAAAAATGCATTTTCCCAAATACATGTATAAATATGTTCTTTTTTCATATGTCATCTTTTCAACACATAAGTAAGTAGAGCTTGGTAAGAGGAAAGGTGTTATTTAGTACTTGTTCTGTGCTGTGTTTAGTGTGCTTTCAGTAGAGCTGATGCATTCATAACAGAGATACTCTCTGCAACTCTAGATTTCTGCTCTCTGGAGCAAACCCGTCCACTCTTTTCTCCTTAAAGAAATCCTTTTTTCTTGTTTTTCTTACTGTACTACTAGTTTACAGTGGCACAAAGGGACTTCCTTGCACCCAGTTCTGTTCTGACTTGTAAGTGCTGCAAAACTGAAATTGAAGTGGGGGAAAGAAACAGCAGTTACAATAACATTTTAATTTTCTTGTCTTGAGCATGTGTGTGGCCTGTTTGTAGTTCCTGGGAAGAGGCTATTTAGCCACCCTGCAAAAAACCACTCTGGTAACCCACTGGTTGACAGCATGTTTGATGTATAGGAAGCCTGAGGGGAAAGTGTTGCATTAGGAAGAGAGGTACAGTGAGGATTTAAGTGAAGTGACACAGGAAGGTAACGCTATGTGAAGGTTACTTTTTGTCCTGCATTGTGATGCTGCCATTACATTTCTATAAATTGGGTCCTGTTAGATTATTGCTTTTATTATAAAATACTGGTTGGTTTTGTTACCAAGTTAGGATTCATTAGTTAGCTGATTGGGAGTCAGGTGGCATTCTGATCGTTCTTTAGAGGCCTACATCTTGATTCCTATTTCTTTCTTAAAAAAAAAAAAGTCATCAGATGTATGCTACAGGGCTTTGATTTTTTTTTTGTCTTTTGTTTTTTTTAATAATTACTTATACACATTCTTTGTAAAAATATTTAACATTAGATTTAAGAACCATGTTTTGCTATTTATTAATGTGAATCTTAAATATTTTTCTGAATGCTTTTTGCTTAGGTTTTGCTTGTAATGGACACTAGAACACAGCAGACCTTTATACTGAAGGTGAGTAAAGTATTTTATGACTTTTCTGAATAATTTAGCCTCCTAAATTACACCAACACACAAAGAGCAGTGTGTTAATAAATATATCCCTATTAAGTGCACTGGAATTCTTTTTGTTGGTATTCAGTTGCTTTTCCTTCCTTTTTCTATAATATCTTTAATGCTCAGATGTGCTGGTTTGTGCTGGTAGCCACCAGCTATCGATGCCAACATCTTGGCAGGCATCAGTGAAGAATCACAGTTCCAGTGTGTGGCTTTAAAGCATCTGTAAAGCTCTGGTGGCTCAGGACATGTACAAGCTGCTGATGAAGGTGAAAATTCTCCTTAGCCCAAGCACATGCACAACACTTTGTGTTTGGCCTCATATTCTTCAGCTAAGGGAAGACCAAAGTGGATTCTGGATGAAATGGATGACTGGTCTTACTCAAAATCACGTTCCTGTGTTTTACATCAATAAGCTGTGAAAAATGAGTTTAATGTTAGTAAACTATTGAATTAACCAATAGTTAATTGGTCAGAATACAATTTTTCACATTATTTTTTTGTGTTTCAGAAAGTGCTCAGATCAAGATCCCAATATACTCAGAGCCTCTGTGATGCTGAGAATTAGTTTAGTATGAGTATTGTTATTGTAGACATTATTTCAGGCTCCCCTGGACACAAATTCCGCTGCTGATGTGAGGAAGAGCTGAAAGATTGTGTCCCCATCATGAACCTCTAACTAGATGTTAACATTTTGTAACTTTGCTTCAGGTCTGCCTTACAACCCTGCCTTGACTTTCTGCGTGGCCTTTGAAATTGTTTGTCTTAAGTATGTCCAGGATACAGAAAACCTGTTAATTCTTCAGAAAAGTTTATTTGTGAATACTTATATTAGAACCTTGCTTTATCTGCTGGCAGATAGGGTAACATTGAATTTCCCTTTTAACTGCTTATGTTTATCAATATTGTAATAGGTCACACTATTGACATAATTTATTTTTTTTTTCTCTCTCCACTCCCTTTCTCCCTCCCACATCAATTTTTTCACTTCTGGCAACTTCATCTCTGTGCTACCTCCCAAAAATCATTACCTCTCAAGGAGACTAATCCTTTCCTTCTTGTTGTGATGGTTATTGTCTTTACTAACACACAATGGAAATGTGAGGATTACCTGTAAGGCTAAGGCATTCCTTTCTCTTCAGAATTTGAATTGAATTTTTTTAATAGCGACTTTTGGTCACACACAAAAATAAAATTTTTAAAAAAAGGTCACAGGGAAATAACGGAGTGTCATCCTGATGACTTAGTTTGAGAGAGATTCTAATAAAAACATTGACCCATGTAATTGATTTTAATGGCAGCTTTGTGCCATCTTCTGTTCTCTGGAAACGCGCCAGATGCCATCAGCACAGCCTCGGGGGACTGAGGGGCATAGAGCAGCAGATGAGTGGTTTCTCTGAAGCCCAGAGTAACTCGGATAGATTAGTTTGGTTGATAAACACAGAGCACAGCAGGCTCCAAAGGCAACTGAGGGTACAACTGACCTTTTTGTTCTCTGTCAGGGTCTAAGGAAAAGTAGTGAGTACAGCAGGAGCAGAACGACCATCATCCCCCGCTGTGTGCCCAACATGGTGTGTCTGCACAAGTACATCATCTCTGAGGAGTCTGTCTTTCTTGTGTTGCAGCATGCAGAAGGTTTGTCTCTCATTTAAGTATATTGTTGAAAAGAGTCAAAGGTTTAAATTTTAATCAGTGGTACATTTCATTGTCAAATTATTCTCTTATACATTAAAGTATTTTTAGTGTGCCTAAGAGATGTCATGTAAGACACCCCAATCTCTGTCGTCCCCTTGCCCCCTTTTCCCCTCTAATTCTGCAGTGAATCTGATTCCCCTTTAAAAAAGCCTCAAGTCCTGATGGGTTACATGACTTTTAGCAATATTGAAAACCTCCAATTATTTATTTTCTACAAGAGAGAGTATGTTTTGGCTGGAAAAACTATGGGGCCATCTCTCAGATGCAGTGTCTTTGGCTACTTTTGTAAACTTTGACTATCAAATATTTTTATCCTCTTACAGTTAAAATTAAAAGTATTTAACCAAGAATTTAATAACTCTGCAAAAACAAAAACACAAACAACCCACGAACATTTGCCTATTGGTTAATATTGCATAGTTATTCTCAGCTGGAGTTTTAAGAAAATAGCTCACGGCATCACACAGGAGTTCAAAGCAGAACTGCAGAGTTGTGCCTTCAGACTGCTTATAAAATTCCTGTTAAATGAAAAAGGGAACAGGTGGCACAAAATAATTACATTTTGATTTTTTAGTCTAACACCTGGATTTAAATATTCCCTAAATATAATTACCAATATTTGTTTAGAATGAGTGCGGAATATAAATTTTGGGATTCCTAATGGATCTTTCCTAATGGAAAAGTTAGTAGTTTGGTCTGAATGGATGATGTGAAGGAACTAAGCAAACTGATAGAGAGGATAATTTTATTACATTGAATGTTATTTCTTTTTTTCCTAATAATTTAGATTTGGGCTTTTTTCAGAATTATTTGTCACATGAAACTCATTAACTTTACAACACGAATGACTGTTGCTGCTATTTGTAGCTTAATTTTGACAAGAACAGTGATACATGAAGCCTCACATTACAGTACTGACCAATGGTGATCTTGAGGATTTACAGTGCCATGCTATACAATGCTACTTTTTTTGAGGTGTGTGAAATTCAGCAGAATAACTTGGAGACTGTAATCTGAACTGTAATCTCCACAGAAGCTGTTACATTTTGTTTAGAGAAATAATATTTTAAAAAACCCAACAAAACCAAACCAAGCACAACACCAACCCCTGTCAGATAGCAGCTGCCCTTAAAGCTACCATGACCAAAGGATTAGGCAGGATAAAAGAGTAACTTAAAAAACTTGTTTCTAATATTTCTGCAATTTCTGAAGACCTTCATCTTTTCAGGAAGAATCTTGCTTCTCAAGACAGATGGAAAACTAAATAAAGAAATAGTGGAATCTGGGGGGAGTAGAGGTCAGATGGAGAGAACAAAAACTCAAGGAAGGCTTACTCTGACTAGTTGACTTCTCCTGGAAGTACTAACTTCATTATGACAACAGTGTGAAAAATGGAGACATTGCATAATCAGAGCTTGTTTGTTGATGAACAGAAAGCTCAGCTTAACATTTGGGATGGTTGGGATGTCCTTATAAAGGAATGACTCCTGGTCATCTTTGATATGGTCACAAATCCAGTGAAACATGGCCTGAACATCTTGCACTTACTGACATTGACTGTAACATGTTCTGAGTTCTTTGGAGGAAAGATTTTTAACTTACTAAGTGCCTTCTAAATCAGGTTTGTGCAACAAAAAGCCTTTTGAAGCACCCCATGCCATTTGTTTGGTCTGCCAGCAGCAAAGGTTAGTTTGGCTGGCCAGGTGGCAAGCATACTTGGAGGCAGCCACAGCTCTTGTCTTTCAGCTGTGGGTCAAAGCCTGACTTACTTTGAGGTGGAGTTGGGAGAGGAGAAAGCTGACTGCTTTCTACAGGGAGAGCTCTGAAGGAGAACAGGGGATAGGGAGTGTGGGAAGAACTGGGGATCATTGCAGAGAGGATGGAGGACTGGTGAGTTGTGCTGGAGAGGAAGGGGAGAGCTGGGGGGGCTGGAGGCATTTCAGTGTGGGTGAGGGCTGTTGTTGGTAATACGTGTGGGTATAAGTTATAAACTGCATGGGGTTCTTCCTCATATTATAATAAAGCACCAAGTAGTTCGGGAATGGATTCACCTCTATCTGTGTTCCCAAATCACTAAAAAATTATGCACTATAAAGATTCTTCCCTGATTTTCAGGGAATTAGCAAACTAATTTCTTTAAGTATAGTTGCCTGCTTTCATTTTTATGGTGTCAGAACAGGCAAAGGGAGAGGAAAAGGAGTGATATATTCTGTTCTAAAGAGGGATTCAAAATACATGAGTAAATTACCTAAGAATGCATGCAAAAAAATGTACTGCAGGTGTAGGGCCTGATCCCAAATATCTAACTTAGGCAATAATTTTTTATTGCCTGAAGAAGTGCATGGCCTTTGCACATTACCCTGTCCCAGAAGGCTGGTGTTGGGAAGTGTTTCAGAAGAAAGATTTAAATTTCAAGCTTTGGGATCCCTCTGGAGAAAATGATCCTAAAATTTTGTCCATCTCAAACCAAACATATATAGAGAAGGTATTGGGTGTTTATCTGGGGAAAAGATAGAAATTTCTAGGACAATGCTTTTCAAGTAATAGCTTCTGAGATTTTATACCATAAATTCATCAATTCTCTTACCATTCATACTCCAGTAGTAATGTACCAAGAGGAAGGAAGATAGTACTTGTCAAGTTTATGAGTATACTACTTTGTGTTGCTGTATTGTGTTAGGTATTTTAGTTGTACCATTGGAAAGTTCAGGAGTAAAATGTTAATGTAACCGGGGAATGACTTGAATTATAGGGAATTCAGAGAAGGTTTTAATGTTATGTGCAGACATTATCTATGTGCTAAGCAGCTTGCTGTTTCCTGCTCATAGTAAATTTTAGCTGTATTAAGTGCAGCAGTGTTGGGTTTTTCTATGGAATTCTGAAAGCTTGACCCCTGACTCTTGCTATGAAGACTTTTTTGTGTGTGTGTGTTTGTGTGTATCATGATGTCACTGCATGCTCAGAATTGGTGAGTGAGATCTTGTGTTCTCTCACAGGCTTTTCTCATGGCCACAGTTGGAGGCTTCAAGTGTGTCTCAAGCACAAAAGTCCATAAAGTTATCTTGTAGCTTTGTTGGAAAGCACTTGGCAAACGCTAGTATAGTAGAGAGCCAATCTGATGTTAATAAGGCCTCGCTTCTTCTTGGCAGTACTAACTCCAGAAATTTTAGAAAAACAGATGCTTCAAAAATAGGCTGGGGGCTTCCATGGGACATCAAAGTTTAAGTGGCTGTTAGAAGGCTGTCAAATCTCTTTAAGCATAAACAAGCTGGAGTTCCTATCAGTCTGGAGAGCACTCAAGAAACTTGAGGCTGAAGAGGCTTGCTGCACACAGGAATTGATAGACAACAAGGCAGTAGCATTCTGGCTTGCAAAGCTGAGGATTTGTGGTTAGGAAAAGAGAGAGTACTAGCTGTAGAGATTTGACAGGGGTCAGGAAATGTAGGAAAGATGATATGGTCCTTGGCAAGTGACTTTTTCAGGAGGCTGCTTTGAAATAATAGCTGTTGCTCAAAGTGCACTGGGAAGTAGGGGCTTTGCCTAAACTGGCAAACTTTATAGCAGAGTCACCAGACCAGCAGTGGAAGCAGCTGCATGTATAAAAGTGGTGTTTGTAACTACTGTCACGTTAGAGATTAGAGATAAGTTTCCAATTCATATGTTTGCTGCAGCCCCACTGTGACTGTCACTGGGATGCTCTGGAATGTTGTTATTATATTGATGGAGTGCCTACATCTCCAGTTCCCTTTTTTGGTCTAGAAACTGTACAAACATGATTTCATACAGTAAATATACATCAATGTAATTAAGTTTACTGATAGCCATGTCTTTATTGAAACGCATTGCAATTCCAAGAAAACCATGAGGTGGTTCTTTTTTCAGCAGGGAAAAATATTAATTCTCATGAGATGCCTGACTTTATGATTGGTACAAACATTTTCTTATGCTGTTGATGTAGAGAGTTTGGTTAGGTTTTTGGAGGGTAATTCAAATAGATGTTTTACAGCACTCTGCTTTTTCTTTCCCTATGCTATCACAATTACTTGGAAACCTGGTTTGCTTACTTCAAGATTGGGATTTCCTAAATAGAGGGATTACTGTGTTCTTAGCTTCATTCCAGTTCTGCAGGAACTGGAATATATTGTCCTTCGAAGTAAACTCATGAGCCAAGCTACCAAAACCCATTGATTTATTTTGGAATATATCTCCTTGGTCAGACAGTTTTCAGGTTGTGAAGCTGAAATGGCAAGTTGAGCACTGGCTGAGGAAAAATCCAACAGGACATGAAATTTTCTTGACATCTAGAACAAAAATATGTTTAGCAGAATTTTCTGTTCTGTTAGGTTTCATTTTTTTAGAGAGACTATATGGTCTCTGTATCATCTTTGATGTTCATGCATTGAGTGGTATTAATAATAAAAAACTGCAGAAATGTTTAAAAAAATATTAGAAATGATGGAACTAGCAAGATTCCTAGAAAGCTTCATCACTTGTTCCATCACTTGATCACTTTAAGCTGAAGTTTCCTGTTGATTATTTTGGACAGTAGCTTTCTGGTTTCTTCCTCTTGAAGTAGAGGTAGAGCCTTCAAAGTGCTGAAAATATGGTTAAGTAAGGCAATTCAAATAAGTAATTTTACACTGAATACCCAAGGAGGATATAGAGCTTGGTGATTTTCATGGGCTAATAAAACCAGAAGGAATGAGTTAGGCTGGTCACAGCCTAGTAGAAGAAAATAACCTTAATAATTAGTTACATTAATACAGTACTTCTGAAATTGCATTAAACACTTATAAACTTTGGCTTAAAATGGTAGCTTTTATAGTTATTTATTAAGTTAGACCATTTGACAATGATTGAAGCTTTCTTATTTGGATTGATTTCTGTAATTTTAGTTTTTATAGATTCCTGATACTATATTAGCATGGCTTGCTAATGGGTTTTCTTGATCTTACACAACACATGAGGAGAGGGGGAAAGATTATTAGTATGTCATTCATAAAAGCATAATTATATAGCCAGATACAAATATCACTCTTGTTTGACCCTGGATTGGACATTTGCAGAAAGGAATAAAATTGTTGTTTTTCACTAAAGAACACAGTTATTGAATAGCATTTATTTATGTATTTCCACTTGACCAGGAGGCCAGTCTTGAAATATTTGTTGGTAAACATATTTGGACATAATTTTTTTTCATTTTATTTACTTGCATTTAACTCTTAAATTGGCATTGCAGTGAGTAGTCATTTCCACTGGGATTTCTAGGTGAAAGTGATTATTAATGAGCAACTCCTTTCTTAAAAAGCTAAGATACTAATATGTTTACTAACAGAAAGTGAGTCATTGTTGCAGTTCTCTCTATTTTCACAGGTGGACAGTGATGAATTTCTGAATCCTTTGAGGATAAAGAGATATTTTTTGACTTTTGTAAATTTTATGTTTGCTGAAAGCATTTAAAATCAAATGTTATAAAACCCAGCTTGAATCTCTTGACTCTTGCAGTGGTTTTGTGTGGGGTTTTGAAGGATTCATCTCAACATGTCTGTGTTTTCCTTCTTTAATCCTTCTTGGGTTGTCTCCTTTTTTAAAATGCACTAAGGCTTCGAGGAGAGGCCAAAATCTATTGGAGGCTGCATGACATCTTGCATGAAGTGAGGTGGAGGGAACAGATAACAGGAGAGAAGGGCTTGACCTGTCTGTAGGTGAAAAGAAGTTGTGTGAGGATAATTCTTCCACTTTTCATACTGCCAGACAGCTCAGCCCCTTCCTACCTTGAAACATTTAGGTCAGTGAGAACCCTTCAGGTGTCACAGGCAAAAGCACACCTGGCATCCAATAATGACAACAGAAATAAGATTTTTGAGCTTTCTGCATCCCTGGGCCAAAGCTTAACTCAGGTTTTCATTAGAAAGATCTTTTTGTACTACTTGCATGTGAAGAAGAACTGATTTTGCTAATACTTGCATACAGCCACATTGAGAGGCTGAGGTGCTGTTGTGTACTGGGCAAAGCTGAAGAAATGTAATTTGGGTCTTCATGGGCTATGTTCACTTTGGAACCTGAGATTTGTGTTTTCATAATAAATACGTGAGGCAGTACAGGGATGATAAACAGTTATAATGTGAGGACAGAAATATTTAGCATTTGCTTGTACTAATTAATGTAATGCAGGTGGAATGGGGAGGCTTTGCATGTTTTATTAAATGCAAGCAGGAGCATGGTTGTCAAATGAGATTTTGTTGGTTGCTGTGGAGTGACCCTAAATAATTTCATGCCTGTTTAATAAACTGGGCAAAGTTATTTTGCAAGCACAGTTTACTTAAAATAATTAAATTAAATTTTAAGTGAAATTAATAGTTTTATCAGAATCTTGGAGTAAAGTTGAACTCTTGAGTTTCTTCATACATCATAGATGAAAGAGTGGAAAAGAGGAGAAAGTCTTTCATGCATATATAGAAATACATATATTTTCTCTCTCTCTTTCTTATGACCTTTTCTGTTGTTTTCTTTCCCAGACATTCCATTACAAAAACCTGAAAAATGTAAAAACTTACAGTTAGAAAAAGAATTGGTGATTAGGGGATAAACAACTACTTTTTTTTACCAGATTAGTTTGAAACCATTAATTCTGTAGCCCTGTGCAAGTTGCAGGGCTCAGAAGGCATGGCAGTATCCCAGGCTGTGCCTTTGCCTGGCTGGGCAGCTGGGTTACACATCATATTTAAGGCAAGTGGCTTTACCTTCAGAGCCTGTGTGGATCCACTGCCTGTCACAGAGGCAAGGTCCTGCTTGCCAGGCACTTCTGGCAGGACCAGGACTTTTGGTCTCACTGATTCAGGGGGACAGGTTGCTCATGTCCAAGCAAGCTCCAAGTTGGTGCCCAGGGAGGCAGTGGGATTGCTGGGCTGAGGGCTGCTGCTCTGCTGGGGGTGACTGATGAGCCATGACTTGCTGCCATAGCATGGTGTGCTTTTAGGTGTTTTGAATACATCTTTGGGTAAGTATTTAAGTGTTTAAGCAATCCACTGGTCAGTATAACCATTTTTATTCCCTCCTCCACAAGCATTGCTTCCATTTCTTCCTGCTCATTTACCTGGCATCCTTTCTCGTTGTCTTCTAGAAGGTGGCAAGTGTCATTCTGACCCATTAAGTCCATTTGGAGCTTATGGCAGAAGCTATGTGGATTAATAGATTTAAATTGTCATTTTTACCATTGGGCTGAAGCTGTTGGAATTCCCTCTTAATATTTTTATTATACTTAGTTTCATCACAACTGGTGACATACTTTTTTTCCTCTTCAAAACCAAATTTTTTCTTAGCTGGGGGAATGGAGGGCAAGTAAACACCACATTGTATTGTTTAAATAATTTTTATAGTATCGAGGTTTTTCTGCCTTTGATAAGTTATTTTTAAAATACCTGAGAAAGTGGAAAACCTGTTCCCAGGCATGGAATGTCCTTTCCTCATTTGTTGAACTTTTAAAAGGAATTTTGCCCAATATGGAAGAATGTTTTTAAAAAAAAAATTAAATGCTGTATTTTGGAAAAGTATAAAACTCTGTATTATCCAAATAAGTAAAAAAGCACCGAAGCAAACAAAAAACAGTCAAACTTTCCAGATTCCTAGTGGGCTAGATACTTATATTTTTCTTCTACAAATGTTTTGTTAGAATTCCTGAACAATCTTTTAAATTGAAATGTCTTGACTTTGCATTTTTCTGTGTTACCTAACTATAGAAAGGTGGCTTTCTATAGTTAAACCAAATTCTTTGGCATATGCAAAAGATGCAGTTAACTTCTTTATTTGTCTATGGTAAATGATGTTTTGTAATCTGGAAGCTTTCTTATATATAGAATATTTGGAAACATAAAAAGTCTTATTCTGTATTTTCTAAGTGTAACTATTACTTTTGGAGCTCTAACTTTCCTGGAGATTTTGATGTGAAGGTACTGATTTGACAGTGTAATTTAAGAGTATTGATAAATGCTTGTGTAATGCAGCAAGGCATAAAAAAAATTTCTTGACCTTTGAAGGTAAATGAAAAATTACTTCCATGCCTAACTAAAAAATCCCAAACCTCACTTCTTCAAAGAGATAAAAAGATCCTTGAAATATCTTGCTAATGTGAAGTAATTCCCTTCTTCTTACTGAACTTCTTAATTAGTTTTTAGTCCACCTCCTCTAATGTTTTTCATGAGCTTGGAGTTGTGATACAAAAGTATTCAGTACAGGCGGAACTGGCAACGGTCCCTAACCATTTCATCTTCCCTAGTTTTTGCTCTCTTTTGAGACAGCAGATGGAGAGTAGTTACTACCATGCAACTTGAGACAGAATCTGAAATGAGACTGTACTGCAGTTTAAAAAAAAAAAAAAAAAAGCTTAATCTCAGATGCAGCTCTTTAAATATTTACGTATTAATACAAATCCTTGAAAAGCAAGTTGTGGTCCCTGTAATTATTTCCTCCTGAGACAGAGGATCCAACTTGCTCTGTGGGCATAGGGATATAGCACATTGTGTCAATGAAGATATCTTCCTAGGTCATAACATAACTGATTCTGTTGTGAGCAAAATTAAGAGATTTATCCTCACACTCCTCTCCTCTTTTCTTGCAGGAGGAAAACTGTGGTCTTATGTCAGTAAGTTCTTAAACAGAAGTCCTGAAGAGAGCTTTGAAATTCCTGAATCCAGAATGTCCAGTTCAACTAAAATTTACCTGGAGCAGCCAACACCTAGTCCTAAAGAAATCGGCAGCAGCACTGATTCCAGAGAAAGCTATGGGGAGAGCATGCTGAAGGTGATCCCTCTGAAGAGCAGCCTAACTCCGAGCTCTCAGGATGACAGCAGCAACCAGGAAGATGGCCAAGAGAGTTCCAAGTGGATAGACTCAGGATCCAGCTCAGAAGAAGAGTGCACTACTAGTTATTTAACTTTATGCAATGAATATGGGCAAGAGAAAATTGACTCGGGCTCTCTAAATGAGGAACCAGTGGCTAAACTGGAGAGTGAAGGTCTTAATACCAAAGAGAGAAGTTGCTTACAGAAATGCAGTGTTGTTGGCAGTGATAGCTTCACCTCTCAGGTTGTTTCTCAGGAAAGAAAGCTTTTCATTGATGATGCTGAGTCAGAAATAGCTAGCCCTGCTGGGATATTGGACTCATTAACTAAATCAAAGAACAGCCCCATGGAACTCTTCAGGATAGACAGCAAAGATAGCACTAGTGAGCTCCTGGGGCTTGATTTTGGAGAAAAATTATATAACCTGAAATCGGAACCTTTAAAATCACTGTTTTCTGGCCCAGATCATGACAGGAGCTTGGAGGCCCTAGAGAGCAAAATGAGTGTGAAAGCTCATGACACTGTAAGCAGGGGTTCAAATGACTCTGTGCCAGTTATCTCCTTTAAGGATGCTGCTTCTGATGATGTAAATAGCACTGATGAGGGAAGGCCTGATCTCTTAATAAACTTACCTGGTATGTCTGATGAAACAGAAGAGGCAGCAGTGTCAAGGCCAACAAAATTTACAAAAACTGATAGAGATATGTTGGAAGTCAAGTTATTAGAAACACCTGATGTCTTACAGTTAAATAATTCTGCAGAGCCATGTGAAGTGTTTGATCAAGAGCCCAAACATGTGGCACAAGAAGCGGAGCATCCAAACCAGGAGGAAGGGAGTGGACGAAGCGGTGTCACTCAGGGAGCTCTTGAGACTCTCTTTACATCTGGCCAAGAGGTAGGTAGTTCAGAAGATGAGGGACTGTTTCAAGGGCTTGGAGCCTGCTCCTTAAACATGGCAAGCAAAGAAGAAAGTTTATTTGTTTCCAACCCGCTCTCAGGTGCTCAAGAAGTTAGCTTGGACGGAGACATCTTAAGAAATGAAGCAGTGTTGCTGTTTTCTGATCAAACTGAAGACTTTGGAACAGAGGAAACAGACTTGGCTTTGTTACCAGCAGCTGAAAGTGAAAAGACAGCACCGAGCAGGGAAGACAAAATAGCAAGAGCAGGGGAGAAGGAAATACATCAGATCTTTCAGGACCTCGACGAAAGATTAGCCGTAACCTCCAGGTTTTATATCCCAGAGGACTGCATTCAAAGATGGGCAGCTGAAATGGTTGTAGCCCTTGATGCTTTACATAGAGAAGGAATTGTGTGCCGCGATTTGAACCCAAACAACATCTTATTGAATGATAGAGGTCAGGAACTTTTGCAAATGCATTTCTTTTTATTCGCTGTTGCTTCCAATTAACTGAGTAGGCGTTTTATCTTGTAATTAGTATCTTCATTTCCTGTCTAGAGCTTCATTATCAGTGCAGCAAATTCACCCCCAGTAATAGCTTCTAGTACTTAATGATGCCATTATTCTTAATGATACTGTTTTTAGCTACAAAAGGAGTAATTACAGTTCACTTCTGCAGAAAATGGAAGGGAAAAATGTTTTGATTTCTCCTGTCGTTTTGTTTTTAGGACACATTCAGCTAACGTATTTTAGCAGGTGGAGGGAGGTTGAAGATTCCTGTGACAACGATGCCATAGAGAGAATGTACTGTGCCCCAGGTTAGAGCAATCACCTACAATGTTTCACTTGGAAAGTAGATTAGCAGCTTTCATTTTCTCATGGAGCCTCTGTTGCACAGAGCTTGGGATCATGCAGTATCTGAATTTTCTTTGCTTTTTCATGAATGTCTTAAAAAACTAGAGCTCATAACTGCTTAACTCTTGAACTGTGGTGGTGTTTGTTAGATAATTCCATGAAGTGTAATTGTATTGAATGTCTTGTTTAAGCAAATGTAAGGAATGTTTTTTGTTTTCTTGCAGTTATTTCCTATGTGTGGGTAAATCCTGATAACTGAAAAGAGCAAATAGGGGAAAGTGCAGACTGAAAAGATGACCCAAAGAACCTTAAAAATACAAAAATATATACAGGCAAAGAACATAGAGGGAGGGAAACCATAGCAGTGTGAAAAATACAACCCGGACAGGCTCAGAGGTGCTTCTGACATTTTTTTTATGAGCTACAGTGGGCTTTGAAATAGTTAAGAGAGCTCTTTTCTTAGAACTGCTTTCATCAGTCGTGAGGGTGATAAAATCAATATCTCTTGGGTTTTGTAGCAAGGATGCCACTTGAAACCAAGCCTTCCCTCTTTTCCATTTTCCAATTTATTTTCTGCTAATATATAGTGGTCAAATGGTAGTGACAGATGAAACTCGGCTGTTTTACTTCTACTTTCATACTTTAGAGATTTCATAGCTAGCTAAAAAACCCTTCTTTTAGAGTTGAAATGACTACTGGGAGGCTATTTAGATTTTCAGTTTCTCTTTTTTCTATCCTGATTTTGTACTCTTTCCACTTGGTGCATGGTCTGGCAAGATGTTGCAACTTGGCGTGCAGGTAGTCCTCAAGCTCAGAGACTGCAAATGTGCTCCAGAAAAAGTTTATAGTAAGAGTTCCTATCAGTACAAGTTCTGAACATAGTTTGGCACCAGATGTTTATTCTGTGATTTAGTCCCCCAACTTCCCTACAGTAAGAAACTGTTCTCTGTGGATGAAGGTGATAGGATCTCAGCAAAAATTTGAATGCCAGCGTCTTAAGATAAATAATGAATAAAGTCTTTCCAGATGCAAGTCAAAAGGACAGGTATTACAGAAAATAATTCTTTTTATGTATCAAAGCAAAGCCAACACCTTCATTCTACCCTCATCTCACTTTAATTCAAGTATAAGAAAACTGGGGAATCCCAGAAATTTTGGTGGTTGTGTCCTGGTTGCAAATGTGCATGATATCCTGCTAGGAAGAGGTGTTTTCCTTCCTTCCTAACCCAGCCCTGTACAAAGGTATCCTTAGTTGAGTTGCAGCAAAGATGGACGAGAAGCCTTTTCCCACCCTGATGTTATTAATGAGCTGTGAAAGTCAAAGCTTAATTTTTCTGTATTTTAATGAGGATCCAAAGAGAGGCTTCTTTTGCCCTCTTAGCCCCAACCAACCAACTCCTGCAGTCGTGAAGTGTTTAGGGAGCAGTTTTAGAATATTTAGAAGTCCCCAAATGCAAGAATAGAGTTTTGCATACCATAATTTTTTCCACTTCATAGCACAGGTGTGGTATCCATACAGGCTTTTCTTGGTTAAGCTGCCCTCTCCTCTCTGCCCTCTGTGCCCTACCCTTAACTGCAGTTTGGTTTGTGTGTCTGTAACTGGCAAGCTACAAGATGAAGATTTGCAAATGCAAATATTCGATATATGCAAGGTGGCTGAATTGATACTGTGCTGTGGCTCTTACCTTTCATATTTCTAGATTTTAAGGGTATCTCTGCAAAGCTTACTCTTATTTTAGTGTAGCTATTTCATGCTAATTTTTGAGTAGGAGTGCAATACTTGGTCTAACTTAGTGGTATGAAATATATTTCAAAACTAAGTGCCATTCCATTCTGAGCAATGATTTAATACCTGTACTTTCAATAATATATATACTGAGTCCAGAGCAGCTTGCTTAGGACTGTAACTTTTGGTGCTAAAAAATAATCATGTTAGTGGGTATTCTTTAGGCTTCAATGTTACAGGAAAAAATCCCTCACTTTATTTGGATGATCACTGTTCTTTTTGAGAAGTGTATTTGGTCCCCAGAACCCATGTTTCCTTTTTCTTGATAGCATTGCTTCTCAAGGTGCTTCTTGGAATAAGGATTTTGAAATTATACTTGTGCTCAGTACACAGAGAATGCAACAACTTCAGGGGTTTTTGATTCTTTTTAGATTACATTTTAAAACTGATTGTAAATGTTTCTCACAGCTTGCTTTTTTCCTGTTGAAAGGAGGGCTGCAGATTTGTAAAGGTGAACAAGTGATCTTCACAGAATTTCATCAGGTCCTATGATTTCTTATCATAATACAACACAGTGACTAAGCAAAGTGACTCAGAGTGAGACTTTATCTTATTTTGAATTTTCCTGGTGGTTCCAGTGTCATGTGCTCTATTTCTAGGTATTCAGCCTTCTTTCTCCTTTCTCTTTTTTCTGAAGAATGGAGTGAACTTGGCTTGTAATGTTTTGTGTTTAGCTTGGTGTGTGTTTTCATCAGAGTTCAGAATAGATTAGTGTTTGGATATTTTAACTTGTATGTTGTGTAATTTCAACGTTGTGTTCTTTGGGTGCACTCATTAAAAGTATGCAAGAAAGGGAACATGCTTTTATCAAACATCTTAAAGAGTATGGTGTTGGAGACAGAACACGGGATGAGTCCTGAGATGCAATTCTCTTTTTGCATTGATTCTGAGGTGCAGATTTTGGAGACATAGAGAAAGCAGAGGATGAATGTGAAATTTAAAAAGGTTGCTGGATACCTTCAATCTAAAATAGGCAGGAAGTTGTATTGCAGAGTTATGTGAAAGGTGTAAAAATGTATTTGAAGCAATTTTCTTTTTAATTGATAAGATTTTAGGTGTTACTTTTTAATGACACAAGTTAATAGGCTGCTTAGCAGTGAACTGCCTGAGGACGTATTTAGATTTTAAGTTACTTTGTTGATTGAAGGAAAACATAGTCTAAATTCTACAATTTATACATCAGAATCCAGTTCCTGGAGGGGCTAAGAATAATAACGTATTAATGTTGAAGCTTTTCAGACCCAGTGGAGAATACAGGTCCAACTATGTGGAGCTTGCTTGCAGGATCCAGGATTTTTTTTATTGTATTTGAAGCTTTCAGTACCCTAGGTTGTTAACTGGCTATTAAAACAAAGTAAGGTAGTATCACTTCAGCAACAGTGATCAGATCTTTGCCATGGTAAATAGCAAGGACTTCTTCAGCTCTTGTTATCCTATGGAAAGTGGAGAGGCAATATGACTGCATAAGTAGAAAAGAGATTATGCATTGTATCTATGAAATAATAGAACAAACACAAACATAGAGGCATCAGAAAGATGAGGGAAGGGATAGTTACAAAAAGGTGCATACCATTCCCTGCTAGCAATAGAACTAATTTTGTATCATATAGCAATAGTGTCATTTTATATCTTGCATAAATTAAAAAAGCAGGGCTTAATCTTTTACAAGAAGTAGCACTTCTTGACTGTTGACGGCAGGTGGCATTGTACCATTAATAGATTTTGCTGTTGCACTCCTGGCTCTAATTTGCCTAACTTCACATAAGAACTGGAGATGAATGATGTAGTTTATTTGTAATGATTTGCATATCAAGAATTGTACTGGAAAGCTCAGAGTTGGGGTGTGTTATAGTGCTGTTGAATCTGTTGGTAAAGCTGGGTACCTGTCTTAACTCCTGCATAGTTCTACTCAATTAAAAAAAAAATATGTTCATGCTGAACCAACTACTACAACAACAAAGCAAGTGCTTAAAAGTAGTGCCTGTGCTATACTTTGATCAATGGCCAAACTAAACCTTTGCTGTTCACCTATGATAAGTCAAATGTTGTTTCTCTAACCCACAAGGGAAATGATGGATTATAAATTATCCCCTATAAACTCAACACCACTTCAAGTAAAACTGTGGGGGTTTTGGCCAAGAATAAGCTATTTGCTTTTAAAGAAGAAATTTAGCACTTGTAGCTGAGAATTTCTGCTGCAGTAAAAAATAGTTAAGGTGATTAACCTTTATAGTAATTTTGGTTTCTGAGTGTTTTAAAGTGTGCTAAGCAGCCAATGTCGGAATACAAAGTTATTAGCAGATCAGATGAGAATGATTCACTTCTGTTTAAACAGCCCTTTGCTCTCCATGCCCCCTGAGAACTCTTATCACTTATTTGTCCAAAAACCCCCACAAAAACTAACAAAAATTCCCCTGCATTATCCACCTGCCTGGTGGTTGATATTATCAGCAATGTATCTCTTCGTTATTGTGCCTTGGTATTCTGAAGGGGGGAAAATTCCAGTAACAGATTCAATTTGCACAGACAGAAACTTGAGCAAATGCCAGCCTAGCAGGGGGGCCATTATTCTGCTCTATAAATAAGTTTAAAAAAGAAACAAACACACACACAAACCTGTGAATCAACATGTTTTGGTCTAATTGAGGGAAAAGCAAGATAGATGAATTTTGAAATGCAAATGATCACCTTCTGTTATTTAAGTGTCAGTTTTGCCAGTGTTCTGATCTTAAATATAAAGAGTTGTTACCTTTTAAATGTAGTAATAATTGTGTTTTAGTCTTGATAGCCATGATTTTTAAGATCAAATTGTTAAGTTTTTTTTGTTTTTTTTTTTAATCCCCTTAATGGTACACTTAATACCTGGGAGAAAGACAGAATTGTTTAAAGACAGACTAGTCAAGGCTGTCTTCAACTAAAACACATTACACTGAGGATTTACTCATAAAGAGAAATCTTTTAGGTACTGTTTCAATCGAACCTGTAAAGTGTCTTGCAGGTGTGGTTTGCTGGTCTAACATCTTGTTCAATATAATGTGTGAATGAGGTTTTATTTACACTTTGAGTTCTCATTCCAGCAGTGGGGCTGGCTTCTGTCACATCACTGTAGGATTTTCAGAGGACAAGATTTCAGAACTGGACTGCACTTGGAGGTTTTTTTTCTATCATAACATTGAGTTTATACCATATTTTGTTTACAAAACCTGGAGGTTTGTTTGTTGAGATTGTAAAGCCAAAGGGAGAGTAGGTTCAGAGAAAAATGAAGTAGGAAACTAGCCATCAGTAATGCATCATATTGTTCTGATGCTTTCATAAGCTGTATGCTATAATCAAGCCTTATTTACACACACACTACCCTTCGCAGAAGCCTGCACATAAGTACATGGTATATTTGGCTTTGTCTGACCTGCTACTAATTGTACTCAATGCAAAACCTAAGCAAAAAGAAGGCTTTGTGGGTAAAAGATTTTGTTCCAGAAAAGACAAAAATGTTTCAGTGTGCTACCTGATTTTCTGTACTCCCAAATGGTGTCACTTCTGTTCTTAAGACAATGGAAAATACAAATGCAAAGTGCAGCTGATAACCTAAAAGATCTAGCATGGAAAAAAACCCAAAACCAAAGCTAGGTGGTTGTTATTAGCCTGTATGCTATAATTTTTCTTCACTGAATAAGGAAAAAATGTTTTGCCTCTGTTTACCAAATAGATACTTGATGCTGGAAAACCTGCATATTACTTGTGTATGTGTTTTTCAGTAGGAGTTTGCAGGCACTCATTAAATCTATTATTCTGTATTATAGTAATTTAATTTGAGTAGATTGTTTAAGAAGCAAAATAACTGGTAGATTAAAGTGCTATTGACCTTGAGAGGAGTTGAGGGGTGGGTTAGTCTCATGGTTTTAATCTGAGACAGAACTTCCTAGGTGTTGTCTCTGACTCTGTCCTAAAAAAATATATATATATAAAGAAAAAGACAGAAAGATGGGCTACCTTGATTTGAAAAGCATTGGCAATTGGAAACAGGTCTAAGCATAAACTTCAATGGCATGAATTACGAGGAAAAGTCTGGAGCTGCAGAAAAAGTACTGATTATGGTGAAGCTGGGAATAGTTACTTTACAACGACCATTTGGAGTGGTGCAGCTCTCTAAAGACACCTGAGTGTCCCACAGAAAATAGTAACAGCTGACTGCTCCCAAAATAGCAAGATGTCATGAATGTGGAGTAGGAAATTGAAAGCATAGGTTCTGGGGAGAGAATCAGGTATTTTCTCAAAATAATCTCATGTGATTTGGAACTTAGACTTGTTGTAAGTACACAACATGTTCCAGGTGAACGACATGTAGGTGTTGTTTTTTATTGATTCTGTAACTAGAATAAGCAGTAAGATGTACTGAAGCTGTTGATTTGTAAAAATCCGATATTTTAGTCTAGCTAAGCTTTATCTAGCTAGACTAAAGCTAAGATAAAAGCCATTTAGTAAGTTTGGAAGAAACCGTAATTTATCTGTGTGGTTGATTTTGGCTTTAATTTATTTTCTTTTAAATTGTGATGTTATTATTACAGATGAGGGTAAAACTTTAAGATAGTATAGAAGATGCCTTTTGAAAGTAACCAGAGCTAGCTGAAAGGTTAATTAGTAACAAAACAGTAAAAAGTTTCTTTGTCTCTTTTGTCACCTGATTATTTTAGAGAAAGTTTTAATTCCATTTTGGGATGATTAAAGGAAGAAAGAACACAGCTCCCACTATTAATTTTTTTTTTTTTCCTTTTAGTGACATTATGAAATTTCTACCAACGACGAACGTAGATGCTCGCATGTTTTTTAGTACCTTTAAGATGAGACTTCCTATTTTCATACTTCATTTGATCTTAGCAGATGTTCATTGGACTTGCCTCACTACTTTATTGTTTAAAGACCATGATGAACTTGTTATACTTAACTATAGATTGTTCAGTACTGTGTTTTGTAAATTGCTAAAGCATTTTAGGCAAAGCTTTATGACCAGATTGCTTGTGTGATGTGTTATTTAGTGACTGTACCTTATGATATCTTGGATGACTGATTCTGCCTAGAGTAAATTAGCTAGAATACATTTTACTTCTCTACAAATGTATCTTTATATAGATATTAAAATATGATAAAGTAGTAAGCTTTTAAAATTAAGTGACTGTAAGGTAAATAGAATTTCTGAAGCTAGCGTAATTTTTTTTTTTTTGGGGTGGTGTTGTGTGCAATATTCTTCATGGCCACAGAAGAGAAAAACATTGTGTCTGATATTCTCAGGATGTTGGGAAGGTCTGTTTTCTCCTGAGCAGTTTCAGATACCTGATGATAGTTTTGATGGATCTGCTTGTTTTCTTACCAGTACAGAAACAGTAATAGAAGATACCATTTTTTTTTTCTGCTTGAAACATGGGACAAGGGAAAGGACCTTCTCAGGTTTTGAAACTCCTATAAATCCACCAAGAGTCAAATGGGTCCTTTCTAAATTCCAGCAAAACCACCTCAGTGCCGAGTCCTTCCTGACCTTTAGGTGTTAAGAGAGGCAGAACTTCCACCTAGAGCTGATTTTCTTGTGAGCTGTCTTAAGATGCATTTTTTTTTTTTTCATGCTACAGTTTATCCTACAAAGTTGCTGAGTTTTCTTCCTTAGTGATTCACAAGCCATCTGGCCAGAGTTCCACAGTCAATGTCTAAGTCCACCTTTAAGCCTGTTTTTTTGATGTTTAGTGTTTGTGTATGCTGGTCTGAAGTCCTTATTGTCAGCTTCAGAGGAAATTGTATCTGGGAGAAAATGTTTGAGGTGTGGTAATTAAAACCTGTGAAATCCTTCAGCATGAAGGATGAATTTCAGGTTAAGCTGCTGTAGGAAAAATGACAAGATCAGCCTTGTTGTTCGTAGAATCTGAGAAAGGTTTGGGGACACCTTCCACTAGACCAGGGTGCTCAAAGCCCCATGTAACTTGAACACTTCCAGGGAGGGGACATCCACAGCTTCTCTGGGCATTGTTACATTTAATAGCTTTGTGGAGGATATGTACTCAGAAGAGGTTATGTTCTGCTTTTTTACATTAGAACTGGCACTTTTGTTTAAAAATACAGGACATTGTCAGCTACCTCTCTCTTATCAGGAAGTAAGATATTACTGTGTATAATGCAAATATTGAGATAAGTATGGAAACCATAAAGAAATGGCCTTTCAGTTGAGACCAGCTGCTCTGGAAGGAGGACAGTGCTGGGTAGTAAATGTGTTTACTTGTACCATCTGTCTCTATCTGAACCTGATAGCTTTTTAAAAATCTCCTTCCCTTCAGCTACCCCTGTTGCTGCTGTTGCAATTGCTTCTGTGGGGGAATTTTGCACTGCTGTTCACATGTGCTACTTGGTGCTAGACATTGAATGGGCATGCATCAAGAAGGCAGAAAGAAGAAAACTCTTCCTTTTAATGAAGTTGAAATAAAGTTGGAAGAGCTATTTTTTTGTTTGTTTTTTTTTTTTGCTGTTTTTTCTGGTTTTTTTTCCCCTCTACGTTTTTACTTATCCAATTTAAAATGATTTTGTATTTAAGAATAATATGAATATATTTTTTCTGCAAAATTTGTGCTGCTGCTAGTCCTAGGAAAAACAACACTGTGCACATGTGTGCACACGTTTATGGTTGTACAAATGTCGATAAGATCCTTGATTTCAAGGTCCATGAATTCAAAGAATTGGCACAAATATCCCCATGTTATTCACTTAAGCTTATGGGTCACTACCATTTATTGTCTAAATTACTTTGCTGATGGATTGAGATGAAAATGTTTTCTTAGTGAAGGCAGATATTGTAGCTCAGATTTATTGCAATATTGAAGCTTTAAAAAAAGCATATGCCCTGTGTGGTATATTATATTAGCTAGCTACTATGTATCACTTGAAAGCACTTCATAATCTATAGTTTCTAAATTTTCACATGATGTGCAGTCGAGATAATATATCCTGAACTTATTATGGGAAGCATATTGCAGAACTAATATGACCTGTTTGAAGTAGGGGAATGTAAACAACACATGTTTATTTGTGGTATTCACAATGATATTTTTTTTTCAAGGTAAACATTAATTTTAATCTCTAGTAAGGAAACTTGGGGATGTAGGGGAAGCAGCAAGAATGCAGACATTGGTTAACAGGAGATAAGTTGAGATAAAATTTAGTTTTTCTAAAAAAGGATTCTCACATGTTCCCATCAGCTGTTTTCCATTTTCTGTTCTGTGTTGGTTCAGACAGCTTGTCACACAATTTCTGCTGTATGCACAAGAATCCAGCCAGAGCCCTTCAGCCCATGGAGAAATCTGTGTTACTCAAATTTTCTCATTTTATCCAACTTATGTCCTTTTGGTCATAGTGACAAGTGCATGGAAGGGTTCAGTGCTGCTCTTGCAACAGATCTTCAGTGGCATTTGTTTTGACTTGGCATATATTGCAAGTGTTGGATTTTGAAGACACAAACTCGAATTTGCTTTTTAGTCTTTTGGCTTGTACTCTGTGTCAGATTTCTTCATCAGTGAAGTAAGTGACGTTACAGGAACTTTTCAATTTTTCCATAATGAGCAGTGTATGATTCTGTGAAAGAAGGCAGTGTAGGTCTGAAATGTCAAGGAATGGGACCAGCATCTGTGATTTCCAATATAAAAAGAAATAATACCAAAGCTCAGAAATTATTTTTTGGTAGTATTTGATCATAGAATTTTTAGGGTTGGAAGGGACCTTTAAGATCATTCAGTTCCAAACCCCCTGCCATGGGCAGGGGCACCTCCCACTAGCTCAGGTTGCTTAGAGCCCTGTCCAGCCTGGCCTTAAAACTTCAAGTATGGGGCTTCCACCACCTCTCTTTCCACACACCTCAGGGCAACCTATTTCAGTGACTCCCCACCCTCATGGTGAAGAGTTTCTTCCTAACATCCAATTTAAATCTTCCCTCCTCTAGTGTGAATCCATTCCCCCTGGTCCTATCACTACTGACTCTGATGCCATCCCTTCCCTCCAGCGTGTCAGCTGCACCACACAGCTTGGGCTCATCAGCAAACTTGCTGAAGGTGCACTCCATGCCACCATCCATGCCACCAAAAAGTTGTTAAACAGGACTGGTCCCAACACTGATCCCTGAGGGACTCCACTTGTCACTGGCCTCCACTTGGACATGGATCCATTGAGAGCCACTCTTTGGGTGTGGCCATCAAGCCAGTTCTTAATCCACCAATTTGATGGAATGGTCCATCCATCAAACCCATGTTTCACCAGCTTGGAGACCAGGATGTTGTGCCAGACTGTGTTGAAAGCTTTGCTCAATTTCTTTTCCCTGTGCTCAGAATTACAAAGGTTTTTTCACCTTTAGGATATTTTTTTAATATTCTGGTGTAACTCAAGAGGCTCATCCCCACTAAATGACTTAGCTGTGGCAATATGGTGAAATCAATGTTCATATAGGAACTTAGAATGTAGTAGTCAATCCTAATTAACTCTCGACATTAGTGTCTTTATTCTGGAATAAGTGTGGAATTTAATTTTAAAAAAAGATTTTCACTGTTTGGAAGAAAGCTCTCAGTCTAGAATATCCACCGGATTACAGCCACATGGGAAAAAAAGCTCAGCTCTAAAGAAGCCTAGAGTATGTGTTTTTAGATTTTACATTGCGTTCTTATGTTTGAATATAAATCATTGCTACATAAAGCACTCAGAAGCCACAGTCAGCCTGGAAATGCATTTCTGCATTCACTGAGTGATGCTTGGCTGTTTTTTGATGCTACCTTTTGCTACCTGGTTCATGTAGAAAGGCCTGAGTTTGGGTTTTTTTTTTTATTTTTTTGGGGGGGGGTTGGGTTTTTTATTTGTGGTGGGGTTTTTTGTTCTGTTTTTTTTGACAAAGTTATATAAAGCCTGTCTTTCTAAAAGGGTGTAAAATTGAATTGGGAGGGCAGATTTTTATTTTTTACACGGCTTCTTTCAATTGAGTCCTATTTTGACTTCACCGAGATGCTTGCCTGGGGTCTTTCAACATTTTAAAAATGCATGTAATTATGCTGATACAGTTCCTCACGTGGCTGCCATTAAATCTTTGTAAAAGTTTCTCAGTCCTGATAGAAGTATTAATCTGTAAGGAATGGAATAAATTCCAATCCGTGGCACCCTTGTAGTGATGTATTGGGCATTCAAAAGCCATTAACTCTAACAAACGTTTCCATGTGAGGGATGCCCGACTGAAAGAAACAATGTCTGAGCCATCCTTGCTGCTCTTGCAACAGCAACCTCAGCCTATCCCAGCTTCTGTGGCAGCTTCCTGAGGGGGCAGACCCCCTGCACACCCCCTGCACACCCCCTGCACACCCCTCTGCTCAGGGTGCGTGTGCTTCTCTGTGCCTGGGGGAGGTCTGGGGCTACCACCTCACTTGCCCTGACCCTGGAGTGTGACTGGTCTGTAGTTCTCCTTGGCCATGCTCATGCTAAGCTCCATAAAATGATGAGCAAGACTTTTTGAGCATGCCACAGTGCTTTTCACAGCAATGGCTCAGTGACTGTATGCTAATTGTTGTCCTCTGCTGGGAAGCTGGTGTGGCTTTTGCCACCAAAGCTATTTTAGTGCAGCTTCTGCACTTTTTTGACAGTCAAAATGAAGATTTCATCCTCATTGCAATCTGTTTTTCTGCCTGTTTTAGAGTAGACGGTGTGGTGTGTTTGTATTTAATAATTTTTGTAGTTTAAAGCCTTAGTCAGAGAAGGCCAAGTTTTCTGCATGCATCATGCTATTGAATGCCTGGAAGTGCAAGGGAATTTGCAGCTCCCATCTCACCTCTCTGCTGCCTCTTGTGCATGGACAGCAATAAGAGACTTCTGGGTGCTGAGTGATGCTAGGTAAAAGCATTTTTTTGGACCTAGGTACAGCTTGGACTGACCTGTAGCTATAGCAGAGTTGCTGGCTGTGGTTAGGATATATGAAGTAGATTTAGCATCCCATCTGGTTCCCAGTAGACAAGAGAGAGGCTATTATGAAAAATCTCCCATGATTATCCCAGTAAAGGGTGTGAATTAGCCATGAGACAAATCCTGCCCTCTTAAACCAAACCATGGCATGCATTAGGCTATTATAACCTTCCTTGTGATGCCTTTATGGATGCTTTAGGTCACTCTTGTCAGTCCAGCTCTTAAGACCAGGGTAAATTCTCTAAATATCTTCTGCTTTACTGTCTGTCACTGCTCAGTTTTAGTCTAGTATAGAAGAATCCTAACTGTAAAGCCTACAGGTCTTGAAAAATGCCTGTGTATGCATCAAAAAAAGCAAATTATGCATGAAATGTGTAGCGTTGCTTTGTTTGAACAATGCAATCTGTAGGTGGTTAAAGGGCTAACTAAATTGCAGGCATAATGAAAGCTCTGTGGTATTTAGTATATGTTCTGTCAGCATTAAACAGTCACCTTGTAAATATATGTTAATTTTGAAGGTGTAACTGACCTTCTTCATATTAATTGAAATGTCTCATGTTTAGAAGTTGGTGCTATCCTAGAAGAGACAGAAGCCTGTGACTGGTGGAGCCTGGGTGCCATTCTGTTTGAACTCCTCACTGGGAAGGTAGGGCTGGCAGTTACTGGATAAAACTGACCTCTTGGACAGTAGTTTCTCACAAGTGGTGAGCCCAGTTGTGATTTCCTTCCTTATTTTTCTCAGATGTGCTTTTCTAACCTGAATACCCTTGATTTGCTTGGTCTTCATGGGACCAGAGAAATGAAACATTCTTGAGCTTCAGCAGAACAACTTGATAAAGCTGTATCAAATTCAGGACTGAAAAAATAACCAAAACTCATGCAGCTCTCTTAACCACAGTGAAATCAAAGTACATTTACAGAATTTTTGTCCTTGTAGTTTCAGTATTATTTCATGAGACAGTGTAGAAGCCATATGTTGCTGTTAAACATTCATTTGGTATTTTGAAACAAAAGAGTGCTCAGCCAAAACAAACTGATGACAATTCTGTATGAAGAAAGCAAGTTCCACCAAATTTCCAGACTCTTCAAGTAGAACACAAGCATTTTAAGACTTAAATATTCTAAAACTGTATCTCCAGGGGTACACCAGTGTGTGTAGACATTCCTCCCAGAATCATTACTTCATTCTAGGAAGCTCTAAAATTTTAGCTGTGTTGTTTAGCTTGCATACTAGGAGATAATCCATCATTACCATTTTATAATTAATGAATATATCTGCCTGTTTTGACATGTCTTTTTTTTTAATTTCTTCAGGCTCTGGTTGAATGTCATCCATCAGGAATAAGCACTCACACATCTTTGAGTATACCAGACCATGTATCAAAGGAGGCCAGATCACTGATTCAGCAGGTAATTGAGAGGAAAGATTGTTTTCTATAGGTACATGTGTAGACTGGACAAATACTTATCCACCTAAGTTGTTCTGGTGAAGTAGCTGTAAAAAACAGAAAGCTGCTGATAGGAAGGTGGATGGGTCTTTTGTCAACAGTGATTAATTTTGCCCAGCTGTCTTGTTGCATCTGGAAAGTTTGAGTTCTGCTGCCAGGTGTGCCTGTAGAAAACCAGAGTGCTTTGCCATTTCTTCAGAGAACAAGTTTGGTCAATGCTGTGTGCTTTGGAAACACCTGCTGGTGATACATGAACATTTGAGGAATTCTGCTCTAAATTTTCATGGGGACATCTGTAATGAATTGAATTAGAACTAAAAAATGTTGGTGCCAGTTCAACAAGATAATTTTAAGTGCCATTAAACCTGTAGCACATTGGTTGGAAGTTATTCCAGGAAAGCTTCTGAATACTATGTTAGAAAAGTATTATAAGTTGTGAATACAATTATTTTTATAATAAGAAAATAACTGGTAGGTTGAACAAAAGTAGGAAACCTTAAAATATAGACATTTCCAAACTAATGGGAATAGTTTGACTGCTGGTTTTAGATTACTATTACTTTTAGGTAGTCTGATTTCTGTGCCATAACTGTGAAATTATTAATGGAAATGAAACTAGACTTTTGGTCCTCCTATTTTAACTTGGTGGCCTGCAGTCACTCAAGGTGAAATCACGTGCATGTGGCTTTCTGGCCAAGGTAGAAAGGGAAATGACTAAAGAAAAATTCGGATTTTGTATAGTCTGCATTTATAATGTCAGATGGTAGCAAATTGTTACCCTCACCCTCAGGTGCTACAGAACTCAAATGGCTAAGGGAAAGAAAAACCACACTTGATGAAGGGAATTCTTCCCATTAAGACTACATGTGAAGACAATGAAGTTGGCCACTTTTTCCTGCCTGTGTAGGATTCTTCTTCACTGCAGACAAGTTGCATATTTTCAAATATGCCAAAGAGGGGCTCTTTTGCCACTTGCATTTTAAATGGCAAATATCTGCCACTCACAGATCTATTACAAGGTCATAACTGTTCAGACAACAGTCACCCCTACTGCCTGTTAGGTTAAGCCTTCTAGTGTAGGGTGGTGACTTATCTGGCAGCAGTTCAGCTATATAAGCTTGTAAATCACATTTTTGTTGTGTGACTATCCAAGGAAGCTGCCATTCATTGTTGAGGAAGCCTTGTCAGGAAAAGGAAGAAAGCTCTCTTGGCATGGATAGCAATTTGTCATTGCTACTTTCCTTCCCCCCACTGCCAAGGGTAAACAGGTCAAAGCATCATGGAATAACTCTCCAGGATCAATCTTCAGCTATACAGAAAATTGTGTCAGATGATGTCCCCTGCTGGGGTTTCTAGTCCAGGTGACTTTGTTGTAAACACCTCCTTCATTTCACCAGCTTCTAAGAAAAGAAAGATCTGTTTATTTTTGGTGAAAGATGAAGTTGTTATTTTTATGTTGGTTTGGTATTTTGCACCCAGTATTTTTGTCAGGCATTGCCAGGCTTTACAACCAACAAAATATGCAATGTGACTTTTCTATTTGATTCAGTTTATGCTGCATCTGCTTTCTAAGATTAAAGTTCTTCTGGAAGGACAAACTCCAGAAAATAAGTGTTCATGTTTATTTTTCCCCTGCTGGTGCTGGTTGTATTTCAGCAGAAGACAAAGAGACCCTGACTGGTGCTGTTTCTGCTGGCCTGTGAAGATACCAGAGCAGCACTATTCACTGTCACTGAGCTACCTTTACTATGTGATACAATGACTGCATATAGCAGAGCCCTCTTAAAATGTGTGAATTCCTATGTTTATGGATGTAGGCTCACTTAGATGTTGAGTGCATTAAGATATGAATACACATTGTTCCAAGTGACAACTGGGAAAAGTTATCCTATTAGCTCTTGCAGAAAAAGCAAGAAGGAAATCAAACCTTTGTACTGGCTGTAATTGAACAGAGTATAAACAGTCTCTAAAATGGCAAAATATTTTTGTGTGTCTTTATTAGTCTCTTTGGAGTATTGCCTCTGCATTCCCTTTTATGTGGATTAGTATCTTTAAACAGATGTAAATATTGTGATTTCCTTTTCACATGAATTCAGCATGTGATGTACAACTAAAAAGCAATCGAGGTGCTCAATTTTAGGAAATTTCCATGAAGCCATTACACAGTTTTGTTTCTTCCTCTGGGGTTTTGATTTTTCAGTTTTAGTCCACTTGCAGAACTCTTTAAAACTTTCTCTTTTTTTTTAGGAAATAGAGAACTGATCGTAGTATCCTGGTAACAACATAAATTGTGACCAACTCAACAAATTATGAAGTGGAAAGTTACCACTGTTGCTGATATAACCATGATGCAGTGGCGTGAGCAGAGGTTAACATGAAGCAAATGCAGTGTCCAGAGCTCTACCCATGCAGGCTCTGGCTTCTGCTCTTTTTTTAAAAAATGAGGTTACACTGAAAATGAAGTCCCAATGTGCAGTGCTTCAGGGAATTGCATGCTGTGATCAATAGTCTCTGAAGACTGTAACACTGAGACTCAAGGAAAGGAGAGTCTTCTTCCATTTACTGGATTTCAGGAATTTCAAGTATGCTTTTGCACTCTTGAAAGTAATTCACAGAGCAGGAAAACAGTAGGATATCCCTTACCTTAGACCTTTCTGGAACTTTTAAGCAGTTGTTTTTGTTCTTACTCACTGAATCATATATACGTATTTCTTTTTTATCAAGCTTTTGCAGTTTAATCCTGCGGAGCGTCTTGGTGCTGGCGTTGCTGGTGTTGAAGACATCAAATCTCATCCATTTTTTGCCCTTATAGAATGGGCAGAACTGCTGAGATGAGAGATGCCGTGCCCTCTGGACAAACTCAGGTCAGGTGGACAAGTTTTTCTGGCACAGAAGCACCCTGACTTGCTTTCTTTGGATGCCCCAGACCATTTGGACACGAAGACTAAAGGGTGCTGGAGCAATCAGACCAAAAGCAAATGCTTTTGAAAGGATTCAGTGGTTGTACAGGGTGCTGGCTAATTTTTATGGCAACGTGCGTGTAAGTCTTTTCACCAGTGGGTGGTTTGTGATAAAACTCCTGGGCAGCATGTCTGGCACTGCCAGCTTGTCAACAAAGTAGAAACAGGAATGTGGTCCTGGTGCTTTGTCTGATGATGGAAGTGTCTATAGACTGTGCCAGTTGAAAGAATCTTTTATAGTGTCAGTAGACCATTTCCCTATGTTAAGTGCAGCTCTGGGGGGAGCCAGGGGGAAGAAGGAGCAAATAATTTATTAATGGTATGTGCTGAATAAAATATTAAAATGCTTTATGCAAAAGTTGACACGGTAAAATAATATATCCATTAAAAATTAAGAAAGCTGTTGTATAATACTGTGGAATGTGTCTTGAAAATGGCATATCATTTCCCAGTGTGGGAAGAGCATATAAAAGGCAAATAATGCTGTCAAATGTTGTACTTAGTTGGCTGACATTGTCTGTTTAAAACTCTTGACTCTGTTGTATTTGATGAGCTACATGTTAAAGTCACTACAGAAAGGGAAATCTTATTTTCCTCAGCTGGATAAACACTGCTTTAGCACTCTAATAAGGAACACGAAAACATAACGCTAAATAAATGTATAGATTAAAAAAGGAAAAACTCTTCTCTCATCACTACGGCCACCAATTTATCACTTAATGAACTGTACTTCCTCTAAGTGTCCTATTTTTAGCTGCTACTTCAGGAAAAAACCTTTCTGCTCGTTCTCTTCTGCTTGAGCAAGCTTCTGAACTCTCCTGTTTGTTTGTTAATAGCCTTAAATCAAAGAAAGCCTTCACCCACTCCACTGCTGGAACAGGAAGAAGCCTGAGATTTGCTCATGCCAAATGACTGACATCTCTGAGCAAACCCTAGTGGGTAAGACTTGGGTGTGAGCCAATTAGATGACCTGTGTGTAGGAAAGTCTGGAGAAGGGGTGAAGAATATAAGACATGCAGAGTAATTTGCTGTGTGCTGCTGTTGCTGCTAAGCAGCCATGCTTGTATGGGTTCCTGACATACAGATGCTGAACACTGCAATGCTTGTGCAGATCATAGATTTTTAGGTTTTTTTCCCAAATGTTCCCATTGCTCTCTCTCTTTTTTTTTTTTAAATATCTTTTTTTGCTTCTCCCCAGCTTTATCCAGAGAACAAAGGGCAAATTCCTTTGGGTAAGTGAGGTGACAGCAATGATTATTGAATTTACAACTAAAAAAAAAAAAAAAGAAAGAAAAAGGAAAGTATCCCTCCATTTGTATTTTAGCAGTGTATTTTATGGGCACTCCCAAAAGTGCATCTGTACAGTCTCCATCTGTTAGACACCAGGTTGGTGTATTCAAATAACGTGGAAAAGGAAAATGCTTCACTTAAACAAAGGAAATCTGGAAACTTTTTTTTTTTTTCCTTTTTAAATTATTCCACTCCCCTCTTTTTTTCTTTCTTCCCTTTCTTGTGATCACCAGGCCAGCAGAGAGGGGCTGTAACAACACTGCAGGTTGTAACCAGGTCACTAGTATCACTGCCTACGAAGTGCTGTCCAAGATTACATCACTCTCAGAAACTGTGTTTCAACCTACCACCCTCTGGCTTCATAACAGGAACTCCCTCAGGTGAGCCACAGGAACAACTTCCTGCACCGAGCGAGTCGGAAATCTCTAATGTGGAGACCAAGCTGATCCAGAGCTTCCTTCCAGCACTGCCCTGGCTGTGACTTTAGAGAGGGCTCGTTGCTCAAGGGAAGCCTCCTTTCCCTCAGCCACCTGACTCCATCCCTGGGGCTCTCAAGTCCTGCCACCACCTCATGTCACCGCCCATGTTGAGCTGTTCCCTTGCATTTGCCTGGTGAGAACTGTGAAAGAAATAGTATTTTCCATGTCACTTCAAAATGCTCTCTTGTTCAGGTTGTGCCCATGTGCCTGTTGCAAGTGAAGGCAAGATGGGGCAGCACAGGAGCAGAAGCTGGTTTCTCTGAGCAGCATCAGAAAAACACTGTTCTCTAAGAAACCAGATCACTAGTCACTCTCTCTGCAAAGCACTGGTTTATTAATGGCACAGAAATACTTCTTTTTCAAGTATTTTGGTAGTAAGGAAATCTAGATCACATACACAAGAAGGGCTGAGGCACTTGGCAAGATGGCTTGTCAGAAATGAGCCTTTGAAATGCTACTGGTTTTCATAACCTTACCACTGACTGAAATAATGGTTTTGCTAAAGGAAGGACAGTCTGGAGTTAATTACACAAAAAGAAAAAGTACTTCTCATCTTTTTTCTTTTTTGACTTCAATGTGTTATGTTGTATTGCTGTTTACATGTATTCCTATAATAAACAAAACATTTCAAGCCTAATTCAGACCTTGAGTTTCTAAACTTTACATTTACTTTTTGGAGACAAACTTCCTTGCCTAATTGATACTTTTTTGTTCTTGTCTTTTATGAATTGAAATTTTCTAGGTACCCTCTTTTTGGTACCTCCCATGAAGTCCTGTGGTGCGTAGCCTGATTTTGCTGACTTATAAGTTGTACAAAAGGCCATTCCACCTTCCTTCTGTTACACTTAATGGCTGAGAGCAAAACAAATCAGTGCCATCTTGTTCACAGGAATTGGAGAGACTCTATGTAAAACACAGGCAAATAAGCCTACAGATTTTCCTGTTCTCCTGTGGGTGTTCAGGTAAGGCAGATAACACACAATACCTCAAAGTGGTAATTCATTGCACCCTGATGAACCACTCTGTAATGTTTTTTGTGTCTTACTAAGAAAAAGTGGGAGACAAAACCTTTGAAGGCTTGCACTGGGTAGAACTGCTGTGAGGTGAGCCAGAGCCCCTGGCCAGACCTACAGAAGTTGCATCTCACGAAACACAGGGGGCATAACTTTGTTCACTTTTAGTGTCTATATTCACAGCTTCTGTGCTGGTAGCACGGCCCCAGTGTCTCCTGTGAAAATCACCTCTCAGACAGCAGTCACTGTCACACTGACTCTCTGCACACCTTTGGGATGCTGAGTCAGCAGGGTTACCTGCACTGGAACATCCACCCGACTCCTCTCTCCAGTGCTAAACCTGTTCCTTGGTGCGTCCCTGCAGCGAAGGGCACTGGGATGAAGAAGGCTGGGGAGGTCAGCCTTCTCTAAATGAAGCACTCAGCATAACAAGGTACAGGGAAGTGTGAAGTAAACCACTATGGGCATTTTTTTTTTTTTTTTTTTTTTTTTTTTTTTTTTTTTTTTTTTTTTTTTTTTGTAGTGTGGTGTCATTTGTTTCCTCAAGGACACTGAGTAGGAAGCTGGAGAAACAGAAACTTCCTCTCTGCTGAGATTTATGGTAGAGATTACCAATCAGCAATAAAATGAAAAAGTACATTTGCTGATTTCTTTGGGTTTGTGCTTTCTGCTGTGAGCTGAACTCTTGAGGTTCCTGCAGGCTCTTGATCTTCAGCAGTACGTGATGTAAACTGTCATCCTTTAGTGCCTATCTGCCAACAAATGGCAGGCTGGGCCTGAGCAAGGACCCGACCAGGGTTGGGGCTTTGGTCACCCTGGGTGCCTGAGAACTCTCCATATGATCTCGCATCCAGGACTGGATCCTGTAAGGGGAATCAGAACCATGGCTCTGCAAGAGGACAAGCACTTGGACAAGGTCATGAAGCTGGAGTGCATCTCCTGTTTTAAGTGAATGTGTGAGGGGTTGAGAAGGTGAGATAGGAGGGCAAGGGACTTGGCCAAGCAGCAGAGGGGATGTGTGAGGGGCTCAGGCAGCCACCAGAACAGGGTGCCTTGTCTGAATCCAGCTGTAGTTCATGAAGAAGTGGCAAAGCCAGCAACCAGAGGGGGAATGGGAATTGCTTAAAAGGTGCTGAGCAGCTGCTGCTGGCAGCAGTGTTTTGGGCTGGCAGCACATGGCCATCTCCTGAGCCGCAGGGCTGGAGGAGGGCTGTTTGCTGCCTGAGCCATCTGCAGGGGAGCCCTGGCCCAAAGGGGAGTTGTCCCCAAAAAACAGCGAAGCTGTTCTCAAACCAAACCAAAACTGAAAAAACCCAAAAGGAGGTGGAAGTGCCTCCTGCTAGAGCCATGTGGTGAAACCCTCTGTGCCCCTGCTGCCGGGCAGAAGCAGCTAATTGGGGCAGCCCAGAGGATGCCTCAGACTCCCAAGAGCGGGTGGCAGCTTAGTGTGCTGCCCCAACAGGACCTCACTGCTTCTTGGCAGACCAAGGTCTCTCCTTCTCCAAAGGCAGCTCTGCCTCCGTCTTCTTGGCTCAAGAACCCATCAGGAGGGATTAGAGCTGCTGCCAGAGGGCTGCAGTGGCACCATGCTGGGCAGGAGGTCTGGGAAGCGTGCAAGGCCGGGCAGTGGGGAATTAGGAGCCCCTTGGGAAGGCTGCGGGCGGTCACCTTGATGCTTTGCTACTGAGATCCTAAGGTTGGCAAGTTTGGAACAAGTCCTTCTGGGGGCAATAAGCTAGATAAGCCAACTGGCAAGTGGAGGAGCTGAATAAAGATGGGCCAGCGAGGGAAAGAGCAGATGTTGTGGGGGTCAGCAGTCCTCCTCAGTAAAGCCTTGCTAACCTCATTTTGCTTTTCCTTGGAGAAAGAGCTGTTTTGCATTGGTACAACCTCACCTCTACCTGTTTCTCCTACCCCTTTCCATGAGCTAAGCCATTTATCCCCAGGGTATTTTCTAGGTTTGCCTAGCTCTATGCATCCATGTCTGGTGTTACATCCTCGAGCCCTGGCCACAGATTTTTTAGCCTTTTCTGTACCTTTGGTGCTGAAGTGTTGTCCCAAAATACAGGGGCCAAGGAATGGATTCGTAGATGCGGCTGTTATCCCTATGTTCCAATGAAAACAAAGAGAAAGGATTACTCCCACAAAATAAAAGCATGAGGGTTGTAAAAGTGTTAGGAAATTACCTACCCCAGCAGTGTGCAAGTAATGAGAGTTTTATGGTACCTCGTGCAGTGGTGGGATAAGGAGGAGGGAGCTTCAATGAGAGGGGCTGATCCTGCACCATGATTTAGAGCACGGTGCTGGTGAGCTATGCCCTGCTTGTGGTCTTGCTTGTGCATTGTGGTCTGATAGTTGCCAACTCATAATCTTCCTTTACAGGCCAGGCATAGGGAGGAGCTATTTTAACAGTGTGCAGTCCAAGCCAAGTGGCATATATCCTTTCTTCAGGTTTTAAACTTTTTTTACGTCTTTCCCCACTATTCTGCCTCCTTTCTTTCCAGCCTCATGCCTGCTTTGATCACAGAGAAGTCCCCTGTAACCAGCCTCTGGTCTCCTGGGCTCCTGCCAGGCCCAGAAATGCTGAGACCCAGTAAGGCAAAGCAAGAGGTGAGTTCCTGTGAGAAGGACCGTGACAGCTCCAGTGCCTTGCAGGCACCTCAGCAGGTGCTCTGTGACACTGCAGAGTCCTGAGCTGATCGGCTTTCTAGGGTAAAGTTAGTGCACAGTGTGAAGCCCCAGCCCCATTAACATCACTGGGAGTCTCTCCATTGACTTTTCTGGGGTCAGGAGTTCACACTTCAATTACAGAGAGAAGCCAGAAAATAGGTACAGAGAGGTTATTTGCTTTCCTACCTTAAGCATGCCCGTGTACTTTCAGCCTCAGTGTTGGAGAAATAAGCTATTTATTTTTCTTTACTATATGCTATTTTGGTGGGTGCAGTTAAAGTGGCTGTCCTGTTACTGTCCCTGCCTGGTGTGAGCTCTGCAGCTCTTTTCCCTCAGTTTTTGCTGTGTGTTGGTGACTGTCTTGGTTTGCTTGGAAAACAGGGAGGGCGTTTTGCTAAGTGACGGAGATGGGAAGAGTTAGTTAGTGCCTGTCCTCTGTTTTAAGGCTAAGAAGGTTTTGATGAGCAGTGCCACACGTGCCCCGTTAGGGTGACAGGAGCACTGAGGGCTGAGAAAGGCAGGCATCTGGTTTCCTCGTTATTTCTTTTCATAAATAATCCCTTGTCCTTGCACCCTGGACTTTGACAGCATTTAGAACGCGCCGGGTGTGGTGTCCCCCCCTCTGGAACTTATTCGTTGGGAGAGCAGTTAAACAATAGGTTTTTGTCTAAATCTTTACCAGCGAAATTGTCGGGAGAGATTCCTGCCCCCCTCCTTTTGTCTCCTTCAGTTCTTTGGGGTCAGGATCCGCCGCCAACCAGAGACTATGGCTGCTTTTCCAGGCCCCAGATGCCAATATGTGGCAGCATCTGGCTGGTTGGCAGGCGCCGGGGCAGTGGTGCTGCCTGTGCCGAGCCTGTCACGCGGCGGCAGCGCTTGATGGGCGCCCCGCTTCTCTGAGAACGTGGTCCCCACCAAGGAAACAGAGAATAATTAAATCTGCTAAAAGAGGGGAATTACCGGGCAGGGCGGCTGCTGTTGGAAGCTGTGCTGACTCCCAAGCCCCTGGGTTTCTGGTTTTTTGTCCTCTTCGGCAGCCTCTCGTGTAACCTCACCTTCTTGCAGTGTGAGCATTTTGGGTGCCTTAAGGCATGGAGCTCCTTGAAAGAGAAATACAAATCACTAAAAATGTAGAGATAAAACCCTCTCCTTAGAGGCCATGTGTTTGGCATGGGAAACACATGATAACAGCTTGCTTTAGAAAGGTGACATTTCCACTGAAGGCAGAATAATAAAAAATGCATTCTAAAAGCCGAGCTTTTCTCTCTCTTCTAATATATTGGACTTTTGTAATGAAGACAGCTTCTGGGACCAGAGAATCTACTGCTTCTTTCAAATATATGTGTGGGAGCTCTTCCTGGCCCTAATGGGTGTCGCATGTGGCTCCAAGTACATTAATGTTGCAAGCTCTATTAAAAAGGATTTTCAGTAGCCCTTCACGTGCCACGAATCAAAGCTGCCTTTCCTTAACTTTGCTTTACCTCAAGCTTGCCCATGTAAGCAGACTTGCCCAGGGTTAAGTCACTTTTAATATTAAGATGGATAGAAAAGATTCTAATATGTGGTATGTTGTTTTGGTTTTGGGGTTGATTTTTTTTTTCTTTCTCTCCCTGTTAATTCAGTGCTTGCTGGTGAAGGACTCTGGAGGGATGGGGAAGGAGGAGACAGCCAGACAGCTTAAAGAGGCCTCTGAGGGTCATGTTGAGTCTGTGCTATTATGTTCCAGTGAGGAGAACAGCTTTATTGACAGACAGCTGTTTGACTCCTGACGCCGTACAGTATTAGCTGCAGATCTGCATAAACACTGAGCCCATGTTGACAAATTCCTCTTCAGTGCAAGATAGTTAAACCTGATTGTTTAATCATTTGTGTGCTCTTACCTCTGCAGCTCTGAAAAGAAATGAGCTGCTCCTTTACAATACAACACATGAGAAACCTGTAAATGCTCAGAGCTGTTTCATGTGAGGTTTTCAGGGACTTTTTATTCACACCCCTTAGAAATACTCTTTTTTAAAATTATGGTGATTTTTTTTCCATTAAAAATTTTTTTTTACTCTAAAAAGGGATTAGTTTTTGTTTTTCAAATTAAAAAAACCCAAACAGAACAAGCTGACTTTCTAACATAGGTAGATCTCTATGGAAGATCTCCTGGAAGAACTTAGGTCCTGTCTGGGATATGCCACCAACACCTGCATGGCCCCTTTAGGAACCCCCCACCTTGGTTTGCAGCATGTGTGTGGAGGCACGTGAGGATGTGTGTTTTGCTTTGGCTTTTCTGGCACAGAGGGATGGAACCTGTGCTACCGGTTGCCTCCTGTCTGTAGCTTTTTGACCTCCCTCCCATTTCACAATAATATCCACCTTCATACCAGAATACTATCTTGTCACGTTGTTGGCTTCATCTCTGGAAATGTAGTATCTAAAATTAAATATTTATTTCCATTTTGGAAATTTTGAATTGACCTTTGTCACTTAAATAGAGAGAGAGTGATGTAAGTCAAGGCTCCTGACACAATCAATGAACAACAAAAAAAAAAGAACGTTTTTGAGACTTTCCAGAGACACTCATTGTTGCATCTTTGTAGTCCTTTCAAAATGTTTCTCGTCTGTAAATTATTTTCTAATTAAAAGCTATGTAACGGAGGGGTGACCAAAAGAGAAGGCTATTGAAATGGGAACCTATTGCTTAGTTGGACAAAAACCTTAAAACTAAAATGTCAAATTGGTAATTGGAGAGATTGGTCACTGCTGATGTTGAGACCGATGCTAAGGCTGTGGATATTGGCTAAGAGTTGATGGCAAATGACAAGGTGTCTGTCCTATGGCTGTGGCAACTGATGTGGCTGATGGTGTTCCTGTTTTTTTGAGACTTGAAATCAGTTTTCTAGTAAGTACAGGGAAAGCCAATCTGATTTTTTTATTTTTTAAGAACTAATACGAGTGCAAGACAGTAGTTATAATGAAGATTTGTACTTCCATGATGCATGCTTGCAAAAAAGTCCTGCTTATCCTGTGTAAGGACACTTAGCCTGGTCAGCTGTTTCTGATGGGGCTGCAGAGATATCAGCATGCAGAATAAATCAGGTTTCCATTGATTTCAGAGCATACAGGTACTTTTTTTTTTTTTGGTGTTGCTTTAACTAAAAACAACCCCAACAACCAAAGAGCACAGTCTTAAGGGTGTAGCACACCATTGCCTATGGACCAGGCCAGGCAGCTCCTGCACGACTTCCAAGGGGATTGCCTCCTCCTCTCTCCATAGGTATGCTTCTTGGGTTTTTTTCCATTCATTAACCAAGTAATTTACTGAATGTTGTTTTCATTACTCATTTGCCGAGAATTTTGACTTGCAGTTATTTTTCAGTCTTTTTCCAAGAGGACCTGGTTCTGACTTGACTTCTAGCCACCAAAAAGGTGGTTTGCTGCAGAAATTTTGGCTTTCATTCTATTCAAGCATTTAAAAATAATTTTCCCTTCCTTTTAGTACATCCCCACAGCTTGTATGTTGAGGCCTAAGAGCTGCTTATGTGGTTAATGAAAATAATCCAGATGAATCACAAGAAAAAACCCACATAACGAGGAGTTTTGGAAGTAATAGCAACTCTTTTGACCTTAGCCTAAACCAGCCTTCAGCTAGAGGTCTTTTTAAACAAAAATGTTCTTTCTGTCCTTCATCTTTCATCACTGTAAGAGAAATAACAACCTATCTTCACAAATAACTAGTAAAGTAGGTCAGCTGGTCACTTAAGTAATTTTTAAGTGCATGGCAGTCACAAAGACTGACAAACATGTTAGGCTTTCTTTGGGTACTGACCAAAGAAAGTGTAGAGATCTGGCATAGCGGGTTGAATTTGGAGTCCCCCTGCAGAAAAGAGGCAGTGAAGCTTCCAGAAGGTAGATGAAAGCAGGACAGGTTTCCTTAGGTTTCCACCTTTCAGCCCTGCCATTGGTAATGTGGCTGTTATCCCCACTGATTTCTTAAATGGGATTTTTGTCTGTAGGCTAAATTTTCATGGTATAAAAAATAAAGAACCAATGATTCCTGTCAGAAGAAGGGCTGGTATGGTTCCTCCTTTCAATCAGATGTGAAATGGATGTGCTGGAGAAGGACACCAGGCCAAAAGGCTGGCAGATGAGAGAAAGAATCCTGCTCTGTGTTCAGAAATATACCACTGTTTTGTCTTTATGTTGCTGTCTTGTACAGCTCATGTGGAAGCCTGAAGGAAAGAGCATCCCCAGCCTCAGAGAACTGACAGGGTAAGTAGGCTCCTGCCCAGAGGGCCTGAAAAGGCAGGTTTGAAGACACAGGCTTTGGTACCATTGATGATGCTGGGCTTGGGCACTTAAATCTCTCCTTTAGGTTCTTGATATTTATCAGACACTTCCCAGCCCAGTGACAAGCTCACCCACATAAGAAAGGTGTGGATGATTTATAACCATGACAGCTTTCTCAGTTGTTTTCCTTGTTCCTGAATGATGAAAAACCTGAATGTCTGGGTGTCTCCATGGTGGGAGGCTCAGAGGACAATGTACAGCAGATCTACCCTGAGCAGCTGGTGGTCACAGGCACCCTGGGGAGCCCACTGAGATTAACACTGTGTGCATCTCTGCTGTCAGGAATTCTGAGAAGTTTTCTAGCAAGGGATGGGACAGGGCTCCTCTGCAGTCATCGGAGAGCAACTGTTTTCCTTAGATGTGTGGTGCTCATTTGTTACAGAATCATAGAATTGTCATGGTTGGAAAAGATCTCTAAGATCATTGTGTCCAACTGTTAATTCTGCCCTCCCAATAAGGAAATTAAAAATTCACCATCCCGCTAAAGCATGTCCTGAAGTGCCTCATCTACATTGGTTTTAAATATCTCTAGGGATGTTGACTCCACCACCTCCCTAGGCAGCCTGTTCCAGCCCTTGACTACTCTTTCAGTAAAGAAATTCTTCCTAAATATCTAGTTACAAAATAAGCTGTGTTCCTGCTGTGAGTCAGTATGTACAACGCTTCTGTATTACAGCCCTTGATAAGAGATGGGTCAAATCCATCTAAGGAAAATATAAATATGTAATGATGGATTTTTTAGTAATTAAAATTGTAACTTCTTCTCTGAAGTCTTGATTAAACAGCATTAAATGTCACAATGCTGTGAAAAATAGCTGTTATCAAACCAGTTATAAACTGCTAAGGTAATTTTGCCTGGGGTGGTCAAATTTCAGTGCAAACACAAAGGGTCAGCTTGTGACACTTGGCTCCTGTATGCTGCTCGTAAGCATCCCAGAGTATTTGCTTTGCTCTCTCTGTCTTTTTCCTCCTCTGTTCCCCTCTCCATATATCAGTGTCGGGGAGTTCAGACATCACAAGGGCCGGTGGGTTTTTTATTATTATTGTAGTGCCTAATGTGGAATTTTGCATGAGCAACACTCCTTCCTGTCACTACCTGGAAACTCTTTTGTGTTACGTCCGTCCTTTCTCTGAAGTAATCGCTCAACTATTTCTAGCAATAAAATATTCCTCTCCAGCCCTATTAGATGTGTCAGTAAGATCAGTGGAAGACCTGAAGGCCCTGACCAGCTAAGTTCAACAAAACTTCCCCGAGCTTTAGAATTCTACTTTTTTATTTTACTGCATATATGGCCTGAGGATACAGTATAGAAAAAAGGCAGTCAGATCCTGCCTGCTAGGAACAAGCAATGTATCCTATGGTACAGCTGCACGCTGTCTGAGTGACACAGCTCACATGAGCGACCTGCAAAGGGACCAGGATGTGAAAAACAGCAGTCTGTCCATATCTGCATCCTTCTTGGTGTTATTATTTTTTTTTTTTAAATTAACTTTAAAAATATTACACCAAAGAGTTATCTAAAACTTGTTAGTATAATGGGAAAGGGACCTTCCTCGCCTGTCATCTGAAAAGGCAGTGTTAGTTTTGTCTCTTCATAGCCAGGGAACTGAGAAAAGAAGCCATTCTCACTGAGGCAATTTTAAAACCTTATTTGGAGCCTACGATGCACGTTGAGAGAGGGAAGGCTTTCCTGAATTATTCCAATGCATACCTGATTAATGATGTCAGCCTTTACTCAGAGATCAACAGTAGCTGAAGTAGGGCTGAGATTCCTGACAGTGCTTAAGAAAACGTTAAGGACTGGAGAAGTGATACCCATACCAGTTTTCATGTCACCAGTGAAGCCTGCTAGAAGTACATATACAGAATGAACTTATTTTCAGTGATTGCTTTGACCTGACTTTGGGAAGCAAAGAGTGAATCTGTTAGCACTTGCTTGTGAAAAAAAAAACCTAATTTTTTTTCACGGGGAAACCATCTCCTCCATGAGGTGAAGTGGTAGGAATGAACCTGCTCATTCCTTGACCTTTCTTTGGGCTTTCTTCATCTGGACAGAAGCCATAATTCCAGTTTGGAGAGGCTTCTCCCCATGGCAAAGTGTCAGCTCCCTGGGAAGGGGCTGTCTGACTGTCCTCCTCACAGCCTTGCTCCACACTGATGTCTCCTGTGGCTTCGAATTTAAAAAAAAAAAGTTTACTTCAGTTTGAGGCTATTTTTGTGCACTACCTTTTTTTTTGTTTTGTTTTGTTTTTGTTTGACAGCCATGACAGCCTCTCCTCATTATTATGGAAAATATAGGGTTGTTGGTAATTACTATGTGAGTATGAATGGGAGCAGAATTGGGCATAGCCTGCACTGGCCTTTCTTTGACAAGGTATAACTTTCTTCTGAATTTCTGTGTTAATTAATGCTTATTTAAAAACCACTTTAATTGGCAGTAAACACCTCAACTTTTTGTACTCATTAAAATGCACTCATTGATGTGTGATGGATTTTTTAAAGCTTAATTAACTTTCTTCCTGTATATATAACCTATAATAAGGACAAATACTGGAAAATGCTTCTCTCTCTTTTTTTTCCCCCTACCTCTCATTTGTGGCCCTCCCCCTGATATCTCTATCACTTGAAGAAAGGCTATAAAATCTATCCCAACTTGGCTGGGATGGGGAGATGCACTGGAGACAGTAATTCAGCCCTTCTCAGAGCCCTGCAGAAGCTGGGACAGTGGCTGGGATCTCTGGGCAGCTGCCCTGCCTGCCCATGCCTTGCCCTGCATTTGTGGTTGCAGCCTGAGATGCCCACCCTGCCCTCACCCTTCTCCCTGGTGGGCAGAAATCAGATTCTTCTCACATCTTTCTTGCAAGTCACCTTTTCTTTGTTTTTATAAAAAATGCTGTGCTAAACTTTTCCTCAGGTAAGATCAGAGGCCTGCTCTTGCATTAGAAAAACAAAATCTTTCAATAAAAATTGAATTTGTTGTTATTTTTCTGTTTTGTTTTGTTGCTGGGTTTTTTGCTTTTTGGGTTTTTTTTTTGATTGGTTGGTTTGGATTTTTATTTTTTTTTCTTTTTTTCCAGATAGGTTTATCCACATGCATGTGTGTTACCATCAACTGAAATGAACCAAGAAAGCTCTCAAAGTGCTTTTCTCTTTCTCTGATTTTCAGCCCACACCGAAGCCACAGAGCAGGATTTCATGTAGAACTTTATCGAGTGCTGAAGTAAGCAAAGATTTCAAGCTTTACTTTTTAGTGTTTCACCATTTTGGACTTATGAAATTAGGCTCCTGAATCACTTTTGAATATGAGATATTGACACTTTTTGCAACTGTCATCCTTTGTATACAACAGAAATCACCAGCAAGCAGAACCCATTATAGTAATTCATGCAAAATATGCAATTGGCATGGTTCAGCTATTACACACAGATCACTTCCCAGTTTTCCTTTGGAATTTCTGGAATATTTTTGTTTAAGGTGGGTATATCAGACATTTTAAAATGGTGAATAACCTATACTGAGTATATTTTAAATGCGTGAAGCAATGATTTAAGTTCCAAAAGTGCCTCACGTTCCAAAACTTCTATCTTCAGTGAAATGTAAACTTGCTTAAAATACCTTTTAAAACTGTGTCCTTACTCTTTTGTTCTGTGCACTTTCTCTAACCCAGCTGATGAATTTAATGCTGTCCAGTTCCTTTCTATTTATCTGTCTTAAGAAGCGATAAAGCAGACCATCAAAATTCCCCACCTCAATTATAAATATTCTGAGCTATTCCCTCCTGCTTTGTAAATTGTTGCATGGCAGATCTAGCACCAGTATTAATGGCCACTGCATCCTGTCTGCTTTACAAGAATCTGCCACTCTGCAGACTGACACAAATCTTTATAGCTGCAGCTTGCCATTCAGTAAAGCATCTGCTTTTTGGAAGTATATAAATACGTATACTATTCCTCTGGGGGACACCAATCTTGTTCACCAACTTTATTCAGATACCTCCCTGGCCGGTGGTGTTCAGATAAGGACTATTTATTCCTCTCACTCTCATTTGCCTAGGTTTGCCCCCTCCAGCACACAGGGATGAGACCAGTGGCTGTGCACACTTAGAACTATGAAACTTGCTGAGTTTCTGCTGCTTGGTAATTTATTTGTACGGTTTGGGAATAGAAAAAACAAGATATTCATTGATTAAGGACTTGATTTCTCTTACAAGCTCAAGGTAACTTAATTAATGTGACAATATTTAATTAATATTTCGAAATATATACTCCTGTGGCTAACTGTGGATGGCATGCAGTAGCTGAACATTAATGCTAACTTTCTTCCTGGGCTCATTTCAAGGCTATCATGAAAATAAAATGCTGCTGCCCGTTTATTTGACTATGTCAATAAATAAAAATGTCCGTAACAAGTGTATGATGCTAATTAGAATTTTATGGCCGTGTTATTCTGGTTGATAGTTGTGCTGTGGGCTTGCTGGGTCTTTATGTTTCAGTGATGTACACCTCATTGGTGCCTAACATGTAACACCTGTTGATGCATTAAATGTTTAGTCCTGGCAATTGGCCCTCACATCATTTCTGGCTATGAGAGCTCTCTCTAGCAGACTGCAGGTCTCACAATTAGGCTTCCTCAGTTTAGATGAGCTTTTCCTAAAGGAAAACATTAAAGCTGCTGTAGTCCTCATGGAGTTTCCTGAAGTCCGTGAAAAAGGACAGCATCATTTTTTTTTTTGTAAAGGAGCAAGTCTATAGCTGTGGGCTGCTTTGGTCCTTGCCTGTGAGGCAGGACCAGCCCCACAAGAGGATGCTGAAGGTACCAGGCACAGCTGCTCTTTCTCTCCCAGCATGTCCCAGCAAGCACACAGCACTAGTGATGCTGCTGCTTCCCTAGCTTGAGGTGTCATACAGAAACATAGGTATTCTGAGGTAAAATTGGTATTCACTGAGTCGAGTGTCTGTTTGTCACTTTTTTTCAGCACCAGACATGCCTGAGAATTGCACCTCTATAATAAAGAAATACGAAATAATTTTCTGGTAGGTGGAGTTTCCTACAAAGTCTAATTAGTTCCAGAATTTGCTCTGAGATGTAAAAGAACTTACCCTTCTTACTGTTGTTTATTTGCACAGCTTTAACTAGATCTGCTTGAACTGTTGCTAAAATTTATTGGGTTTAAAATACTTGTTGTTTTAAAATTCCTCTTAATGTCTCAGTTTTAACAGGATTTGGTGACTGTGAATTGCACAAGCCCGTTTGACACTGCTTAACTCCAAATGCTGCCTCTTGCCTGGAGGGCAGGCTCCCAGGATGTGCTCCAGAGCAGCTGCTGGGAGATCCACCCAGTGCAAGGGAAGGGGGCAGAGGCACCTCCCAGGGAAGGGATGCTTAACCAGGCCTGCATGGCACTTGTAGCCAGGCTGGTGTGTGGAAGTTCAGCATGAGTGAATGGGTTCCTCTGCTGCCTATTATTACATTAGAAATATATTCTTTTAACCTTGGTTTTAAAATAACTGTTACGTTAACAGGAAAACAGCATTACTCACCAGAAAGAAAAAGGAGGTAAGAACAGAGTTTGGTATCAAATTCAATTAATGAACACAATAAGTAATTCCAGCAGTTTATTCTCCCCAGCTCAACCTTGTCATTCCATAGCATTTTGTAACTTCATTTTTCAGAAAAGAACACGGCTGCCAAAGGAAAGTAAAGGTGCTATGGGAGACTCTCCCACTGTATTTTTATTGGGTACAATGGCAGAAATGTGTAAGACAGCAAAGACAAAAACAGAAAGGACAAAGACCTGGATATTTGATTTCAATGAAAAGTAGGTGTATTCTGTTGGGAAATTCAGATTTTTCTTCTTTGCTTTTTGGCAGAAATTCTCTCCTAAAGGAAAGACCACATTTTTGACCGCAAAACAAATTGAAGGGAAAAGAACAGGGGGATTCTAGATTCAACAGTGGCTTCTGAAATGGTGCAAATCATAGTTCTGAGCAAGCTTGTCCCTGATCTCTGCTTGCTGTAGGTCACAGAGTGCCTGCCACAGGAACCTGCCATTGGCCCTGGGACCATCTTTTTGTAATGCTCCTCCACTACCAGAGTCATCTCATTTCTTAGAATGGGATGTCTTCCAGTCTTCATATCTATCTACTCGTGTTACACAAAGACTGTGTTTGCTTGTGATTTACTTTTTACCAAGACATTAATGGTTTGACTTCAGAGATTAGTTGATTGCCATGATGGTGTCACAGATCCAACCAGCAGCTGATATGCAAGCAGCCAACCCCAACCAATTGTCTGGTTTTAAATTTGAAACCTTTATCACTCCCTCTGCAAACAGACTTGTTGAACATATGATGAGAACAGTTGCTGGACTGAAAGCATCAGACTGTTCAGGAATCAGGTTTGAAAATCTTCAGGAGCTTCCTTCTTTCAGACTTCAGAGGAATTTTAGTCACTTTCTGAAAGTACAGTTCAAGCATTTGAATTTTAAGGTTCAGCTTGTGACATTTTGTAGAAAATGCTTGGAAAGTTTCATTAAATACCCTATTTGTCTGGTAAACTTGTTTATTATGTTCTCTTATTTTGTTTCTTGATTTGTAAAATGCCTTAACTTCCTAAGTTCCTTCTGTCTGACACCCAGATCATATCTTGGCACTTCAGTATTTTTTGACAGATATTTTTTGCTATATAGCAAACATTTTCATCTTGAAAACTGAAACATCAGCTTTCAGTACAAGTAAGCAGATCTTCTTGGTATGATGTATTATTGTGGTTTAGGAAATATTTATTTTTAAAATGCATACTTCCAATTTATTTTTTTTCTGATCTGTGTCTTAAAGACTTTACTTTCCCCTTGTATTTTCCTCTTTTTCATTCTCTCAGAATATGTGTATTGCTGGTGATACTAAGCTGTGTGGTGTGGTTGGCATACTGGAGGGAAGGGATGTCACCCAGAGAGACCCTGACAGCCTTGAGAGTTTTTCTCATGAAGTTCAGTAAGGCCAAGTGCAAGGTCCTGCACCTGGGTCCAGGCAATCCCAAGCACAAAAACAGGTTAAGTGGAGAATGGGTTGGGAACAGTTGTGAGGGGAAGGACTTAGGAGTGTTGGTTGGTGAGAAGCCCAACATGAGCTGTCAATGTGCACTTGCAGCCCAGAAAGCCAACCATACCCTGGGCTGCATCCCAAAAAGCATGGCCAGCAGGTCGAGGGAGGAGATTTTCCCCTTGCTTAGCTCTCGTGAGACCCCTCCTGGAGTACTGGATCCAATTCTGGAGCCCCCAGCACAAGAAGGAGATGGGGCTCTTGAAGTCAGTCCAGAGGGCCACGACAGCCATAAATTGAACTCATCCCATGAGTTCAGGCTGAGAGAGTTGGAGCTGTTCAGCCTGGAGAAGGTTCCAGGGAGACCTTGTAGCAACTTTACAGTACCTGAAGGAGGTGTACAAGAAGGGCAGGGACTTTCCAAAAGGGTATGTAGTGATAGGACAAGGGGGAATCTACCTTCTTCAAACTGGAAGATGGTAGATTTAGTTAGACATTCAGAAGTTGTTCTTCAGTGTGAGGGTGATGAGACACTGAAACAGGTTGCCCAGGGAAGTCCTGGATGCCTCATCCCTGGAAGTAGTCAAGGCCAGGTTGGATGGGGCTTTGTGCAACCTGGACGCGTGGGAGGTGTCCCTGGCCAAGGTAGGAGGGTTGGAACTGGATAATTTTTAAGGTTCTTCCAACCCAAACCTTTCTATGATTCTATGACTGAGTTTTAGTCATCTACCAACAGGAATGGAACAGAACTATGTACACTTGGTACTCCTCTAAACTGACTGAAAATCTTGACAGAGGGGCTTGGCAAGGCCAATATCATACATTTTTTCTAAGAAAATGTGTTAGAAAATAAAAAAGTTTTGAGTATAGCTAAATATATCACTATTTTTTTCTGAGATTTCTGCCAAAGCAAATGGTAAAAGTTTGATTTTTGAAAGCTGGAAGATTCTTTTAATACTCTCTGTAAAAAATTAATCCTCTCCTCCATGCTAGGAAGAGAGAAAGCCAGAAGCAAAAAGACCCTTTGATTTTTTACCAAATAATTTTTTCCAAAATGAAAAATTTCATAAAAATCTATTTTTTTTTGTAAGAGGCTGTTTTGATTTGATTATTGTTTTTATTTTTCAGTGGCAAATTATTTACTGTTTTCTTTTCTCCTCATTGTATGGCCCCAGGCCTCACTAAATGTCTCTATTCAAACCCTTCTCTGAAGACAGAAATATTAATTTCCACATGGGCTTTTCTATAGAACTCATCACTATGGTAACTGAATGTTTCATAAACATTAATGAACTTATTTTCACTGCACTGCAGTGAGGCATTGGGTGGTAGTATTATCCCTATTTCATGATGAAGAACTGAGGCAGAAAGAGATTAAGTACAAAATTATTCACTAATTTTAAGTTCTCAATCTGAGATGCGTGGTCTGATTTTTCAGTGGACTTAGCTTGTTATCTGTTCAAAGCACAGCTCCCATTGCCTTTGGTTGCAGCTGTGAGTTCAAACTTCTTTGTGCTTTCTTTACTTGGATAGCGACTGCTTTAATCCTGTTCATACATGGTCTTTTAATTTTTTTTCCCCCAAGATAATCAGAAGGAATGGAAACTTATTAGGTACTGGCCACATCATCTTTCTACACTAAATATAACTAAAATTAGAGTACTTTACATAATTTTATCCAAGTATCAATTCATAACTTTGGTGTTATAACTAAAATAAGAAATTGCCTTGTCCCGACTTCTCAAAGATTAGAAAAACACTGCTTTTCTGCAGTTTGTTTTTAGTTTTCATAAAAGGCAGCAAAACTCCTGGGAGTCACTTGTTTTAAGGTTTATTATTACATTATGTGGAGGCTGCTACTGTAACTACAGCCATTTCATTTGGTGTTTGGGATCATGGATATTTATCCGAAGTCACTTATCTATAACAAAAATACTGGCCTCCCAGAAAGCCAAGGTATCCAATTAGGGGAATTAAGTATCTTCTTTCAAACATACCTGGGCTTTGGCAAAGTTCAAATTTGCAGTCATTGATCCACAGACAACCCACCCCACAGGAGGGGGCCTATTAACATTGTTTTCTTCCTTCTGTCTTTAGGCAGTGGAACTTTATAGTGGCTTAGGATATCATGAAGAGCCAAGCCTTAATTTGCATCAGAATTTGTCATTTGGAGTCGTGGCTCCCCTCCTTCAGAATAGTTTTGCAGGCTTCTGTCTCATTCTTTCCTTTAGGAAGGAAAGTTGCCAAAGTTTACGAATGCAGAGTTAGCTCTGAGATTTTCCCTGAGAGATTGACTTCTGAAGCAGATTTTTTCCATGTGTTTTTCTGAAGCAGTGTTTTAGAAGCGAGCGCTGACCCCATCTTAACCACAGAGGTGCAAACAGGCTGCGGTAATATTGTGTTGTTGAATTTTCCTTCCAGTACCAAATGAAAGAGAGCTTGCCCTTTTCCTCAAATCTCTCCCTGATCGAGAGATGAGTGAGCTGGTAACTACGATATCCAACGGCTTCACCAAGTGGAGAATGTGATGCCTGTGTAATGACGCTCAATTTTGCACACTTCAAATCCATTAGTAGCAATTACCTTACCTGAGGTGTTTTGAGTTAGTTTTAGCACAGCATTCTTGTAGTTGGTAGATAATGAGCATAATAATGTATACAGCATTTTCAAGTCTCCGTTTTTAGCTACAATAACGCCATTAGGATTCTATTTAGCAAATGTGTGCTTCATGCAAAAAGTTAGGACTTTTTTGTTCATGTTGCCTCTCCCTTTCCTCCCCCCACCTTCCTTTTTCTATTGCACCTCACGTCCTATTCTATATTATGCTGGCTTTCCTGACAGAGCAGGAAAGTGTTTTAGCCACTGCACTTGTGCAAAGGCAGTAGGGCCTGGTTTGCCAGTAGAGCTTTTGCTTTGGCCCTGCTGCAGCTTGCTGGGCACCCCTGGGCAAGGTGCAAATCTGCTCTCTGCTGCGTCCTCTTTATCCAAGGGATGAGGATGCTGACACCCCTGCAGCAGCTGTCCTGCTCACACCAGTATGGGCTGTGATGCCACCGGAGCTGCTGGTGGGCTGCATGGTGGTAGGAGATGTAGATGGGCTGCATAGTGCTGAGAAATGCTGGTGGTGTTGCACCTTTCACTAGTGACATGGCTTGGTCATCTGTGCTGGGCATCCTTGGGCACTCCAGCTGTGCTGTGGCTCCACTGCATCACCGAGCTTTAATAAAAAAAGGGTTTATAGTCCATATGGGGAATTACAGCTGAGAGGAACTCAGCCCAGCCTGGGAGGTACAAGGAGTGGACAATAAAGGAAAGGTGGCTGCAATGCATATAATCCCAGGCCTGCTGGTTTCTAGATGCCAGTGGGGTCAGACAGCTCTGGTTTGGGTGCCATAAACCTGCCGACTTCAGCAGGAATGTCCTTGTAGTGATGGGACTATTTCAGAAAAGCTTTGGGTTGGGAGAACCAGTACTCCACCCCTCTGGCCACCTAATGGGGAAAATAAGGGAAAATTCTGATTTTTTGGCTGTCATCTGAACCAAATAATACTGTTAACACCTCCCCCCCCCTCCAGATTTCAAAGAAACAAGATTGCTTTGGGCTTATCCTTCCATAGAATTCTTTACCAGAGGATGAGAAAAGGCCCAGGAAACATAATTGGTGCCTTTGTAGATGTCACTGCTAAGGTCTCTGGCACAGATCATATTGTGACATTAAAAATAGCTCTAAAATGTTACAGTGCTCCTTTCATATGAAATTGACCAAATTCAAGAAGCAAAGAGTATTTGGGCAGCCACACAAAATGTTTTGGGAACTGGCTTGTACTTGAAGTTGATATGTTTAGAAACAGACAGAGGAGAAGCATGGAGAGCCTATTTGTTTTTAAAAGGGAGCATGTCAACATGTCTCTGGCCTGGTACATCGAGCACAAAACCAGGATGCAGGAGAGCAGGCACCTTCTCCCCATCTCTTTTGCACTTAGGTGCCCTTTTGAAAATCAAATGGTTTATTCTGTCATTGAATTACTCTTTCTCCCCTTTAGAGTTGCTCTGGCCCTCTGACCGCATGCCTGTCCAGTGCCTCCTCCTGCCCTGTGAGCACACGGACACAATGTGTGGGATATGCTGGGTATCCCTTCCTTGATGGAGAGTGGTGGAGAGTTATCCTGGCAATGCTCAGCAAGGAGAGCTAAGCTGAACTTTAGCACCTCACGGACATAGGAAAGATGATGGAAAAACACCAGGCAGCATGGAGGTACCAGAGTGCTTCTGGGTGTGGGGAGGGTGGGATGGAGGGGAGCAGTGCCTCTCTCCCCTTCTCTGCTGCTGCCCCCTCTTCCTGCCCTCAGGGCTGCCATGCGGCTGGTCGGGATGCGACTGCCTGTTCCTGGAGCTGAGGTGTTTGCTCACCACCTCCTGGCCCCTTCAGCTGTGAGAGTGACTGTCACCTTCATCTGTCTGCTGCCCCGGATGTCTGCTTACTTGACAGCAGAGCCCAAAAGCTGACCCCATCCACAGCCTGCACACTGAAGGGGAGCTGGGGGAGGCACGTATCACCTCTCAGTCATAACGTGCCCAGGCTGCTCCGGGGGCAGCACAGCAAAACGCTGGCCCTGATCTTCTTGCATTGCCATCACCTACCCTGAAATTAGCAACGGCATGTCCAAGGTTAGTGGCAAATTCAGATACCCAAGCTACAGAGGAGGAGGGTGAATAAAGGACAGTGGCTGCGTACAGTATAAGCAGCTGCCTTAGACAATGCATGACCCCTGAATTAAAAAGACCAGGATTAGCAAAGAGCTTTTTGCATTATTGGGCCCATTTACAAAAAGCTTTAGTCCTAATTGTATGGTACCACAGAGCTTTAACTCGAGCACATATTGGTTTTGTAACCTGATCCCCACATAAATCATAGTTGGTGAGAGCAGAACAATTAGTGCCTTAATCTACTGGAACTACACAGTATCTTTAAATCTGAATTTTCCTGATCATTATGTGTATTACAAGAGTCAATTAATTTATATTTCACACAAAATGTAATTAAATCCCATGATAACCTGACTGTGAAATGAATAGGGGGGGGGAGGGGGGAGGAAGGGGGATGAGGAGCTGGGGGAGAAATGCCTGTCCTCATGGAGCTGCCATCAAATGCTGCAGCGTGCCATTGATAGAGGCAAAGTGCCTCCTCTTCAACTTTGCAAAGTAGAGAAGTCTTAGGGTGAGGGGTGTTGTTTCTGAATTTTGTACTGAGCAACTGTGCAGTCACGAGAAGAGTTTTCTCCCTTGTGCTTCCAACGCAGCCTGCAAGAAAAGCGTATGGTGTTTGCTAAGCCATTTAAGTACTTGGAAAAGAGGAAGGCCTTGATGTTGCAAAGAGCCCAGTGCCTGTAGTTGGTCACCTAAGGGAATCCACTTATGACTCTATTACCCAGTAAATTAGCAGAGTGGTTCAGTCAGGTATATTTATCATGAAGAGAACTGAAGATAATTAATACACTGCATTGAATGCAAATTGCACCCACAGCACTTCTCATTTTCAATTAGCACAAATGTTACAGCACTGCAGGCTTGTTATGGTTTTACCATGGGCTGGGTAATTAATTTCTGTGAGCTACATATCAGACACCTGATAATGCCATTTATTAATAAATGTCACCCCAGGTATCTGTTAGGAGAGGTAAATAAATTAAATGTTCAGTTGTCTGCCCTGTGCAAATCTATTCTTACACCTCATTGCATCTTTTCACTTGTTTGTTTATCAAGGAGAATGACTATGGAGATTACAATGGCAAACAAAGGAATATGAGGAACAATAATCTGTACCCAGAGGTGGAGTTTCTCTCAGAGTCAGCTCCACCGCCCCCGGCAGCAGCCATGCCCCTGACGCTCTGCACATCCCTCCTGCCCAGGGACATGTCTGCTGCCTGCTGGGGTAACCCTCCCACCAGGCCCCCCAGGACCCACGAGAGGAGAAGAGCTGAGGTGCCCCCAAATCCTCCACTTTCAAGGATCTCACAAAGCACTTTTCAGCCTATATTTCTCTCTGGAACTCTGTCTCTTGGAGAGTTTTAGCTGCCCCCTGCCAGAGTCTGTGTTTAAAGCTGACATCCACGCAGCTCCCTCCAGCGTTTATGCGCCTCTGTTCCTGAGGTAATTTCAGGTTTATGTTTTACCCTTTCCTTCCAAAACTTCCTGAAGGAAGGTGGATGTGGTTGAGCCCCCCACATCCCTGTTAGTGTCCACCCCACAGGGACCATGGGCCCTGGCAGAGGTGAGGGCCCCTCCAGCTACCAGCGGGGCATGGCTTATGCCAGGCGTTATGGGACGCCTCTCCTTGTTTGGGGAACAAAATAATAATTATGATTAAAGTGAGAATGAAACATCTGAAGATCTTCTGATTTGGTACAGACTTTGAGAACAGAGAGGAACTGGAGGTTGTGTGATTTTGACAGAGTGGTGGGAAGGTCAGGAAATGCCATTTCCCCCAGATCCTGAGCTTTTTTTTCAAGTGGGTAGATCATATTTGGCAAACTTTATGGCCGACTCCTGCTTTCAAAAGTTTCAACATGAGTCTTGTCACCTTTGCAAGGGAAGTTCCTTTTTTCCCCCCTCTCATTTGATTTTGAAATTTCAGTGGACCAGGCTAGCAAAAATGCATCGACTAACCTGAACTTTTTTTTTTTTTTTAAAAAAAATACCACTGAAATCTTAGAAAGGCTGTAAGGGTTGGAAAATGTGCATGTTCAAACACAACCTGTTGTGACTTTTAGCTTCTCTGCCAACTTGTTTCTCTGGGCCTGTTCAAAGAGTGTCTGCTTCTCCTTCAGTTTTCACAGCAGAGACCTGTGCCACAGGCACTGGTGGTGGCTTTGGTGATCCCCCTCCCCAAGGAAGATCACAGTCATGGTGCTGCATTCACTTTAAGCAAACTTTGCTTGATCTTAGACCACACAGACTGGCTAAATTAACACAGTCTTCACTGTGTGAGTGGAATTCAGCTGACGGGAAGGTGGTTCATGTTAGTGGTTCCTTACTGTAAGTACAGAATGAAGGCAAGTAGAGCTATACTGTGTACATAGTTTTATTCTGATATATGTTAGGAGTTGTACTCATTTGGATACATTAGAAAAATAAATACCTCTAATTGAGCATTGTATAGGTAGAAATCTGAATATGGAACAAACATCGATCTTTCCTGAAGTACTTCCAGCAAAAAAATAGGTGCAATACAACATTCAGTTCCCCAGATACAGACAAATTTAGGAATAGCCACATTATGAATAACTTTTAGGCTAGCTATGGGGAAGGAAGCCTTTGACAAGTGACCCTGGCCATAGTAATTCAATCATTGTGAATTTCATCAAACACTGCTCATAAGCAAAGTGCTTTCATCCCTTATGCAGATCTTCGTTATATTTCATAATTTTTATATGGTAAATAATTTGCCCGTGCTTCTTGGTATCATGACCTACCATCTCACCATCATCTGCTGTGATCTTTTCAGATTGCTGGACTCACTATATGAAGATGAGTTTTACAATAATGGTTCAAAAATACTGCAGCAATTGAAAAATCAATTAAAAAAAAGTCTTATTTGGATTAGGGTTCATACTCCAGGGGAGAACATGTGATTTTAAAGGCCAAATGACCTGCTAACATCCTTTAAAATGACATTTACTACGCTAAGGAGAATGTAAAAGCTCACAGTTTAAACTATTATAATAACATCCACGCAGAGATGCTGGCAAGGTATAGAATTATATGCAAATTCCATATTTGGACAGGGACAATATAGACAATAAAAATAGAGTTAGGGAATATACTTCAGTTTTCTGTGTGAGACAGATTTGGTTTCCTTTCTGCCAGATCCAGGTTAACTCACAGGCATGACGAGTCCTACACGGACTGCTCACCCAAGTGTTGTTCCCTCCATGTCAGCTTCCCCCTGGGCAACCACCTTGGCCAAGGTGTCAGAGGGCAGCTGGTGCTAAGGCCATGCCAAGCCAACCATCCCATGCTGACCAGGCTTTGCCTTTGCTGATGGGATTGGGTACTACCTGAAGAACAAAGGTCTATCACGGGGAGTGAGCGTTGTGGAAAAAGTCCCCCAGGAAGGGAGCCAGCACCCTTTTCAGAACCTTCTGATGGGATCATGCATTGGAACAAGGAGATTTTTACATGGAGAGAGGCCAAGGAAGGAGCTGTTGGTGGTCAAAGTCAGTAGTGAGATCCTAGGGTGTGAGATTGTCTCTCATCCCCCTAATGGCCAGTTTCCAGGACTATATGGTGTACCTTGTATCTATCTGTCATTCATGCATTGGCTGCCTCTCTCACCTTCCTGCTAAGGGAGAAGTGAACATAGTGGAGCATCTTGGGTTTGTGTTTTTGATGTTATTATTTATGCAAGCCAGAGAATTATGCCTCATGATGAAGGTGAAATTTGTTGAAGGTTAGCATTCCCTGAAGGTGTTCAACCTGTGGGCTGAGGGCTCTCGACAAATGTGTGTGACTCTTCCTGCAGAGAGCTTGTAGAGCTAGTGGAGTGAATCTGCCAAAGTTTCCTTCTCTGCAGCTTTAAGCAAAGTGTTAGAAGGGATGAGGATGATAAGAACAAAGACCATGAACTCAATTAGGAATTCCATAGGAAGCTGGTACCAGGCCCAGTGCCAGGTTTGATATGCCTTTGTCACTGAAGAGATGCGTTCCAGCAGTAAATGAAGTTTTCTAAGCATGAATGCTGTGTGCTTGCATATTTCAAATTACTATAGTCCAGATGAGAAGTGACAGAGCTATGAATAACAGAGACAAGGTCATCACCTGCCAGGGTGGCAGAGAGCATCCTAACCAATGGAAGAGAGTAGAAGGGTTACTTGCAGAGGCTGCTATGAGAAAACTTAACACCAGTAGCAAACCCAAGAGCACTCCTAAATTATGAAATAACTACACCAACTGTAGAAATGCACCCTCATGCCAGCCATAGTGCACTCAAGTGACAAACTCTTGAAGATGCTTCCCTGTCTCCCATCTGTCTTACCTCTGTCTTGCTTTCATTTAACCATCTGCTTTTCTTCCATTGCCATGTTGGTGGTGGCAGTGTGTGTATTTATACAGAGATTTAGGTATAGCTGTGTTTCTGCCTGTTTCTGGCAATCCAGCCCGTGCCATATCACCTAACAGCTCTGTGTAGACCCAGGGAAGCACCACAAATAATACAGATGAGCCCACAGGGGAGAGGAGTGTAGTGCTAGAGAGAATGTTTGTTTGCAAGTTGTGGAGTGCGTCCCAGCAGGAATGATTCAAAATAGTTTTATTACATTACTTTGGACTTCTGCCACCCATCAGGTGAGACAGCAGTATCTTATGGTTAATGCTGAAGTGAAGGAGGATGAGGATGGATGTCTGCCCTCTCCCCACTGACAGGAAGGCATTATCCATCAATGTCACTCAAATAGATCCAGTTCCACTTCCTAGCTTGAATCCAGACCATGCCAGATCTAAGAGATTTACTTCTAGCAGGTTTATTCCAAACTGCCCTTTGGCAGGCAACTGTAGGAGCTTTCTTGGGAAGAGGGAACCCAGTCAGATGTTAGTTAGGAAGAACTCATGTCTGCAGGGTGGATTTCCTCAAGGCTGGGTGACAGTCAGTTCCACCAACATGTTGGTAATTCTTGGCTGGTGTCCCTCCAGCTGCCCTCTTTCAAGACTTGAGCCTTGTGGGTTAGGCTCTGAAGCAATCCTGGACAGATGGCAGCATAAGGAAGCCAGATAGTGTTGCCAGGTTAAATCCAGAACAAATAGACACTGAAACAGAGGGAGTTCTGAGGTGCAGCCACTGCAGCCAGAAGTCCTGTCCTGTCACCACATTGGTAAAGACCTGGTCCTGTGATAAACTGGGTGAAAACTCTTACTAGGATTTTCAGATGAAGTTTGGCCAGATGTAAATGAATGCCTTTGCTTTTTCACAGGGTGGGGAGGATGGATTGGAAATGAATTACAGAAGGTATAACTACTGGGTCTCTGGATCCTGTAATGAATCTAAGTTAAGGAAGTGCCAAATCCCTCCTGTTAATTGAGGTGTAGAGAAAGACTGTGAGAGGGGACGACATTGCATCCGTGCACGAGTACAGTATCTCCTTACATGAATGAAAACCAGGTGTCTGCTATGATACTTGCAGTAGGTGTGTGTACTGCTACAGATGATGGCAGGGCACATCAGTGGTCCTGGTGCTGCTGGTGCCCTCTCCGTGGGTCGGTGCTGCCTGAGGCTTAGGTGAGGTGTCCTGGCTTGCACTACATGACCCACACCATCCGGACCCACTTGTCCATCGTGCTTTGGGTGTGCTTGGCTGCTCTGGGGGCTGGGTGAGCCCAGAGCTTCCCTGTCTCTGTACAGATCAGTGTGTGCTGAAGTGCTTTGGGAAGAGATTTTTTGGAAAAAGAGAAAGTTTATTAGCTGCTTCTCTTTAGTTCCCTGTGATTATTTATGTCCATTGCTGAGATTTTTTTTTTTTTGGCTCCTTGGTTACTCCTGGATGTCAGCACTGTGGGGGAGGTCCAGGCTGGTGGTTACTGTTTATCTCTGGGTTGGGACCAAACGACCTTGGCACTGGAGGAAAATAAACATGAATAGCCTGAATATGCAACAACTTTTTCCTTCCTGCCTTGTGGGTTTATGTCAAAGCCTTTAAGTCTTTATGTTGTAGTGGTTTTTCTGTAGCTATGTGTTCATTTCATTTTTATATTCTTAAAAATACAAATTTACATTTACCTCTGATTCAAGATGATTAGTGGGTACGGAACAACTGATTACATTTGCAGCCAGTCATGTGCCATTAACAGTGTAAACCATCAGGCATTGTTGTTTCAAATCCCTTTTGGTTTGGCAAGGGTACAGTGGTAAAAAAATACCAGCTGAATCAATTGCTTGGATATACAGGTTTTTTTCACCCTCAGGCATCTTTATCAGCACAGTTTTGATTAATGTCTCTACACTGTCATGTTCCTATTGCCATTAGAGAAAATTTAATATGCTGTTCGCTACTTTTCTTAAAGGAGTAGATTTTAGAAAAAATTAATTTTTTGTTTCCTTATGTTTAGAGGAAATCAAAGTTGACGATCACAATTTTTTTCAGAGTTTTAAAAGACTTCTAAAATCACTGAGTCCAACAGTCATTCCAGAAAAAACCCACCATGCCCACTGAGACCATCCTCATATCTGAACCACAATCTGAAGAATTATTTCTGAAGTTCTGTGAGCTGTTAGTTTTCCAAATTACAACACTGACTGTTTTTTTATTTTTTTAACAAACATAAATTCCAGTGAAGTATTGTTTGCCACACTACAAACAGGTCATAGCTCCTAATAAGCATGCATGTAATGAAGGTAAACTAGTATCAGCAGGCAGAGGAGAGGGTCAAATGTTTAATATGAAACTGAGTTCTTGGTTAAAATATGCAGGTTTTTGTCAGACAAAATTGGTCATGAATTTTTGCTGCTTTTCATTGTGTCAATTTGGGGAAAAAGGTAAAAAAATAACAAAAAATATGTTTCATTTCAGCCTTTCTAAACAGTACAACATGTTCTGCAATTAAATACTTGGATTTCTCAACCTAAAATATGTTTAATTTTCAAAATTATTTCAATTTTATTTTGAAAAATAAAATTAAAGATATAAAATATAAATTATGTTTTTGACTGGAAAAAGGTTTTTTTCTGAAATGGTATCTAACTTGCTGGTTTTTTTTGTTTTGTTTTGTTTTTTTTTTTTCCTAAAGCTTTATTTTTTGTTTACAAAGAAAACCTTCTGGAAACTTGGTTTAGGTCAAAGCATTGAATGGTTACATGCTATTTTTTGATCTGGCTTTGATTTGATTTGGCTGCTTATAGACACATAAATCTTTTAGGAAGAAATGTCAAGTTCAAGTTTCTGAGTTCCGAGAAACAGATAAAACATCCTGATTGTTGGAACCAGGTAGGAGAACCAATAAGATGGTGGGACCTTCACATCCTCTGGGGTAGGGAATTTTGGAGTTTAATCTTGCTACCATGATAGTCAATGGAAAAATGTGTGGGCAGGATATAGCCCACTGGAATGAATCCTTTGAATCAGGTCTGCATAACTAGGTTCTTTACTGGTCTTATTGCTAATTTATTTATGGTATAAGAAAATTACCTTGACCCTGTAGTACATGCACTTCTTTGCTACTGTTAACATCGTTAAGGTCCTTGCAATTCTGCTCAGTGCTGTAGATATCATGCTTCACCACTCATTTGTTACCTAAGGATTTTTTTTTCCTTCCTTTTTTTAATTTTTTTTTTTTTTTTTTGTAATCTTTTCTCCAACCAGGAAGCAAAGGTTGTTGTGAGCGAAGACGAGGATGGGGGTGGGATTTTAATCAGCAAGTGAACTGAGAATAAAGAAAGGTTACCTGTTTGTTTGTCAACAGGATGAAGTAAATAAGAGTTAAAAAAATCTGAGACACCAGTTAAAGGCAATCAAATATGTATTTAATTAAAGCAAACATAAAAATTAAAGTTACATGTTGAATCAATAAACAACACTTTTTTCTACATGCATTTTGAACAAGACAGATCAGAATCTTGCATGATGAAGACATAATGTGTCATAATAATTAGGAACACAGACAAAAGAACAGCTAATCAACATGCAAATTTATGCAGTTCTGGCGATTCAGATGAGGCAGATTTCTACCTCTTTTTTTGCTTGATTCATCTTCATTGCTAATCATCTGAAGGCTGCCAAATGTTCACTGACACTAATGTATTATAGGTCAAGAGAGGCAGGTCTTCACCTATTACCCCCACAAACAATATGCTTTCCTTCCCTGTTTCCTCTTCAGGATTTTCAGCAATTACTGCCAGATGCAATCAGACTCCTTGAATAGGAGCAACTGGGGCTTGTTTGTGGCTTGGATTCATTAGAATCAGGAGGATGAAGAAAGGAATAAATTACTTAATTGCACAAAAAAGTTGCAGCCAAAGTGATGGTGAGAGAAGCTGATTGTGTAGTTGCGTATTAGGCCACTCTTGGAATGGAGGATCTTAGAATAGCTGGTAGTTTGGCCTTCCTGATTCAGACAGATTTGGGTGTCCTCCAAAACAGATGGCTCCACACACCATCTATTCTTCTCTTTGTCAGGTTTTACCATTTATTTGATCTTGTTCATCTATGATGCTAGTTGTATTAGATGTAACACAAATATGCATTCAGATCATATCCATTTAGTCTTGCATCCCAACTTTTATTCTTTTAGCCCTGTTTGATGAGATGATCAAGTTGAACAAAGCCCTTGTTGTCCTATTCCTGCACAACATCCATACATAAAACACCAAAAAAACATGACTAAAGCCTTGCACAGACAAATAATCCTCACGTGTCACAGGTTTTAAAGGTTTATTTCTCCCAGTTTTCCCAAACAGCCCTCAGCTCTGAGAAATGATAGCCAGACACAAGAAATAGTTAATTTTTATTTGATCCCATAGAAACAAACATTTGCATATGCTCAAGCAAAACTGCCTGCCTCCCCTCCTTATGCTGAGACCCCTGTTCAGATATTCTCTTCAGGTTCCAGGCCATGTGTTATGCTTGTGGGTGGTCTTAAGATCTTAAAGAAAAGCTTTGCTCTGTGAAGTCATGCAGCACTGTATGCAATTAAGTGGCTTCAGGTTTTTTTTTTTTTTTTTCCCCAAATCCCTCTATGTTTCCTGATTTCATTGTTGTCGAGAATGATCAACACTTTGTGGAAGAGCTGCCTCTCAGGTAATGCTTAACATTAACTTTTCAAGGCAGAGATGTGTGGTTAGGGATTCACTGTTTGGGTATCCTGCTGAGCAGCATCACTCTGCAGCTTGCAAGGGGCGGGAGCAGGGGTCACACACGGCTTCTGATTGCTGGGTCTGAAGTGCATGTTGCTGTGTGTGTATATATGGGACAGCTGTGGCAGCTGCCATATCTGGGGAAGTTGGGGTATTCCATGTTTACCTGACTGTTGGGGGGGATCTTTTTGTAATACGATGCTTTTTGTAGAACAATGTGGGGCTGGAGTACAATGAGCTTATAAGTTCTGTGTTCATTTATCTTTTGGCCCAACATCTCTTGCAGCCTAACAGATGCCCAGGAATGCTGCTTTACTTTGCAGTAAACTTTACTTACTTGTTTAGGTCTTGAGTGCAGCAGGCTTTTTGGGTACCTTTGAGGCCAAAACTGGAGTTTGTGAAAAGTGTTCACATTTTTTTCAAAGTAAAGCGAAACACCCATGGGTATGGCAGTGCAGTTGTAACTCTGGAGGGAGAGCTCAAGCACACCATTCCCAGTGTCAGAGCTGCAAACCACTGATGTCCTGTCTTCTTGGAGACCTGTGAGATGAGGAGACATGCTAGAGACCCACCTCTTGCCAAGGCTGGCATCTTACAACCTTTTGCATTGCCCCTTGGGAGCAGCCATCACAGGGAGCCTGAGATGCCTCCTGTAGTCTTTTTAGAGGCTACGTGCTCACAAAGATGTTGTGCCTTTCAGATGACAGCTTTAGTTTGAGGACTGAAGCTGATGGAATTTTTTTACCAGAATCCTTGCTGCACAGCATGCTGTGATCATCTTGTTCTTCTTGCCCTTCCCTCAGCTCCTCCATGGTGCTGATGGCTCTCTGTGGCTTTGGTTCCAAGGTTTCCTTGTTCGTCTTCCTGGGTGAGAGAGGAAGGAGTATGACCCCCTGAGGAACAGCAGAGCTCATCCAAGGCATCCTCCTGAACTGGATATGGAAGTCATGCACCAGAAACATCTCCTCCTTTCTCTCAGTGAGGAGAGAGAAGGGCTAGGCGCACTGGAAAAGTAAAAGCAACACCCCATTTCATGAGCTGCTTTCATCCCCATGAGCAAATGTGATTTTTATTTGAGGTGTTTCATAGGCCATGGTGAATGCATTTTATTTCAAGTCTTGGAGACTTAATCTTATGACTGTGTCACTAGGGGGAGATTTCTGAGGGTCCAAATGCATTTAAGTGCTTGTCTCTCTTTTGAAATTCACCAGGAGTTACGCATCTGAGCTGCCTTTGTGTCAGAGGGAAATATTCATGGGTGAAATGGGGAGAGCCCACATAACTGCTGAAAATGATAAAGAAAGCCAGCGGGTGAGGATACACTGAACTATTTTTTGTTGTTTGTTTTTTTTTTTAAATTGCTCTCACATCCTTCATTCCTCACCAGTTGGAGTTTGGTTTGTTGTAAAGTTTGTTGTAAAGTTACCTCATCTTCTCAACCAAAATTCTCCTAGATTGTTTTGTGATAAGAAGACAAAAAAAGTTGTAACTTTTTGAAATTTGAAAAATTTGAAACTTTGTATAGGTGATACCTGGCTGCTTTACCTTTTAAAATTATAGAGATTCAAGAGCTGATGATGTCTTACAAACCCTTCCTCTGTAGTCTCTTGCAGAATGGCCTTTGCTTTCACAGCTCCTCATGTTGCACCATATCCTGATTTCTTCTCATGTATTTGTCACTGGAATGTTGCCCAAGCAACTTAATGGAAGTGTTTGGTCTGAGGGCTGCTCATTTGGGTATTTACCATTTTTAATTCTGTTGTGAAACTAGCTATCCCAATGCACAGAATATTATAAATGGCATCTGAGTGAGTGACTAAATTGTTCTGAATGGAAATACATTGGGAAGGTGGAGGATGCAAATTAATACTCTTGTCTGCCTGGAAATACAGGAGCACTGGCAAAGCTTTGGGCAAACAAATGGCTATTTGTGCAAACATTGTTGAAAAGGCTATGGGCACAGTTGAAGCAAAAAATTGTCTGCAGTGTGCAGATTTGTGAGTGATGCTCTAACTAGGTCTAGCCACCTATGCTGGGCACCGTAAGCATCTGCAGTGTTCTTTATACGGTGGGGTTTGCTAAAAGAAGGTGGCACAAGCTTGAAAAGTTGAGATAGTTTTTCTGTATGGAACTAGCACTTCTCTGGGCAGACCACCCTACTTTGTGTGAGTGCAAAATGGAGGTTAAAAAGGTTGCTGTCCTTCTGTGTCAGGAGTAGTGTACGTCACATTGCTGGTCTCTGAAGGCTCTTGAGGAACTTCTGCTGATTGGTGAACTCATCTGTCCTGACAGTCTATTACCTCCTTTGTTCTAACATATTTTCACTCTCCTCTTAATGTTTCCTGTTTTCATGGATCTTCCCCTTCTGCTGTATCTTCCTGTGTGTGTTTTTTGTCTACCAGATGTTGCATGGCCAGCTGTTTCAGTAACTCTTTGCGAGCTGCAAAACTGAAAAAAAATGCAAGTGGAAAAAACCCATGTTGGGATGATAGTGTACTTTCCATGCACACGAGGCAGGTTGGCTGAAGCATGTTCAACTCATGTGTTATATATTTACCTAAAATGCTGCAGTAATAGGAATGCATAATTAGTATATGCTTTCAGTATATGAGTTGGTATCTGTTATTTCAAACAGCAAGTGTCTCTTTTAAAATAACAGTTGCTTGCTAGCAGTGATGGATTTGATATTTGCTTAGTGCTTGAGCCTGTTTATGCACAGATTTATTTGATGTAAGTAGCTCAGGACTATGGACTTCTGTGGAAAAACATGGTGTACTTATTAAAAGGCCAAAATATGTGGAGGTAGGGTAGTGTATGTGAAGACACATGCAGTAGCTCCTATTCTAAGTTCCTGATATTTGGCACTTCTGAAATTCAGGCTATTTATTTAGCTACCTGACTGCACATTTTTTCACCTGAAAATGTCATCATGCATTGTAAAGCTCAGCCATGCCAACTCTTCACTTACTGAAGTAAATCTTTCTATCTCCATGCAGAGTTATAAGGATGAGATTCTTTTCTTGTATGGAATAGTTTGTACATAATATTACCCTTGTATTAGTGTGTGGTGTTTCCTGTGGGAGCTGAAATGGGATGATCTCCTTAGTTTTAAATATCTGTGTTGTCTGTCTTTGAGAGATATTGCAATAAATTTTGCAGTGGTATATACAGACAAACCAGGGTCCTAAACTCCAGAGGCTTTGTCCATTTACCTGAGATTCATCTGCCATGCATTAGTGTCAAGTAAAATTTTTCACTGGAAATAGGTAACTAAGGTAAAACCAGGCTGTTTGGGAGAGACAGTAGCTATCTTTAACATAGCTCTGCCAATAGCCTTTACCTCAGTTCTCTGAGTGAAGGTCTTCTAATGTCCTTAGATCATGTTTGATGATCTCTCACTTCACTTGCGTTATAGATGGGTGTCTACCTGAAATGGTTGTAGAGCCTACAAATACACTTGGCAAGATTTTCTCCAAATACTAATTAAAATGGTTAAATGGGTAGCCATTTAACCAGTACACATATCCTCAGAAAATGTGGTGCATACCCAAGTTTTTTCAAAAAAACCCAAGGTGTGAAAAACACACTGCCTTTGAACAAGCTGACCACATGAAGATGGTGACTTTGGTGCTGCTGGAACACACTGTTAGGATTTTCATGCCTTTATGGCCACCAGAATTTGCTGAATAGGTCCATATAGGGGAATTTTGATCTATGAAATCAGCAGAATCAAATTCCTCAATGTCATCTGGCCTGGTTGCAGTCTAATAAATCTTGTTCTCACCTTGTGATCAATTCAGGTTTAGTTCTGCTGTGTAAAAGCTCTGCTGAATTTAATTCATCTCTGCTACTTTTCAGTGCACATCCTCCTGCTTTGAGAAAATGCCTTTGGTCTGGCCTCTCTAACACTTTCAGTAGTTTTGTAATGTTCTCACAGGCAAGTGAATATGGCATAAGTGAACCCTGAGAAACTTTGCCACAAGACAGGATCTCAAAATTTCTTCCTACTCCCTTTCTTTCTAGGTCACTACCTGAGCAGTCCAGGATACTAAGGATCAGAGGAATTCTCTTTATAGATGCAATTAAATTCTTCAGAGCTGAAACTTTCCATTCATGTTTGTTGCTGACCAATAGAGACATTCAGTCCTTTGAACATGTAGCTGAGAGCTGCACTCTTGAGCAAGAGCTCCCAAGTTGTGGAAAGCTGGTAGTGCATGACATGCAAGGCCCTTCAGAGTGGCAGCACACAGGTAGATCTCCTGGCAAGAAGGGTTTCAAAGCTCCTGATTTGAAACCATGGCCTGCATGATTTTGGAAGATAGTCTCACCAATGAAAGTCTTCCTAAATCCTTTGTTTACCATATTTTGAAAAAGCCCCCTGATATTATTCAGTTATTCAGGTGCTATCATACAGTCAATGAATTTTTTTGGCAGATGAGGTTGTTGGCAGATGAGTTAGGAAGTCCAAGAGTTTGGGCCCTTGATGGCAGCAAAGTCTTCTTCTCTTTAGCTGTCTAACATTTTTTTCTGTGCCCTCTTAAAAGACAATGGTACCTGGGATTTCTTTCAGATCCAGATGGAAAGCTTTTGTTAAAGGGAGTGGTAATGAGGCTTAGTAAGATTTGTTTTTTGTTAAGAAAAGATCATCTGGCACTTGCTTTTGGAGCTGGTTGATCATGAAGGTTTCTAATTCAGGGTCTTCATTTTTGTGAAGCGTGAATTACAAGAAGTCAGAAGAATGATGCGAAGAGCATTTAATAATGCACATTCACAAAGAAGTGGTGTAACTACATTAATTAGGCAAGTCTTGCGTAAAGATGCAATGTAATTATATATTTGAGACAGTTAATTAGGGAGCTACTTGGAAATTTCAGTGAATATTAAGGTAATTATACATAAATACTATAACCATTAAGACTGCACCCATAATGAAAGCAATAACTAATTACATAAATAACAGCATACTTATGTTTTTACATTACTAATACCTAACAATACTTCCTCTCTTTCCCTCTCTCTTTGCCATGCAAATGACAAAACTTCCATTTTTAATTCAGATATTCTCACAAATTGTCAGGGAAACAATGAACTTTCCTCTTGTTCTCTTTCTCTAGAGCAGGCCAGACAACTGGAGTTATGCACACCTAGCAGCAAGACAGTCAAGTGTACTGCAGATGTCTGCAGGATACATGCAGAGCTTTTGATGTCTGCCCTTGGACTTGGTACATGCCCAGGCCTGGCAGTTTTATTTAAAAAACGGTATAACTGTTAAGATAATGAGTTAGACTGTTTAGGCAGCTTTGAATTAATCAATACTGAGGGTTAGATGAAGAGCTCCCATTGAAAATGGGCTCTGCAGTTCATAGGGTTGACCCTAGAGGCAAATGTGTGATCCGTGCTAAAATATTTCTTACCTTTAATTTCTGCCAAGATTTGGGATCTCTGTATGCTGTCACATTCATGTTCCCCTAAATCTACCAGGTTCTGATGACAAAAGTGTGGCAACACTTTGTGTGCTGTGTGCATTACTATCCTTTTCTCATGCTACCTCAACAAGACTGAAACTCAGGCTCTCTAATCCTATAAGAACTATTAGACTAAGTGCTTCATATGAGGAGCAGCCCTACTGACTCAGCTAAAACAGAGTTGTTGCTTCCAAACATAGTTACTGAATTGATAGTTTCTACCAACTCTCACCTAAGAATCTCAAAGTGTCTCACAAGCTCTAACGAGTGAGGTCTCAAAATGAGTCTGCGATTTTGTGAACTAGCATTATGGAGACTTTACAGGTGGGGAAACTGAGGAACAAAGAGCTCACATGACTTGTCCAATGTCATGAAGAACATCCAGAGTCCCACTGTAACTCTCTCTGCTCTGTTTTAGTCACAAAGTCATCCTCTCTCCTGCCAGAGGGACATGGCACAGTGTTTGGGGTCTAGCAGTAGTACACTTTTCTCTCTTTGTTAATCTTCTCTGAATAATTAAATTGACCTGGCAAGACAGTGGTGTTCACAAAGGGATGCAACTTTCAGCCAGTTGTCCATATTATTATGTTTCCATCAGATATTCTGACTGTCTGAAAGGGCCCACAGCAGCATGGGCTGTGTGCATGTTTGTAATACTGAAGTTGCTGTCCTGCCAAACAAGGTCATAATTAGAGCTGGGCTGGCAATTGGGAATTCTGTGAACTTGCACATGCTGCCATACTAAAGAAAAATGAGTGCAATTCTTTCCTTGCTAAGTCCCATTTCCATTAAGACATCTGCACTAAGGTATAAATAGTGAGGCAAAGCTAAGGATGATTTAGGACAACACAGTAAATTTTGCTATACTCCCATTGCAGACTCCAGGACAAGTGGCTGCGTTGAACTGAACCATATTTTCTTAGCTCAACAACAGTGACCAATGATGCTTCATGCCATAAACTCCAAAACCTGTCACAGGCTGGTGGGACCTTTCAAGTTATTTTGATTCTATTTTTAGATGTCATATTTTTAGATGGCTAATCCTTTGAATCTCTATATATGATCTTACTGTTATGGGTTTACAGTGTAGCTCATGTTCCAAGGCAGATCACGTCTTCTGTTTTTGTTTTTGTTTTTTTTTTTTTGAAGTAATTTCACTAACTTTTTAAGCTCTTCATTTTTAGCAGAATGATACTGGGGAGAGCTGACCTTTGTTGTCATTGTAATACATGGACACTGAACTTTGTGTATATCTGGTGGAAGAAAGATTAACTGGGGAATACTGTAGCTACCAAAGATAAACTGTGTTAGAATTCTGTGATACTGTTCTCTTGAGTTTGTGACCAAGCGAAATATAGTAGCTTTAATTCATCAAGATTTCTGTAAAAAGTGTAATGCATAGCGATGTGGAAGAACATAATATGGGCTGGAGAACATAGTGTACAGTAAATGTAAAGAAATGGCTATAGGAGGATTGCTGAGAATTGAGCTGAAGGAACTGCCAAAGCACAAGAACAGGAACTAGCAGTGTTTGTTAGTGATCAGTCTCTTGACTTATCTTTACCTTTTTATTTGTGGCCACAGCAGAACATGTGTGCAAATACAAAGTCTGTTATAGACAGAAAGCTGAGAGGCCTTGACAATTCAAAGAAGGACTTACCCTGACAAGAAGAGAAATGGAAAACGGATAAAATTAAGTACTAATAAACCACAAGGTCATGCAGATGTTTTTTTTTGTTTGGGTTTTTTAAATTTTTTTTTTCTCTTTCTTTTTGCTCTGAGCAGGAGACTCATCAGCTGGAAGTAACAAAGAAATGTTTTGCTGAATATCACAGTGAATGACAACTGTTGTAGTTCTGCAGCAGCAGGGAAGGGAAGTATTCCCTGAGATGTTCCCCTGGATGTTGCATCAGGGGAAGCATATCCAGGAAACGTGGTATTCCTGACTAATTTTGTACAAGGCACTGGGGAGATCCAGAAAAAGGCAGAGTCCAGAAAAAGAGCTATTAACTTGAAACAGGAAATTAAGGATAAAAGACTGTCTTTACTTTAGCAAAACTAAAACTGAGTAGGGGTATATTGATCCCTGTAAACATATCATCAGGGTGTGTGGTGAGAGGAAACTGATTAAGTTAGGGGTGTACAAAATGCATAGGAACAACTGATAGGAGCCAAATGAATAAATGTTCTTGGAAAAGGGAAGAAGACTTGTAATATCTGTAAGATTTGGAGCAGCTTTCAGTATGAATAACAGGGGGAAGAAAACTACCTGGTTTCCAGAAAAACTTTGCAAAATTTATCAATGATTTTGAGATGCTGTGACAACAATGAGATATGTATGATGTGACAGATGTAGCAGGGGATGAGCTGGGAGGACTTTCCCAATTCTATTTCCTATGTAAAACTATTCAGTAGAGCCCCTGGTCTCCAGAGTATTTTTCTGTAAAAGACTTCAGTAGAAAGCCAGGGAAAATGGCCTTTTCTTTGGATTCTTTGTTTGCCCTTATCCATACAGGACACTTAGATCTGATTAGATTGCTGATCATTCTTGTGGCAGGTTGGATGCAGATCTCTCTTATCTGTATGACAATACCTCTCAGAGGTCCTGCTCATTACTCGGGCCCAGCTACTTTCCATCATGTGACTTTTATGATGCCAGTTCATCTCTTAGCTAAATCCATCTGAAGTTGCATTTCCTTGATGGGCCTTTTAATATTTTACAGGTTTCCTACAGTTCTTGTAATCTTCTGAGTTTCTTCACAGCAAGCCAAATAATTTACCTTTCACAATACCATCATCTGTCCAAAGCCATGAGCAGATCACTGATTCTCCAAGATAAGATCACTAGCAAATCATCCTCCACTATCCTGAAAAGATCTGACAACTCAGTCTAGTTGTAACAGCTGAAAGAACTGTTAATGGATGCTGGTTGACAAAATTCATAGGTGTGAAAGGAGTTTTACCAGAAACATGGTATTCATGCATACTGCTTGGCGATTGACAGCCCCAACAGGTTAGAGGTTACCCATGGAAAACAGCCTTGATGGCCTGGGGTGAAATGTTCCTTCTGACCCATCTGTAAGTTAGTGATATACAGCACTGGCTAACATATCATTAATTTGCATTGCCACAATGATGGGATTAAGACCCAGAGGGCTTTATCTCTACATTATTAATGGCAATTAAAAGCTGCATGACAGTTTTAAGACTTGTTGATGTAAAGGAAGTTAGTACCTGTCTTATAGTAGCACAGTAAATAATTGTCTGATTGCTTTGCTTTTCGTAATCTGTCCATGCAGCTGTATATTATCATTATTTTGCTGCAAAGACAGCTTTTCGATTTATCAACAAAAGAGCAGGTAAGGCTCTATGTAAATAAGAATGAAGGACACTGCCAGGTTGAATTTTTTCCCATATAGGCTGCTGAGCATGAAATAAGCAGAGGATTTTCAGAACTAATGGGAATATCTGTTAGAGATATTTTCCAGAGCCTAATTACTCCCAAAAAGTTTTAAACCCAATTTTAGTTACTGCACACTTTGTCTGTCAAATTCATAGGGAAAGTAATAAACTCTCCTCACCCCTCTTTATATGGATGTGGATACTCATTCCCTCTTGGGAGTTAACCTTTGGTGGAACTATATTGGTTTTATGGCAAGAAGTTTCAGACTCATCTTTCTGCGTATCCAAGGGAATATGGCTACTGACAGAGCAACTCTGTGAGTTGTCTATAACTAGCTCTTCTGCTTGATGCTTCTGCTAAATTCTGTGTACGTTGGAAAACAATGATAAAACTCAAATGTGTGCCCTGTCTGGAAAATCTCCTCTCCTGCAGTTAGTGGCTATTCTTGTGATCTTACATATTCTGGTTATTTAACAACTCAGTGGCATCTCACTTTGGGGGCAATATTTCCTACCAACCTTCCTCACTCCTGTTTTCCTATGCAAACGTGTCTTGGGTGCCATTTCATGAGAACTCACTGTCATGGTGTTGAGGGACCTTATATCCTGTGAATCCCTCTTGATCCCTCAGGAAGAGCAGTCAGGTTTTGTGCTACCAAGAGCCAATTTCAACTCTGCACACTGACCTTGCAGGGACAGAAGTGCTAGGTCCACCTTGCTTTGCAGTAAGTTGATTTGCTGGGTCTTTGTCTTAGGGCTACAGAGGCTGTAGAACCTTCCTGTCTCTGGTTTTGCTCTTCTGCTTTCTGACTAGAGAAAGGATTCTTAGCTTTCTCTGTCACTCTTATTTCTGATGGGTCAGCAGCTGTGGCAGCCTGCAGTGTCCTGTGCCTGGCTGTGCTGCTGTGGTTGTGCAGGGCTGGCTTCAGGACTTTTGCTGGGTGATTTCTCCTCCTGGCTCCCCAGAAGCTGTGGGACCAGGGGATGGAGCCTGTCATTTTAGCCTCTTGCCACTCCAAGGCAGAGATTGCCTTATGCTTGTAGTTTATACAGCCTCAAGCACAATGTCAGCATTACATATTAATTAATAATAGTGGCTTATATTACTAATCACTTAATTATAAATTATGTGTGCTGGTTATGCCTGCCATCACATATTACTTTGGAGTTACATAAATACACACATAGTGTATCTGGGCTTTTGTAAATCAGCTTGCAGTTGTTCAATGATACAAAGGCTATGCCAGCACATAAATCCGATGTAAACTGCTAATCATTTTTAAATGAAGACAAAGCGATCTGAGTTTTAAATCCATAATGCAAGAGAATTACAGTGCATGTGCCTGAAATTTAGGAAGAGAACTTGCTTTGCAGACATTTCAATTGTAAGCAAAATTCTGACGTTATGGGCATTACATGGTATTTTACTGAAATCGCACTCAGTGGCAGATTTGCATAAATGAATGTATTGTATTTTTATGACTGTGAAAGCTTTAATTACCTAAACTCTAATTAGGCTTGCATTTTTCAGAAAACACAAGATATTAGCTTATTTTGTAGTTGGCTCAACTTTAATGTTTTCACACATTTGTAACTCATACGCAACAATATACTATAAAAACATGAGGAAAACAGAGATGAAGGCTTCCCTGGAATTTCTGACGCTGATTGGTTGTTCCTCCTCTCGGTGTATTCAAGCCTCCATGCACTGAAATTTTCTTGACTGCTGTCCTAGGGCCAAAATCACATCTGATGTGAACTTGCCACAGCCAAATTTTGTAGTATTGCATCAAGAATTAATCTAAAACAAGTATATTGTAACAATTCCTAGAGATGAAGTTGTTGTGCAAAAGGGAGTTACTGATGCTCTTGTTTTCTACTAGAATTTGTTTGGTGGTTTTGAGACTCTTGCAGAGTTCTACAGATATCTCTGGACAGTGAAGTAATGGCACTGTCTGGGCTCCTGGCCTGCTGGTGTTTTAACAAAAATTTACGCTCACAACACAAATTTTGAAAAGACTCCTGCAACTCTTACTTAGCACCTAGTGATTCACTGCGGTGCCTTTCATAAAGGGGGGAAAAATAAACCAGATAAATAAAACTGCCTGCTTTTGCCAAACCTGTGAAGCAAGAAGTGCTAATGCATCTTGTGTTAATCACGCTGAATTTTCTTGTTTGCTTCCATGTCAACACGCCTGTTGTGTCAGTGTTGGGTTGTCTTGATTTTGCCCTTTCCTGTGACATAAACCTGTGATAATTATCTGTGTGTTTGTCACTGTGTAGCTAGGCTGCTCAGACAAGAGCTAATTTTAAAGGCAATTCAGAAGGCTGTGCTGGAGCAGAGTATCCTGCCCAGCTCTCAGGGAGGACAGGCTGCTGAGAGAGCCCTGCACCTGCGTTCTGCGCTCGCTATTAGCGCAGCTCTACGTGCTGTTGATGTGCTAGTCGCAGAGTGTAGCCTTCCAGGTGCTCAGGAGTTCTGGTTTTCTAAGTCAAAGGGAGATGAGGATGCCTTACCTCTTCAAGCACTGTGCTGAGAGAAATTGCATAAGTCGCCCAGTTTTATTCTAGGTGCTGCTTGCACTGTTTTTGTCAGGTGGAGCACTACCACTGCTGAACTGACAGGAAAGACTAAGTATTTCACCCATGCTTATTACTGAGGGTTTTGACTACAGTTGGCAGAAGGAGTGAAAAAAAAAAACCAAAGGAGCATCATAGACATTCCTGTATTTTCTCCTCCTGTACTGTTTTTAATCCTTGTGTGACTCTCAGCAGAAAGATTTGAGGAATTCTAAAAGCAGCATGTTTAAAAGTGAAGTATGAAATGTAAACAGCATCTACAGGTTACATTTCTTGCAATGCCGACTGGGCCTTCAGTGTAATTAATCATAGTGCTCTGGGAGGCAGTCTTCTTTTTAGTGCAGGACTGGTGGGAATTATTAAAATAAACAATGAATATTACATAATAACAAATAATGTGTGGTATGCCACTGTATCTGTGCAAAGTAACACCAACTGGAATGCTTGACAAAACATTATTAAAAGTGCCTTTCTTCAACATGTTAGTTTGAACTGATTGCAATATATCACTCAAATTTCTGTACCAGGACGAACCTGTGAGTGGATGTCAGCCCTGCTAAGAGCAAACAGTCTTTAGAGGGGCTCTAAATCTAGAAAACTCTGTGTCCTGCTCCCTGACACCTGCATTATAAATCTGGATATTCTACAGGCTTTGTGTGTGTGTGCAGTCTGCTCGTATGTGTTCCTGCAAGCTGGCTGAAGTTCCTGAAATGTTCCTGTGTAGATCCATGTGCCCAGGGTTGAGCTCTGAAAAGTCTGGCCATCAGATGGTGTGGATGCAGCTCGTGGGATAGATGATCTTGGATGGCATGGAGTGCACAGGGATATCTATGTGCTTGGTTGCTGTGCTGATCTAAACTCCTTTCTAAGGGACTGTGAATGTAGGCTCAGATCCACAGGAAGGGTTGTATCTGATTGATGTTTTAACTTGGACAGGACTAGTTCTTTTCTTTCACAAGGGGCAAAATGTGAACAAACTCAAATGAGGGGTGGTAAGCAACTTTCTTTGAGGTTTTTAGTACTCAGTAGATGAATCTTTTTCTGGGATGCCCTTTTAGAATAAAGTACTAAACACATGGCTAAGGGTGTGGGAAGGGAACCATGTCTTTACAGTATATTAATTGACATTAAAACTGCATATGTTGCTGTTTTCAGATATTTTCAGGTGGACATAAGGGAATGAGTAGCCCTTTTACTTCAGAATACATCAAACAGGTATGTTTTGAAGAAGTAGAATTAATATTGACATTTTGTTTATAAGTAGAATCTTTACTTTCTTAAAACCAGAAATGAATGTACCATCATCTTGAAATTTGGTCAGTATAAACAAATGAATCATGACAGGTTTAGTTCCTAGACCTGCTTCTTAGGCCCACCAGTAACTTTTGGGTATTATGGTTGACACATGCTCTTGTATTTAGGTAGTTTTATTTTCCTTCTTTTGTGAAAAGCACCAGGAAAATGTAGTAATATAATGAAAAAGCATTAAGTGGACCATGAACTTGTCCATCAAATGCAGGATAGACACATATTTAGAGAAGAATGAGTCACTTCCCAGTCTTGCAAGCAAAATTTTATTTTCATCCTTGTGTACAAGAAAAAGAAATTGTCTCCAGATAGGAGAGATTGATCCAGTATTTAAGTCTCAGCCATGGCACTGGGACATTTAAGTTTATATCCCTCATCCCTTGGGAACATTTTCTGTATTATTTTTGGCAAGGTCTTTTACCCCACTGCACAGATATGACAACAATGAGTGTCACAATACCAAGAGTCACATCTATCTTCAGTGGCTTAGTGCTTACAGCAAAATTAACAGCCTGGAGGTATGTTTGTAGATTTGTTATAAAACAGATATAGAGTTCAGAAGCTGGCCATCAAGAAACCTTTGCAAGGTGCTTCCCTCCAGGCATAATCTCTTTAATCAGCACTATTTGTTGCCTCTTTGTACTTGGGCTTTGCAGCCTTAAAGTGTCTCCTGAAGCTCAGTGTCTGACTTTTCTTTTCTCTCTAGTACCAACAAGGAAATAGCAGTACTATACCTGATCCTATACTGGTTAGATCATTCATCCAAGACATGTGAGTTAACTTTCCTTTTCTCCTATCTTAATTCCTGTATGTCTTTTCTGGCAGGATTAGATCTGTTAGTCTTAGGCAAGATGAATGAAGAAGACACTTGTCATGCATCTTCTTAAAACAACTCCTGCCATAAAATTCAGGATTAATAGGGACAAAAAAAGGATGTAAGAATAGCCTGACTCTCTAGCACAGTAGTTAGCACACCCATTAGGAAAAGGAGTGTTGTGTGGCAAAGACTGAGGTAGAAAATAGAAATAAAACACTGCCACTACCATGCGAGGCATGCCTTCCTCCTGTGGCTGTTCTGTGTGTGAAATGGAGAGTAATGAGTAGTTTTGCATGGATCTCCCTTCCTAAAGATGTGTTCTAAAGGTAAATAGAAGACCAGGCTGTTCTTCTGAGATAGATAGATAGATAGATAGATAGACAGACAGACAGACAGACAGACAGAAAGAGAGGTGTGTGTATACCTGCTGGGGTATAACTACTTGATCACTACCGAGTGACCGAGCCTTTTCAAGACAGTTTTTTCTAGGCATACAGAGAAACAAAATTGTAGAAACTGTGGAAAATGTAGCAGAGTTGATTGATGTGCCAAAAGACACCAGGGTGTTCTGAGGATTATATTTTTTCCATGTAGGATGGATATAGCTGCCCAAGCCCTGCCGTGGATCTGGTCCAGAATCTCTGGAGTTTTCTACCAGTAAATGTGGATCCTGTCCTTATTTCCCTGAGGAGTTCAGGTAATATGCCCCATTATCAGATAAATGTCTAGCATATAAAGCACAAAGCAAAGTGAACAGCATTCCTTTCAGCCTGCAAGGTAGTGGGTAAATACCATTCCAGCTTGATGTGAGATGTTCTGAAGGACAGAAAGGTAGGAGGCCAACATTTCAAAACTGCAGGTAATTTGTGAAGAGACAAATTTGTAATTTTTCCAAACTTGGTTCTGAGTGGTCCTGAGAAGCCAATAGGAGCTACTGCTTCCCAGGGTTTCTGAGACCAGACCCTAAGGAGCTGCAGCTGTGTCCCCTAAAAATGGAAGCATCTAAGATCAGTGTGAAAAAAATTTTGGCGGAGTACCCTATGTCACACAGTAGGCTTGTGCCGAAGCCAGGGCCCAGCATCCTTTCTCCAAGTTCTCATAACAATAAGAACAACCTCCTCAGCAATTGCCTTACAAAAGGTTTGAACATCAGGTTACCCAGAGACATGAGCAGATAGTAGAGCAGTGATGTACAAATGAAAGTCCTACACTTTGACCTCCAACCACATGAAGCCCCATTACAATAAATATCCAACAACACATCCCTTTCCACACCACATGGATGCTGCCTTAGGTACAAAGGTACTAAAATGACTGTTCCATGTAATAAAACATGGTGTGAGAAATTATGAAGTATAAAGTGAGGTTATTGCCTTCACTGCTAATTAAAGTTTACTGTATCTTCTTGCAGCTTTGTTTAATGGGCTCCTACATATCATGGGGTGTTTCTTTAAAGAATTAAAAGAAAGCTCTTTTTAAGGTCACTCACTTGACCTCGATTCATTGTGTTGTGAATGTGGTATTGTAGTAGCACATATTGTGTGGGGTACAACACCATGTGCTGCTCCAAGACTCCCGTGGTAGCTAAGCACAAAGGGCTGCGTTAACGATGGTGTGTCAGCCTTAGCTTCTTTGAATTTCCTTGCTTGAGTGCTGGTTTTCATTACTGACATATAGTATATGATGTTAACCATTTCAGCACTGAACTCTGCACCACACCACTGCTTGTTTTTGGAAACTGCCATTTCTGAAGTGTCAATGATCAGAGGTACAAATATTATTTTATTACTTAATGGCTCCAATTAGGGCAAGCATTGTCAACCAGCACACAATGGTCTCAGCACCACAGTGGGATACTACAATTACAGTGAGCATCATAGCCTGATACTTATGCCATATATGAAATAAAAAGCTATCAGGCTTTGTTTTTCTGATTTGGCCAAAAATTCTGTTCTGCGGTTTTAATTTTCTTTCTTTATGCCTTCATTTCCTCTTCAGATGAATTCTGCAAAGCCTGTTGAATATTACTAGTACTATATGCAACATGTTTCCTCTCAAAAATTTTTCATAGTAGCAACTAATGTGGTATTGTCTTTTGATGGCTAAATCCTTGCTTATTTTCAGTTTTCTCTTGCATCCTTTTCCCAGTCTGCTAGCTGAGTCTCTGGTCTGTGTTTACATCAGACATCTCAGGCTGCAGCTGCTGTGGCCCTCTTGTTTGGTGGAACTCTGTTACTTCAGTATCTTGGCTCTTCATCTGGCTCGGGTTACTTCCTCCTCAATACGTGTGCCACTCATGAGGAGAGTGATCCAAAGCCCATTGAAGTAAATGGAAAAATTGCTGTTGATTAAATTATTTCACATCTGCACTCCCTGGCTCTACCAGCTTCTTCCATTGTCCACACATCCTGATTCACAAATGTTTTAAATGACAGCTGTAGGAACATGAAAGCCTTTGGGGCAGTGGCCTAAAGAGACAGCAGAGGGTAAAATTTGTGAGCATTATAGTGCTATAGCTGTATTGCTTCCATTAATCAGTACTGAGCATCTAACTGAAAAGCTTGCCTCAGCCAGGCAAGGAAGGCTTGTACTTCCCACTTTCAGATACGCAGGCAGCACCCATCTGAGAGTGCAGTTCATCAGGAGGATAATTTCCTTCTAAATGCAAACTGAGCATTGTCTATGTTTTGCTGGAGGTTTTGGTTTACTTTGATGCTTCCATTTCCATTCCTCTTTCACGTGCATGGAGAGCAGCAGTAACACCAGCTGTTTAAGAACTTGAGTAAGGGTGCTGCAGAGTAGCAATATGCAGGAAGTCCCTGATCTCAGCTTATATCAGACTGAAGGAATGTGGAGAAGAAATGCTGAAGAAGCTCTGTCACCCTCTCGAGCTCCTTTGGGGACTGTCACTGCTGAGGCCTGGATGTGGTGCTAGCAGATGTGTCTAAACTGTGTGACCCAAGGGTGTTGCCCAGCTGCATCCTGATGGCAAGTATGGATGAAATCTATAGGGCTTTTTCACCCTTTATCCCCACATCCTGGCATTCACTGGGGAAAAATCCAAGAATGTGGGGTGAGAGGAAGTCAGATCTGCTACATGGCCTCCTCTCAGAATCAAAGGTTCATGAAAACGGAGTATACATAAACTTCATTTAGGTGTTTCCCCCAGTTGCTTCTTTGAAATGATTCCTTGGGGGACCCTTTATAGGATGGAATGGATTTTATACCTAGATTTCAGTGGATTCCCCAAAACAGTTAAAATGGTAGAGAGAGGTATCAGTAGACCTCATTTTCAGGTGTCAGTAATGAAAATTCAAACGAATTTTCAAAAAGAAGAGGTTGTTTACCAAGATAATACTAAGGGGAAGTCATATCTGACCAACCTGATAGCTTTCTATAACCAGGTGGATGGATGATGGCAGAGCAGTAGACATAGTTTATCTTGATTTCAGGAAGGCATTTGACACCATCTCCCACAGCATCCTTGGAGCTAAACTGAAGAAGTGTGGCCTGGATGATCAGGTAGTGAGGTGGACTGGGAGCTGGTTGAAGGATAGGAACCAGAGAGTTGTAGTCATTGGGATGGAGTCTACTTGGAAGTCTGTTTCTAGTGGAGTCCCTCAAGGGTCAGTACTGGGACCAGTACTATTCAATATATTTATTGATGACCTGGATGAGGGAATAGAGTGTTCTATCAGCAAGTTTGCTGATGACACAAAACTGGGAGGACTGGCTGACACCCCAGAAGGCTGTGCTGCCATTCAGAGGGACCCAGACAGACCGGAGAGTTGAGCAGGGAGAAATTTACTGTATTACAACAAGGCCCTGGGAAAGAACAACCCTAGGTACCAGTACAAGTTGGGGACTGAGCTGTTGGAGAGCAGCACAGGGAAAGGGACCTGGGGGTGCTGGTGGATGGAAGGATGCCCATGAGCCAACAATGTGCCCTTGTGGCCAAGAAGGCCAGTGGCATCCTGGGGTGCATTAGAAGGGGGATGGTCAGTAGGTTGAGAGAGGTTCTCCTCCCCCTCTACTCTGCCCTGGTGAAGCCACATCTGGAATATTGTGTCCAGTTCTGGGCCCCTCAGTTCCAGAAGGACAGAGAAGTACTTGAAAGAGTACAGAGCAGAGCAAGCAAGCTGATGAAGGGAGTGGAACATCTCCCTTATGAGGAAAGGCTGAGGGAGCTGGGGCTCTTCAGCTTGGAGAAGAGGAGAATGAAGGGTGACCCCATCAATGTTTATAAATATGTAAGGGGTGAGTGCCAGGAGGATGGAGTCAAGCTTTTCTCAGGAGTGACTAACAATAGGCAAGGGGCAGTGGTTATAAACTGGAGCACAGGTGGTTCCATATAAATATTAGGAAGAATTTTTTCACTGTGAGGGTGACAGGGCACTGGAAGGGGCTGCCCAGGAAGGTTGTGGAGTCTCCTTCCCTGGAGACATTCAAATCCCACCTGGACACGTTCCTGTGTGACCTGCTATAGGTAACTCTGCTCTGGCAGGGGGGGTTGGACTATGTGATCTTTCAAGGTCCCTTCCAACCACTTACACTCTATGATTCTATGATAATTTTTGGAAGCAGTCAGGATGTAATGTACATTTATGGCAACTGCTCACATGCATTTGGTAAAGATCACATGCAATAACTCAAGTATCATCCCCAAGATTTTCTCATTTGAATTTTTGTTTCTCTCTTTTGCTCCTGTGGCCACTGTCTCTCTGAGCTGGAGAATTATTCCAGGCACAAAGAATGAGAGGTAATTGCATATAGACAGCCACAGATGTGGAGGACAGAAATTCAGCAGTGTGAGCTCACCTGTTCTTGAGAGGAAGTTTAGAAACATTTAGGAGCTGCTTAAAAGCATTTACAAATTTTTTAAGGTTTCTCATCTTCCAAAAAGACATGGATTCAACTTTACCAATGGAGCAGATGCTGGTTTGTATGCCTGAATTACATAACTTTGTATCAAACCTTTGTGTTCGTTACTAAAAGAATAGCAACGTCATTACTGTTATAAATATAGTTACCAAGGAAACCAGTTTATCATAATTGACTATTTATCCTTGTTTCATTCTTTATCTATATATTCATTCAGTATCTTTCTGTTCTCTGTCCCACTGCAACTGAGCTTTCCCCCCAGATAAAAGAAATGGCAAACTGCTGTCAGGCTGGCTAAGTTGTTGGTTCATATCTTAATAGAGATGGATTTATCTTGCCTGCAAAGTTTAAATCTAGATTTTAATTTCTTTTGCCTCTAGTTGTTGGAGCTAGCAGAGGAGTCTATCAGTTTATGGTGCCCATAATGTTGAAAGGTGCCTTGGATTTATCATATTTCCAAATTTGCATGCTGTCACTGAAAACAATGAAGGAAAGAGGAAGCAATTCTTGGCGGATGGTTGGAATTAGCTCCTCTGAAATGTTTAAAATAATCAAGGAAAGAGGATGTCATATCCTGTAAGAGAGGAAGGAAAGGACTTGGCTTTCTTTGCCAAGACCTTATAGCATGTTTCTACAGCAATTGTCTGGAGATGATTCTGTTGGTTGTGTTTGGTTCTGATTTCCTACCTATGTGGTAGGTGTAAAAGACACCATTAGACTATTGAGATCAGTGACATTATTACCACAAACTAAGACTTGTGTGTGTGTGTGTGAGCAATGGTGGGAATAGTCCCTTTCCTTGAATTTTCCTGCATTGTCATTTTAAGATAGGTGAAAGCTTTAGCTATATCTGAATGACACATCATTTTTATTATGTCTGTAGGCATCTTTGCTTTTAAAATTCACGACAAGTTCTTTGCAATACATTTTTACTGTTACAGCCACCTGTTCTACCTTGGTGGGTGGCTGTAAATATGGGACTATCCTTTCCTGAGCATGCACATGAATGATTGTTTCTTTATGTGGTGTATTAGGAGATTCTAAAATGTATTCATAGCCTGGACCATCCTGGGGGGATGCACAGACATTTTGTGGATGAGATTTCCTTTTCTGCCACTGCAAAAGGGTCACCTCGGGTTCCAAAGCAAAAACTTCTTGGCCTTCCCATGGAGGACTTTTTATCTTAGCCCAACATATGCATTTTATCTATCCCTAGCCACAGTAATTTCCCTTGTACTGTCTGCTGCCCTTAAAAACAATTTGCTCCTAGAGCAGCTTCAAACAAATAATTCAGGTTTATGTGAATCTTGACATGTCTACATTTAACTGTTAATATCTGATCTACCTAAACAATGTCCATTATAGATAGTGTGTGTTAAGAAAATAAATAGGCACCTCCCTAGGGGCCCTTTGGTGTTTCTGGAGTTGGATTCAGGCACTCAGACTGAGCCCTCCGCTCCGATGGAGCTGCAGGCAGGTTGGGTCAGGAATCCATTTCTGCTCTCTGGAGAAGAGCCCACTTCACCCTTCAGCTCAGTGGTGCAATTGGCCTGCAGGGTGAGAGGTGAGGTGTTGGATGAGAACCCAGGATGATCTTGTCCCTGTTGTCTGGGTTAGCTTGGAGCAACCATCTCTCCTCCATATGCCTGACTTTCCTAGTTTCGAACAGGAGATAATGATATTTACTCTCTCCATTTTTCCTCCTGTCAGTTTGATTGCTACTCTTCCTGATGATGTTACACCTGAAAAGCCTTGTAAAGCTATTCATCTCAATACTGTAGCTTTTTGATGCCTGTTAAATCATTAAAGGCCTAAGAGAAAAGTGCATTTGTTTTATGGGATGATTTACAAATAAATGAACTCAATGCATTATTAGAACCCTGGGAGGACTCCAGGTAGAGGTTTTCAGGCTTGTTCTGTTCATAGCCAATGGAAGCTCCTGGGGGCACAGTCTTATCTCTCTGTATACTTGCTTTTAAGAGCTGTAAAATAATATAATTATGCAGAGGCTGTCCACTTCCTAGCACAATATTGTAACCCAAATTCGTGGGCTGCATAGAAGGCTGGTGAAGATAGAAAGCAGTCTCAAGAGTCAATGCTGCAGGCTAGTCTTTTATTAATCTCCTGCAAAATGAGGTCCCAGAGCAGCAAATCACCCCGTGCTGACACATTTAGTGCTCGTCGTTCCTGGTTCACATAAGGGGAAGAGCTCTGCATCCCCATTTCTGAGAGAACGAGGTGCAGCAGGCACTGTGTCTAAGGAAGAGGTTAGGTTTGCCAAGAGCACCAGATGAGACATTGATGAAATCCTGGGAGCGCCTGTGTACTTCTGGTGGTGTGGATTGTAAATCACAGTAAGGGATGTCGATGCTTTAATTATGTGTATGTGATGGTCTATGTGTTTGTGCTTGTGGGTTTTTTATAAGTACGGTAAATGGAGAAGAGAATCTGGCCTGGCTCTGAGGCTGCTGCTGCTACTGGCAGGGCAGGAGAACATTTTGGCAAAGCAATACAGTTATTTTTTTTAAACGTCCCTCCAAAGCCCCTCCTGCTGTACTATATTTTTCTTTTTTTAGGATTTTTTTTTGTGTTCTTTATCTGAGGTGCTGCTGGGACTGGCCACTCGCTCCAGCTTACTGAGCTCTTTCCCATTTATCTGGTGTGGTTCCCAACCTATGATTTAGCAGTGGTGTGTGCAACAGAAAGAGAAAAACAATGTTTGATCTGCTAAAACGTACCTTAAGAGCAAACACATACACATTGATGAAGGTATCAGCTGGGTTCTGCCTACAGTTATGTCAAACAAAGTATGCTAGGAAGTGCCAACTTTCCTTTTGTGCTGTGACACCAAGCGCTGCCAAAAGATATTAAAAAGCTTGCGTGAACTAGGTGATGGCAGCTGTAACTATCTAAGTTATTGCCTGGCAGCTGTAATGCTTCTTCAGTGCTGCTGGCTGCTTTTTATATTTGGTTCCCCATTTGTTTGCCCTTATTCTAGCAACCGATACCACCAAAGCAGGCAATCAGTGTGTTACAGCACATGGCCACTTGCTACTGCAAAATAGGCAGCTTAGTAGTGGCAATTGAGAGACTCTCATGCAGCAGCTGATATAAGTCATATTTCTTTTGGAAGAGAACCAACCTAGTGTTGTGGGGGTTTTTTTGTTATGTGTCAGTGTGAATCCAAGAAACCTTAGATGAGTCTATGGCAAATGCAAACACACACACACACACACAAACACACACACATTCACATGCACACACACAAAAAACGCAGCTTTCTGTGTTCTTTCCGTGTTGGCTCTAAATGTGCTAGAACAATATAGCCAGCTTCCAGCCCCTGCCAATCCTACATCTGCTCTCTAAAACCTCCAGCAAATAAGAATTACTGTGGGGTTGTTTAACCAACGCTTACAATATACACACTTTTCATTTTTCCGTCACTTCTATCTGCATGCTGGTGGCAAAGGTTTGAGAGATAATGGAGAATGATACCCACTGGGCACTTGCTTTTTCAGTGCTGTAAGGTGGGTAGTAGCCACCTAGATCTCTCTGCTGGCAAGTTTTGAGGCAACATAAAATGTTTTCCATTGCCATGGGCTTTTGGGAAATTGTCTGCACTGTAGGGAGTGAGCTTCTCATGGTTTTAGAGTGGGTTTTTTTGTGAGAGGAAGGTTTTATATTTTGTGTCCTCCTTTTGAGTTTTCTCTATTCATTTGTCTCTCAAATAATTCCTGCAGTTCATGGATTTAATATTTCTAGGAGATATTTTCTTCTGTTTCTTCTGTTTCTTCTTTTTCTAATTTCTAACTCATACCAGTTTTGAAAGTACTTTACCGTGATAACATTTTTGCAGTATGATCAGGCACAGAATGACTTCCCTAGCATGGAAAATAGGCTGAAGTAGTATCTGCATCTTGCAGAGGACAGGGTAGAAGATCTCAGTTGAGCTTTTAGATTTTTTCCTTTACCATTTAGTCTCAGCTGTTATGGAGACCTGAGACGATTGCATGTTGTCTCACAGTAATAAGATACCATAATAATTCTTTCCACCAAAGAGTCCCCAAGCATTCATGAGTGTTTAATTGGCTATTCTATTTCACAGATGAGGATGCTGAATGCAGAGCAGTTAAGTGATATGACAAAGGACACCTAGGTATTTGATAATGTAACTTGAAAAAGAAACAGCATGTTATTAATCTGTTTCACATCACAGTGACTAAACTGTGCTTACCATCAATGTGACTAAAGAAATTTGCATGGCTTTTGAGCCTTGCCTCCAAATTTATTGCCTAACTTGTTTTTTTTTTCCCCTACTATACTATAGCTTTGAAAATCCCCAGTTATCTCAGGATCTCCTTGTTTGTGTATTTTTCAAGAAGACAAATCATTATTACTTCAGAATGTTGAAGAGATTTACAAGAAGTGCTGTAAATGGTAGTGTGTTCGTAGGGCTGAAGGCAAATTTTATTTCACTCATACAAGGCTCACATCTGGCATTACAGATCATGTCAGTCCTATGGTGAGTATTCTGGAAAGTACTCACCATAGGAAAGTACAAGGAAAGGTCTGTGTTAGCCCTCTAAATTGTTAATTAATTTCTTCCTGTAATAATTGATTTCTGGATAAATGTAATTCCTTCTTTCTGTTGCAGAAGTCATATCTCTCTGGAGTAGCAAAGCACACTGAGCAAGAGAGGAGCTAATTTTGAGAATTCATATAAGTTATAGTAATACAAGATTCTCTTGGAAGATGGAAACCTGCACATGCATGATAATTTCATGTGGAAACGTGAATCTTGAGGAAACGAAACATCTGTGGGGTCTGTGAAGCAGGCCCCCGTTGTTTATCCTAAAACCTGTGATATTCAAGAGGGTTTGGTTTGCTGAAATAAGCTGAACTGTTCTCTGACTGCTGCAGCTCTTGGTTTTTCTCCTACCCACTTTTGTGGCTCTTGAGTCAGACATGCTCATGGGCAACAGCTCCCACAAAGAGACAGTGGGATGAAGCTGTGTCCTGCAGACTGTAGTGAGTATTACTCTCTATATCCCACACATATTATCTGGGAGCACCCACCTGTAGATCCCCAGACCATTTCTGGTAGCTGAGCTCTTCTTTACCTCTTTGTATGTTTGGCTGCCCACAGAAAACCATGGTCTTCTCTCAACTATCACTCTCGAGATCTAGGGGTCCTGTTATGTATTTAGAGTTAGTCACCCACAATCAATGACCTGTTCATAAAATATTGTCTAGGATGCTTTTCAAGTAATATCCTATCATCTAAATCAGTTACCTAGAAGATAGTAAAAGAAGTTGTTTGGTAGGGAATCATTACCTGTTTTAGCTTTTTTTTTTTTTCCCCATTTCTTTTTGGCATGGTTACTTTCCCTAAGGTCAAAGAGGAATCCAAATCAACTGTCACCATTATTTTCCATTTAAAAATGTAAAATAGATTACTTGGAACTTCTTGTATGTCCATTATTCTATCTCAAAAAATACCATAAATGCAAATATATTAATGTTTTTTTCTAAGACTCTCATACCATTTTCAGCCCCAGTGCCTTACTTTTTTTTTTTCCCCCTTTTTTTCTGGAGGCTGATTTGAGCTGTCCCTTCCTTCAAGAAACGTGTGCATGTGTGTGTGTGTAATGGAAATGATGACAGACCCTTAGCTATAACAGCACGAAAGGCGCCACTAAAATAACAGTGGAACAGATGCTGTCACCACTGCCCCTGGTGGGGAAAGAAGATGAAACAGAAGGGCATTAGAGTTGGTAGATGGCAAATTAATCCTATTGTACTAGCAGCTGCAACCAGTGAGATGCTAGCATTCATGCTTAGACACTTCCAGTACACCAAGCTCTAGTAGGGGTGGTTGGAAAGGATGAGGCAATGAAAGGTCACTGGAGCTGTTTTCATCTGAATAATAATACTACAAAATGTTGGTGTATGTTCTCTACTATGACTAGGCTCTTTTTACCATGACAACCAAATTGAGGATATTTCTGGTGTTTTGAGACTCCTACTATTTCTCAAATGCTGAAGTATAATCCTAATGTAATCTTGTTTTCTTTTTTCCCCCATATTTTTTGATGATGAAATTCTGATTTTAGAACATGGTGATGAAAGCTCAGATCTCCTTATGCTTATATTAGCAGGCACAAAAAATAGCTCTTATTTTTAACCAGTGAATAAGGAAGTTATAATTGTCATTCCTAAGACAATCTGGGTGATTTTGTGGGGGTGTTATGGAAACTGAAACCCAGAAAGACCTGTGACCTGAAACAGTCGGATTAAAAAAAGAATCTTGGTTCCAATGAGGGCTGAGTGGATCATGTAAATCAGAAGTTTAGGGGATCAATTTGTGCCTACAGGATTATTTTTTGGGGGTGAAAACTTGTTGAAGAGAGCTGTGCAAACAATAGCTTGTGTAAGCCAAAGCTGGCATCCAGCAATTCTTAATGTCTGAATGAAAGTGATTTTTTTTTTTTTTCCTCCACAGTACATGTTGCCAAGAAAACAAGGAGTAGTTGCTTTAAGCATTTACAAATGGTAATGCACCAACAGCTGGTCTCAATCCAACTGAGCTATTGTAGGGGTATTAAAAAGACAGGCCAGAGTTTGAGATCTACTGCCAACCTCCCTTGCAGAGTTAGGGAACATTTTACTTGGAAAAAAAAGGTCTTCTCTTCCTGCAGAGATCCACGGCTGTATTCTCCTGCAGAGCCTGAGCCCTGCCTGGCAGAGTAGGCAAAAATACATCGGTAGGCCAAATGCTTCCTTGACATGAAAGCATAGCAGCCAATAGGTCTGCAGATAGATTATTTATCCCAGTCTAATATTGTAGTCTTCATCTGTGTTTTTCCCATTCTGTTTGTTAGAGGAATAGCTGTTTCATGTGACTGTATTTTTATAAATTTCTTGTTTTCCTAGAAAAATCTTGCGACTAAATGAATAGAATAATATTAAAGAAATCATCTGAATTGGAGGATTGGTCTCAGGGGGGTTTCACTCTTTTCCCTATCCAACATGAACTATAAAATTTTTCGGGGGGGGGGGGGGTGTTCTAGCTTTGTAGGTAACTATAAAACTAAATAATGCTTCTTTTAGGATATAATTACAGAGTAACCATGTTTACAGCAAATGTCCCAGAGAGAGCAATAAAAATTATTATTTTTCATTCTAAAGGCCTCTGTTATTAGCAGTACATTTTATATATGCTGCCTTTTCTGAACAGAAATTCAGTGTTTGGCTTTTCCCTGAAAAATAAACGAACCTATTTGTTGATGTGCCACACTTGAGCTGGACATTTATGTGAAATAAAAAGGGCCAAATTAATTGTAAAACAAAACAAAATACACACACAAACCAAACAAAAGATCCCAAACAAACCATCACACAGACAAATGTGAAAAATACACCTTTTTCTTCCTGGCTAGGGATATTTGTAGTTCTAGGATGTTCACAGACAGTGGCACAATGCCCACTTGTTAGACTAGTGTGCGTGTGCCTTTATTTCTTTTTTACAATCATATGGCTTGGTTCTGTTCTCCAGATCTTGTCCGAGAGCTGCAATTTGAAATAAAAATGTTTGTATCTGTTTCCTCATTAATCATTGTAATACAACCTGCTGCAGCTGAATGACAAAACAGATGCAACGATGAAAATTAAAAGTGATGGATACTTATCTTTGGCTATAAAAGCTGCTAACAATTTAGAGAACTAGAGTGTCTTTTGGAGCTAGAATGTGGCAAATGAGAGAAACAATAATAGGGCTAAAGAGTTTGCTGTTTGTAAACCAGATAACTATGGGGAGGCTGCATTGCTGTCTAGCACCTGTTTTATTTGGTTTGCCTTTTCTATTGAGTAAGATCAAGTGAGGTATAATTTTAATGTCTGATATGCCTTGTATAGCATTGTTGGAACTGGATGTAACCCAACCCCAGCAAAACTGATGAAAACATGACCTTGCTTTTTTATGATGTTTTGAACTTGGAAATAGGACTCTTTCTCTGCCATATCCACTGGCATGGCTTGTGAGCTTTTCTCTGTAAGATGGGTTTCTTTTGCCTAATCAGAGCAGACCTATCCTAATATGAAATGTAGTTTTGAAACATAACACTCTAAATCTGACTTGTATTTTCCTTGTCACGATGTCATTTTTTTTCCAATGTATTTTGTGGAGATGCTGACTCTGAAGGGTGCAAAAATACAAAGGTGAAAATCTTACAGCTCCCTTGGGAGTTCCATCCCTGTGTGCAGTAAGAACTATTCTCTCATCCACCTCTAGTTGTTCTTCTGCTGCAGCTGGGACTCTATAGCCAGTTCTGTGTGGTGCTTTCTCTGCGATTTGGCTGTATGCTTCTAAAATGCTAATATACAACCTGAAATTGCCAACAAAACCCTTCAGGTGCTTGCAATGATTATGCAGATGAAGCTATTGAAAAGTGCATGACAATACCTCTGCCCATACTTCAACTCTATGCTGTGAATAACTCTACATTGGTCCTGTATGAATACTTTTTGAATGCTCTGTTTATGCACAAGAAAGAGGTACAAACACTTTCCATTCATCCATATTTGAGAGAGTTGGAAAGGGGTCTCTGGTATGTGGGATCTGAGGTAAATGAAGAAGCAGAGTGAAAGAGGGAGCTGTGGTGCAGCTACAGAGGTTGTTAAGGGTGCTGCTGAACCATGGAGGGGGGTGATGCAGAATTAGTCATAGAATCAAAGAATAATTTGGGTTGGAAGGGACCTCTAAAGGTCATTTAGTCCAATCCCCCTGCAATAAGCAGGGACATCCTCAGATAGATCAGGTTGCTCGGAGCCTTGTCAAGCCTCACCTTGAATATCTCCAGGGGTGAGGCCTCAGCTGCCTCCCTGGGCAAACTGTTCCATTTTTCCACCACCCTCATGGTAAAGAATGTTTTGCATTGCATAATACAGCTTCCTTCCATTGAGGAAACTCAACTCCTTCAGTTTCCATTCTCACAGCATACCTCAGATGTTACCTTCAGTAAGATTCAAGGTGATGTTGGTAGTTTTACATACCCTGTGGCATTTTTGAGAGATGTCAGGTATGTTTTGGGCAAAGTCAATGAAGGGTAATTACCATTTGAGTTGAATGGATGCTTCTTGAATTTTGTAACAAAACCATTCTCTAGTGCTGTTGCAGACAACTGTGAAGCCCATGTGAGATCCACCCCAGAAACAGTGACACACCAGTGGAAGGGAAAGGGATTTTTAATTTTTTTTTTGTTTGTTTTTTCTTTGCTTATGGGACAGTCTCTGCTGAAGGACGATGAAAGGCAGCATGGCAATACTCCTGCTCATTGCACCTGTTCTGTTTCAGATGAAATTTCTCTCAATACATTGCTTTTATCCATATAAACTCAAGTTCCTCTTGAAAATGTAAATGGTCCTGAGGTTGAAGAAGGATTTCGAGTTCTCTATTGTCTTCTATCATGAATTATTGACCTGTTGCCTTTAATTATTTCCATGTTTGGAAATAGAACAAATATTGGCTTGCAATGCAGACTAACTAGAGGAAAGGCAAAGTAGCATAGGGCATTTCCATCAGGCCTAGAAACCTTTTTCTCCAGGTCATTAGATGGAATCTCCCCTGGGGGGATCTAAAGTGATGAGTGTTTACCTGACAGTAAGGAGGAAGTGAGAACAGATACTGAGCAAGGAAGTAAGGGGATGATGTGCATGGGAAATGATTAATAGGGGAGGGCAAGAGGAGCAGGAGGCTCCCTCTTTCACTCCTCCATCTGTCACTAGGTAGCCTATGCTCTTTGATTCCTGATTAATTCCTGTTCAATTATGCTGTCTGATTCCTTTCATATCAGTTCCTAAGTTGCTTATTTCTCCATGCATAACCTGTGGTCTGTTTGAAATATGCCAATCTTACACCAGGCTACAAAACCAGAAAATCCTCCCTGGGAGCAGGGAACAGAGCATCTTTCTGAATGTGCAGAGATGGTACCTGTGAATGATGAATGTAACACTCATGTTAACTCTATCTTCTATGGGTGTTCTACCTCCCATGGCAAACTACCAATAAGAGAAATCCCTATACAAGGCTGCTTCCCCATCCTCCTAGCCTCAAATCATGCCTGCAGCCCAGTGTCAGCAAGCACTTGTGGTCCTACAGCCTGGGGATACCTTCAAGCTTGGCTCCAAGAGTGTTCTTAGCAGCACTACCCTGACTCAGTTGTACTTAGGGAGAGAAAATCCCTGTGCTCAGTGAAGCCTGTCCAGTGTTAGTGGGTGGTGGGTGGAGGTGTCCCTGCTGGAAGCTGCACAGCTCAGGTCCTGCTGCCTGAATTGAGAGCTTTTGGCTTTGCATGGCTTTCCTATGTGCAACAGAACTAGCATAGAAGGCACTTGACAGTGTCCCCATTGTGGTAGTACCAGAGTTCAGACCTCTTTGTGCACTATGTATTAAAACACAGGTCACTCAGCATCAGCTAGTCTTGACCTGAGCTGGTTGCTTCATTCACACTGTTGAGTTAGAAATGTGCTGCTTCAGATTTTACTGTGATGTGAAGAATTGGTATGGGTTGACCTTTTCTCTTATTTCTTAACAGAATTCTGAGCTAAGTGCATCTTCTTGACACTCTTGAGAGTCATCTCCTTTGCAAGATCTTGCTGTACTTTATCCAGTACTATCATTTCTGATTACTTAGTACAAGCAGTCCCATTGATAATTATTAGCCTCTGTAATATAAGAATATTGTTTAACCTGTCTCTGGACCATACAGGAAAAGGTTTTGAATATTGTAACTAAAGTTAGACAGTCTTAGTAGGCACGGGAAGTTTCAAATAAGTAGTATTTTTAAATTTAACTTAAAAAGTGTTGCTGAAAATATAAGACCCTTCCCTGTTTAGTCTCTGCTCAGTTAAGACTTTCAACTAATTTGTAGCTTCTGTTCAGGCATTTTAACCCTGTAAGTGTAAATGGAAAAATCCAGAGTGCAAAGTGTATGTAAATACAAAGTTGTACTTTCTCAATTGCAGCAGTAAATCAGAGCTGAGTATCCTGACTTTTAGAGCTCTGAATTCAGTAAATAGGATGTAGAGCTTATATTTTTAAGGATAGAGAGCATCTCTTTATTATCTAAGTACATGCTTAGCATAATAGACACCTCACATCTACTTGTGGCCTTTGAGGAGCAGCCATAATATAGAGCAGTAACAGCAATGCCTTCTGAAATCTTGAAGAGGCACCCCAAAGATTTACCCTCCAAGCTGTCAGCAATCAGGCTTTTGAAACTTTCTGAATTGTTGACTGCATTGTATTTAATAGTCCCTAGTAGACTTATTTCTCTGTTAATTTGTCTGATCCTTTTTTGAACCCATTGATGTTTCTGAATTTCACAACATCCTGTGACAGCAAATATCACAATTTGATTGTGTTGAAGAAGAATTTAATTTTGTTTATTTTAGTTTTTCTACCTGATAAATTCATTGCATGCCTCCAGCTCTATGTATTAACATAGTCATTCCCTGTTCACCGTCTTAATACCATTCATGCTTTTGTAAACTCTAGCATATCCCTCTTTCACTGTCTTTTTTTTCCAGCCTTGCATCCCAGTCTTGTTTCTCACTGTAAAAAAAAACTCTTCTGTGCCTGTGGTCATCTTTTGCCACAACTCTTTATAACATTTCTATGCATTCTTTCCTCTGAGATAGAGACTGGGAGCATTCAAGATGCAGGTGCATTGTGGAGTTCTCTTGCAAATGGTATTATATTTTTTTTTAGTTCTATTTTTCTCCCGCTTTCTTTCCTAGAAATTCCTAAAGGGCCCTCTGGGCATTTCTGACAGAAGCTGGACACTGAGGTGACCTTTTATAATTATTCAAAGTGACTTCTCTTCTGAGCACTGCTGATCATTTTGTCTGAGCATTAGTTGGCATTCACCACCACTGAGTTTCATCTTAGTTCACAACATCCTTCTGCAGCTCTTCACACTTAGCTTCAGCTTTTTCTGTTCTGAGAAATGTTATATCTTCAGCAAACTTTGACACCTCATTTAGACTGCTTTCCTATTTTTTTTTTTTATGAATATAGTGAACAACATACATGAAACCTTTTTTCATTGGGAAAAATAGTTGTAGAGTTTGCTTCCTGCTACTAATTTCTTCTTATTTTGGGAATGCTTAGCTTCAATACACTGTATTGACCAGGTAGTGTCCTAGGCCATATGTTCATGGAATACTTTAATAAATTTGTGAGACATGACTTCTTTTTGCAGAAACTGTTGGATCCTTCCCCAGCATATCATATTTATATGTGTATACTAATTTTATTCTTTATTTTTGTTTCTAGCAATTTATCCATTGCAGAGTTCAGTCTTACTGATCCATTAGGATTCTATGGATCCACTAGGGAAAAACCCAAATTTTTCACATTTTTCACCTCTTCTTTCTCAAGATACTGAAGCAGAACTGAGAAATGGGTTACAAGCCTCCAACAGTAACTCAGTAATGTCTTTGTTTTAGAGTGGCTGGATATGTACTTTCTAATCCCAGTGACTGGATGTTATTAATTTATTTATTTGTTTTAAAGCCACTTCACCTCACATTTCATTTTCAGTTTAATATTTTTTCACTTTCTTTATTAATTTTACATGAGCTTGGCTGAGATAGCAGCTACTGGGGGTCCTCTGAAGGTCTAGAAAAAAAGAGGTGTAATCCCAATAATTTGGGAATGTTTTGGACCCTTTTGGGACATAAATGCTTTAAAAGTAGTGATTACTGCAAATAGTTTATTATGTTCAGCAATGTCTCCTATTAGCCTTTCCATATTTCTGAGGAGATTGCATAACCTTACATTCTGCTTGTGCTTTTCAGAAGCAATTATATGCATCACGAAGTGCTATTTTGTCTGTTATCTAAACACTTCATCTTGGGCTAGGACATAATCATCTCTTGCTTTTTGCTTATGTTTTTCATCACATTGAATATTGCTTTTTATTTTAATGCCCATGTCTTTTTCCAACACTACTGGAGAAACCAATCTTTTGTTTTCAGCAAATATTTCTCTAGTGAGTGATGAGTCTACCTGGTTTGGGAGTTTAGTTATGTCGCTTCTCCTTTGCAGAGAATTTTGTCTTTTCTTCTGTCTTTACAGAATGATCAACTTCCTCTCTGTGGTTTGGAATCCAGCTTGTTTAAATAAACAAGAGATCTGAACTGTTGCATGTTTTATATTTACGTACATTGCATTGATGTAAAATAGATTTCTCTTCGAATGTGCAATGGGGATTTTTACACCATACAAACATTTCATGCTTGGACTCTGTCTTTGCAAACTTAACATCACATGATGAAAAGTAAATTTTTGAAACAAACTCTCCATTAGTTTCAAATTGGCTTCTGCACTTATTTTCATTCCCAAGCAAAAGCTACCAGGATATAAATCAGCTGTGCACAATTTCCAACATCATCATTTTGATCTTCCCATTCCATTAAGGCATCTTAATGAAAATTCAAATGACTGCTCCTCTTGCTTAGGGACATCCCCTTATCATCCTGAATTTTTGAGACATATCTTTTGTCACTGCAACTGACTTAAGTAAATCATTCTATATATTCAACTGCTTTTGCATCTTTCTTTAACTAGATAAAAACAAACTATGGCTGACATGCTCTTTTTAATTTTTTTTTCTCATTATTCTTTGTTTTTGATTTATTCTGAAAATTTTCAAGCTCAGATTAATCTTGCACAACTTTTACTGTCACAGCCCATGCATGGACTCTTTGCAGGACTCCATGAGGGTGAACAAGTAAGAGTGTATTGTTCAATATTGAGGCTCATCTAGTTTTTCTTGTCAGGAATAATGGCCCATGTAAAGAAGTGAAATATTTCTGTTTATTAGTACTTCTTAACTATAGATTTTTTATGTTTCTCAATGCCAACAAAAGTGTTTTGACTGTTGAGTGAACAGTTTTTCATGATACTTTTTCTCATGACCAAATCACAGAAAGGAGATGCTTTCAGCTTTGGTCTGGTGATATAAGAATATAAATATAAGAATATATATAAGAATATATATATATATAAGGATATATATATATATAAGAATATAAATCTCATGCTGGTAAGAGAAGGACTTCTTTGCTTACAAGATCAAGTTTGAACTTGTTCAGGCTTCCAATAAAGATCTTCAGAGCCTGACAATAGTCCCTTTTATGCCTGAAATTCCTCTTTGTAATCTCAGTACTTTACATATTCATAATTACATATACAGCTCCTGACAAATGCTCAGGAATCAAATTTGCACTTTGGCCTAAGATTTTCTCTGACAGTCAGTCTGTGACTTATTTAAATATAGACAAGTCTGTCTGTCTTCATACAGACAGAAGAATGAGAAGGAATTGAAATTAAGTGATGTACAAAGGAAAATTCTGGTAATAATGTTGATATCCTGGCTCTCTGTCCTGTAATGTGATCCACAGGCAATTTGTCTTCTGTCTTGTAGTTCTGCTATCCTGGCTAAAAATGAGGCCAAACCATGAGTTGCAATCTCAGTATCCCCAGAAGCTGGGAAGTAGCCTGTAGATTCTCTCCTAAATACCTTCAACGTGAAGAAGAACGTATTTCTGTTCCTGAAGAGAATCTTGGGGGTTTTATTTTCCCTAGTAGTTTTTATTTATACTCTCTTATCTGATCAACATTTGATGATTGCAGGTCTAGCGAGGAGCTGGAAGAAGTGAATAGCAGGTTGGTACCAACTCGTGACATTAGCAATTGCAATGAGAAAAATTGTGATGATAACTCTTCAGCTGGGCAGCTTTGGAGGAAAACCAGATGAAATCACTTTGGCTAAAATGGATGTCTGCAGCTTCATGAAATGTCTCACAAAGAAACAAACCCTTGCCTGATAGTTTTGACAAAGGCAAGAGCAGTCAGAATGCCAAGAGAACACTCAGTTCAGACAAACACTTTAATGGTATTTAGTGCAGAAACCCTGCTTTCCTCCTTGCGCTGCAAGAATCAAAAGCAATGCAAAGTATTTTTTTCTCCTATAACAGTCAGCTTAAACTCAGACATGAGGCAAATGCTGGATTTGAAAATGCAGCTTTCAGTGAGCAATGAATCTGGCATCCACACACTTCATTGTGCTGCCAGTCCTTTTTTATATACCAACTCGTGTGCTTCCTACCGCCTTATGAGCTGGGGCTTTCTGTGCCATGATGTCGATATTATGACAATGATATCGCCAGTTGCCTGCACCATCCCATCCCTTCAGATTTGGAGTTCTAAGAAACAGCAGATTGGTAAAAACAAGTAAATGTCAACTCTCTGGACTTAAAATTAGCCCTTTCTTCTGAGGATCTCATTGCACTTTATCTTAGATATTCTGATCTCGTGTATGAGGCACCACACAGTTGAGCAGCTTGCCTAGGAGAATACCTGCAACATCTTGCTTCTAAGAACAGATCCACCTCTCCTTATTCCCATACTGTGTGCTAGCCAAATAGCTGTTCTTATCCAGGGGCCCTCCGAGCTGAGCTGTGATGCATCCAAATAATGAGTAAAAGTCCAGTAAAATAACTTTCAGAGGCAGTGTTGCAGGATAGCTTTCCAGGGGAAAGCAGCTGCCTTTGATAGCTGAGAGACTTATAACTGGGAGCTCAGGACCTCTGAAAATCAGAACGTCTGCTCATATAAAACATCCTGTGCTGAAATACAGATTACGCTGGCTTGGGATCCCCATCTCAGCTGTGGAACAATTCTCATGTGCTATCATCTTCTTTAACAGTGATAAGAGCTCTATCAGAGAGAAATAAAAATACATTTACTACATATGCTTTGCTGTTGCCTTTCTGAAACTGGACAGCTCATTCTACTGTCCTGTTCATCATGGGCTCAGCTATTCTATGGGGCCATCTCTTCCTCCTATTATTTGCAGACTTTGTTCTTCCCTAACCTCCTGGTTATCCACAGATACATCTGACTTACCTGTCAGACTTTGGTTTTCTGCCTTCCTTCTTTTCTGCTAGTTCCTCACCCTTCATCTTTCTCTCTGCATGGTTTCCTTGTCTCCTCCTTCCTTTGCTTTTGTATCATTTCACCTCTTGTGTGTGCTTTGTATCTCTTCAGTCCTCCCTGACTTCACCCTGGGTATCTCCTCTTGCATCTTATGCCTTCAACCTGTCTCCTGAGGAAGGCTGAACTGTGATGATAGGATGTCCTTTACACAACCTTCCAGTTACTCAGATGCCAGTAAGGATTTCTGCAAGTGGCCCTGTGAGAGCTAAGGAAGTAACTGGAGCAGGGGGAGCTCTCTGTGCACAGGTAATCGGAGGTCAACTAACAAATGTCTGTAGTCATGTGGTAACAGAGTGCTGCAAACACTGAGAGAACACCCACTGAGCCCTACCTAAACTGTTTTGTGCTTGCATGCTTCCAATGTGCATCAGCTGCACGTGGGTTATGCAGATCATTTTGCCAAATGTTCTGAATAAATGAACTTGTATTACTAGCAAATAAACTTTTCCACCAACTTTCCACTAACACACTTCATTTCTCTCCAGTGGTTTCTGAGGTTAGCTACAAAAGTATTTATTTCACTTGAACCAGCTCCTGATAAGATCTTTTCTCTGATTCATTACTTGGCTTGTCTATTTGCATCTGCTGTTCTCACATTTTCCTGTCTTTTCTGTGGTCTCTGTTCATTGTATTTTTGCAGTACAGGATGATTTCTTGGTTGATATTTGCAAGGCTGTATAAAGACACCTGAGTTAGCCTTTTAGCTCAAGTAATGAATACAGTTTTTAGATATATCAGTATGTTTTTATATATATCAGTCCTGGGCTAACAAATTCTCTGTCTCTTTTATTTGTGTTAACCTTGGAAGACTGTTTCTTATAGCTGGGCTTGATGACCAAGAGTAACCTCAGGTATTTCTCTGTGCAGAACTGCTGTGCCCCAGACTTCTCCACATCCACCTCTGCAGCTTCTCTAAGGCTTTTCCAATGGCTGGCTTCAGCTTCCCCTTCCTTAAAAAAACTCTTCTGAGACTTCATTTCAGTGACCCTATAAGTGAGGTCTTCAGTGACAGGTAAAGTCATTAACCTGCTAATAAATGTGATTAATATTAAAACGTGCTTTATATCCTGGAAACAGGCCTATAAGCAGACGAACCAGTTACTGTTTTTTCTCCTGTATTTCTACATTGTCCATTCTTATCTCATCTAATCCACATCATTGCTGAAGCTGTGCTTATTAGGGTGCATTTTTGTGTATTATTAATGTGCATGGAAGTCCGGATATTTCAGCATGTACATGTGATTTGGTGAATATATGCATTTGAATATTGTTTTCCAACTGAACTGTACCCAGAGAGAGAGACTGGAAGGCAGATCTTCTGCTCCCCCAGCTAGTGTGTATATGCAAAGCACCAGACTGAAGGAGCATCTATATTACTGCTTGCTCAGAGCAGCAGAGACTCTGTCATACATAATACAGAGACATCATTACTAATATAAAACACTGCTGGGGAGAAGGGACACATGGGCGGGCCAAGATGGCAGATGGCTTTTAGTGGCATGCTGCTTTCAGTTCTTCTACCTTTGTAATTTGTGCAATTTAAAGCCTTTGGTTACTGTTTTTAGACTGCTGTCCGTTGGCCCTAGTGGGAGTTATTGTTGTGCAAGAATGCAATGTATTTTTAGGGAGGGCCACAGCCAAATAGTATGTGCTGTGTTCTTCTGGTGACTGGTGTTACGAAGGCAGGATAGTCAAGAACAGCTTTTATGATCAGCTGGTTTGCTGAAGAATTGATGAAAATAGCATTTGTCTCCCTCTACTCTGCTGTACTGCAGAATTTTGCCACTTCTCTGTAAGGCATTAATATCAAGGCAGAAAGCTCTTTGGCAGCTAAAGAGCGAGGATGGAAATAAAATATACCTCCATGAGAGGTAGTTTGTCAATGGGGACAGGGGTGTCTGAGAGTATCTCATTTGCATAGTGATGGAAAAAGTCTTTGTGGGGATGAGGAAGGTGAAGGAGCCAAGTGGTTCTTCCTGTGTTTTAGGAATAGTGTCCAGGAAATCTGAGGTTACTTCTGGCCCTGTTGTGTCAGCCAAAGTCGCTCAAGTTCCTTTAGCCTCAGCTTCATATCTGTAAAATGAAAAATAACATCTTGGCATTTGAAAGGGCAGTGAGTCATTCTTCATCTCTGGGAGCCACTGATGGATGATGCTAGAGGCACACAGGGTGCTGGTATAATTGGTGACACTGACAATTCCACCAGGCAAGACCATGACTGGTCTGTGTGCAGCTGCAGAGAGTTTCTCTTCCTTCTGTGCAGACTGCACAGGGGCAGTCACAGCCACAGGTTCTGCCCTTCAATGCCTGCAGGCAGGTGCATCAAAGGAGGTTAAGTAATTTTCTGTCCCCAAACTCCTTTTTGGCGCACTGCAGAACCATGAAATTTATCATCCACTACACGTAATGTGGACTGGGTTTCTTACCTCTAGCTGCAACGATTAATTTAATTTTTTAGATGGCTGAACTGCTTTGTTGGAGCTTGACTCAGAAGGGGAAGCACAGAAGTGCTTTGGAGAAACCTGTTGCAGATAGAAGCAGAAAATGATGGAAATGTTGTAAGGTATGATTTCTCCTGTGGATATATACCTGCTTTAACTTCTAGACTATAGAAACTGAAAGGAGCAACTCATCTTTTAAGCTTTTGTGGATACTTCTGAATTAGAAAGAAGCCAAAGATGCAAAGCCTGAAATTTGGATCTCTCTCTGTCTTTCCTCCTATTTTTACAACACTTCTGTGTTTTCTGATGCTTTGCTTCTATCTCTGATTTTTATTTTTGGGAAACCCGCTTTAAAGAAAGCAGGTAAAAACAGCCCAGCTAAGCACAAGCTTTTATTATATGCAATGTGGTTTTTAACTTTACACAGTATGCATTTTCATGGCAGTTTTAATACCAAACCAAATGTGCATATGTATAAATTTATATGCATCTGTTACCAAGTGTGGGACTCATACTGAAAAGCCAATGCACAAGCAAGTGATCTTGCCAAGGAGTTTTGTTGTATTTCTGTAGTAACAAGAACTTTGGTTCAGACTCATGGCTCAGAGATCCAGTTTTGAAATACCCTTGCATATGTATGTTGGTTCTTTTGAGCACAGAAGAGTATTCAGCCTGAAGCCTAAGTACCAGAAGAATTTCTGAAATTATTTTACGAAATTCCTATGCTTGCTTTCAGATTCTTCTTAAGATTCCTGCTTCCTATATTTTTATCCATTTCCCTATGCTATGAACATACATTAGAAGTGCATTTTTTTTATTAGTATTTGATTGAACATGAAGCATTAATGTAATAGCCTATTTTCAACTCTGTTTTCAGGAGCTGTTTTCATTCACAATGAACACAGTAGCTATAAAAAGACATTATATTTTCAAGGTCTGTCACATTATTTACAATGTGAGAACATAAAATCTTTCTGATGTTTCTTGATAAACAGTCAGACGCAGTAACACAGGTGAACAACAGGTTAGGTACACCAGGTGCATAACCAGCTCCGGGTGGAGTAATGAAGCCAAGGGTATAGGAACACCCTCTTTGTATTTGTTGAGGGCAAGAGTGTACTCTAATAGCTGCAGTTTCAAATGCTGTAGTATGTGGATTAACACATATATTTCTGGTATTTTGTGTCCTAGCACTGCTACCTTCCAGGCAGCCAGTCATCTAAGCAAAATTTCCACATGGGTGGCTCCTGAAAAACACAATGCCCCTTACCCTAGGGTGAATCCTAGTTTCATTAAAGTCAATGACAAAAACGTCTTTGACTTCAACAGGGTCAGGACTGGTGATGTCTGATTTCCATCTGAGCTTAGGGTTGGAGCCATCTCACAGGAAAACAACTCAGCCACCACTCAGGGGGTGGAAGAGCCCCATGGATTTGCAGATCTTTCACCTTTACGGCTGCAGATCTTTCCCCTCTATAGCCAAAGAGGGTTTATCATCCTCCGAATGTAGATGTGCAGCAGAAGAAACTACTCTCCTCCTTCTCAGAGGTTACTGCTTCTTGCCTGTTTAAACCCTTTAAGGGAAAATTAGCCAGGTTAGTTTTAAAACTGGAAATGGTGGTTTCAGCTGGGATATTTGACCTAGTGTGAATTGGGGAGTGCTCACACATCCTGCATAGCCTGAAGATCAAGATAAAGTGAAAACCAGAAGGTGCAGAGTCACTGTGAGTGTTAAACTGAGTCAGGAAAAGGACATGTGCCAACAGTTTAGGTCATTAGAAGAATGCCTCCACCTCTTGGCTCTTTTGGGTGCACATGGAGGAACAATGGTCTATTTACTCTTACAAAGAACCCTAAAGGTTATAGGGCTGTTTGGGTTATTACAGGTTGCCTGAACTAAATCTTTTCTAAGGGTAAGAACTTTGATCTCAGAGTCTTACCTTCATGTTGGAAAAGCTTTTCCTTGTGTTCTTTCTCTGTTGGTCCTGGTGTACTCACAAAGTTGCTGCCACATCCTGAGGCACTCTGGCGATTGCTGCGAGGTCTGCTGGTGGGATGGGTTTTCAGCCATAGATATATTCTTGTGCTGTGGGCTCAGTGCACTTTCAGAGGGTGGAAGGTATCTTGCAACGTCTATGTTGCAACAGGCACATCAGGCTTTTTCTACCTTAATGTACTTTTTGCTATCTGCTTGTTTTTGGTAGGGCTCTCTACATTTCAAATAGCAACCTTTTGCATTTTTATTTATGACCCACCCTCAGGCCAAGTAGGTGCTCACAGAGAAAAACAGAACAGCACTTACAGGGTGTTTTACACAGGTAAGTGCAAGGCCTTAGTGGGCATAGCTGGGCTCAGGTGTGGGGTCAAGTGCTGGCGAATGCTCTGGTACATATAGCTAAACTGGTGGGTTGGTATATGGTGCCTGCCATTTTAGTGCCTCTGCCATATTTTGTTTTTCTGTAAAGTGGTCTGAGAATCTGTAAATTTCTGTAAAATGGGCTGTCAGAACAGTATAAATCAAACAAAACTAAAACAAATATATAATATCAAGAAGTTCCTGGAACAACACAAAAGGACTCCTTCAGCAGGGATCAGACCTTTAATTTATTTAAGAAAATGACTGACTCATTTGAGCAGTACACACTGTGGATCTCTTACATTGCAAAAGGCTCACAAAGGAAAGCTTCTGGGTTTGCAAGTGGCAGGAGTAGTTTTATTACACGGTATGAGTTCTAGGACTCTGGGCTCAGCTGTGCTTTACAAAAAGAGAAAGTTTCCCCTTTTTTTTTTTGTTGAACAGTTCTTCAACATTGGACAGTCCTCTTTTGTTTTGTGCTGCATACTATTTACAAAGTGAAACATTCTTGCTGGCTGACCACAGACAACATTTGGTACCTCTGATTTGTGTCTCCCTGTCTGTGGAAGAAATCTAATCTTATTTACAGAAAGAATTTTATGAACATTTATGTATCTCACAGGTTGCTTTCAAAATGATTCCATAGCTCCATAATTCACAGACTATGCCACTTTGGTGCCAGCATTTCTTTTGCATCTTGTTTGTTTGCAAGAAGGTTCTTTTGACATTTTCTGAATTATAAGTTAGCAAACAAGATTTTTTTTCTTCTCAACTTCAAAGCAAACACAACAATAAAGACTTAACAGCTGGATCCTTGTGGGATGCCTCCTGACACCTTATTTAGTTTTTGATTCTAAATTATGTTAAGAAATGAGAAGACTGAACTTGTTTGACGTACTTTGTGTCATTCAAATTCTGATTGCAAAGTCCCATATCCTGTTAGAACAATAAAGCTGTGGCCCTTGTGCAATGCAAGGCAGCTGGGATCTTAGGGTTGGGATGGTGGTAAGTGTGCCACAGCCCTACAATATGAACCTACTGACCCCTGTGCACCCAGGGAGGTCTTAGGGTTTAGACAGGGCAGTGTGCTGAGATCAGAGATGACAGAGACAGCAGAAGTGATTTTTGTTCATTTTTTGTTCATTTTGTTGAAGATTTTGTGCTGAGTGAGTAGATCTGCAGGCTAGTTTCAGGACTAACAGTTGAAGCAGCAGATTCACAAGGGATGTCTTGGATTCTTCTGTGGAGTCCAAGTTGAAAATATATTAATTTGAGAAGGTCTAGGTGTAGTTGATCCTGCCTGGCTGCAAGAAGCTGAGCCAGCAGATCTCTTGAGGTTCTTTTTGGCTGTAAACTAATTTTATTACTATAACGATGAAATTCTGGACAAGACCAACTGAAAGGGAGACAAGAAATTCTATTAGCTGGGCAATAACAAAACAGGGAAATGGTTCTCATTTTTCCTTTTTCTATCAGGTTATCACTCTTAAAATAAGAAGTTGCTGTAATACTGTCATTGTTTCCATTATGATTTCCTTTGTCCTGTATTGAGGCTGGGTAAAAAGGTGACCCAAAAGGCTGGTGAAAACCAGTGACTTACAGTTGGCTTCACAGGGAACTCAATTTCTCAGCCTCAGGAAATTCAAGGGGTTTTGTATTACTGGTTCCATTTGTGCAGCTGTGACAGAAGTGCCTCAGAGGGCTGGACATCACATTCTTGGGGTGGTCAGCTTTTGGGCTGCTCTGTGCTACCATACTAGGTGGCTACATATTTTTGGTAGAGAAAGTTTGACTGCTGTCTCTTTCCTGCCCGGTTCTATGCGTGATTGTCATATGTAAGTCAAGGCAGTTGAATTGTCTTAAAGGTTGTTGATGGAGATGCCACAGCTCCAGTGTCTGGCTCCTGCCTATTTGTTGGCACAAAGGGTCAAGAAGAGACAGGGGAAATGGACTGGAAGGTTGCAGTACATTGCTGTGAATATGGGGGCTGAACTTTTCCTGGGGAGTGACCTTAGGCTCCCGAGGTGCAGCGGGCACCATACACACCAGCATCCCATCGCACTCCCTGTCTGCTGGCTCTGTGATGGATGCTTCATGTGGAAGGGAAAAAAGCAACTACTAGAAGGAGATGTTTCCACCCCCATATGGATGCAAGGTCAGCCTGACCTATTATCTATTTCTGTCTGAGCTAAACAAAATCACTTATTACCAAATGGCAGCATCCATATGGGTGATCAATATGGGGACCTCTGCAGCTTGTTCCTTTCATGAATGTAATAGTATCTTCTGTTTTCTCTCCTTTGATATTTTTATCAGAATAATTCACTCTGACAATGTTTTTAAGTTAGTGAGAACAACCAAGGGATAAACAGTTCAGTCACCTTGGCCTTTTTCTTCTCCTAGTATTAAAAGTGAGGCTAGCTGTTATTATGATATAGTATTTTACTCATTGACTTTCTTTTGAAGGTTCATAATGTGGAAGCTGTTTAAAAAAATCCATTTGCATAAATGCTTTTTAATAACAAAAATGTGTTTACTCTTCCTTGGCTTATTAATAATTTTCTACATAGTAATTATATACAAAAACGTGTGTGTGTGTGTGTGTGTGTAGATATATACATACAGATTCACACATACACATATGTATCCACAAAACTTGTTTTCTGTAGCTGGAAACAGTTCAACTGAGAAAAAGAATGTGCCCACCAGAACAATTGTAATTTTTCAACAAGATCCCAGTGTTTTCTTTGTAAAAAACTAGGATTGGAAAAACATGCAGTTTTCCTGCCAGATTCCATTCATTTTCAGCAGGAACAATCTGCTCCTCTCAGCTGAACGTTTTACAGCAAGAATGGCTGGAACTGAGGAACCAGCTCCTGTTTGGAAATAGTAATTGTTTTTAATGAAAATGCCTGCCTACCATTTGGAGCTAATACTAGAACCACGATTCCACTAGGACAAAGCATCAGCTGGACAAAAATATATAATGCAAGAGGCCAAGATGTCATGTTACCAGGAAAGCAAAGGAGAAGCTCTTTCTTTTTTCCTGCTTTTTCTTTTTCTCTCCTTTTCTATTGGTTTAATCTGTGGTTCCCTAAGAGATACCAGATAATAAAAAGGGCAAGGGCCAAAAATCACCTGGTGGTGACTGGAGTCATGCCAAACCATTGTATGTTTGAAAACAAAGCTGATGGTAAAGGAACACTGTGTTAGACCTCCCTGATAGTTAGGGTATGCTTGGAAAAAAATAACCAGCTCTGCAGAAATAATCTGATGTATGAGGAGATAGATGTGACTGAGAGAACCTGGGAATTCAGCCTTGTAAAACCCATCCTCTCACTGCAGAATCAAATGTTTTAAGACACAGTACCATTTTTTAAGCAGAGGTGGAGGTTAAATTATTTCTTAAATATGTCTCTTTAGAGTCAGGTTTTTCTGAAGTTCTGATGACTGGATGCAGATTAGGAAATCAGAGGAGCAGACTATGTCTGGTTATATTTAAAGCATCAGAAATCTACGATGGTGCAAACCAAATAATGGAAATTCCTGGCTTTCAAAAAGCATGCTTTGCTTCTTTATTTCAGCTTTTTACCCTTTATTTCAGCTTTTTACAGTGGACTCTGGTGAATTATCTAATGCACTGCATGCACCTCTTCCCATTGCTTTAATGGTGTGAGTTGACATCACTAAATGTAGACATCATCTCCCAATTGACATCAGAAATTTAAAGCTGACCTTTTCACCTATTCATAAGATTTTCATCATTTATTGGCTTTGCTGGCTCAAGATTGGTTGAGAATATTAGATCCCCCTCTTTTACTCTGACATAACCTTTCTGATATTCAATTTATACCAAATTGTTAACAAGCTCAGAATGTGATCTATTAGCACAACAAGAGCAGCTTATTTTCTTTTATTTATTTATGAATTTAAGTTTTATTTGAAATGGAAGGAGAATATTAACATAAAGTAAATAGTTCTGTCTGTACAGTTCTATCTATCTAGAACTGAGAAATATGTAGAGAGAGGTCTTACCTTTACTAGATGAGCTGAAATAATAGAAAATAATAGATAAAGTTTAAGACGCAGAGAACTTGCTGCTTGACCAAATCAATGCAGTGGACTGTCTGGAATTTAGACTTCGATTCCATCTATTAAGGAAAATGTCTATCTAGTTACCTTAAAAGTGCCTAATACAATGATGACACTATTTATCTTCACAGAAGATGCAAGACAACTTTTGATATCAATGACCATTGGAAAAAGGCACCCAGAAGTGTGAACTCACTCTAACCCAAATAATTCTACTGTGATAACACAGGTTAATACTGAAAATAATTCAGGTCACTGTGAATCTACTAGACCACGGCAGATTCTTTACAGGCATTTCAGTTTAACAGTTCTGTGTTTAAAGAAGTCAAAAATCCCCAAAAGCTAAAAAAACCCCATAATGCCTCAGTCTACAGCTGTTACTGAAAGCTGTTGCACTGACAAATTTGAGTTTCACTGACAAATCTTCAACTTGTTTTCCTGTATGTTCAGTGTGGCTTGGAATAGCAGGGGAGGAAATAAAGTTTTGCAGTCAGCTTTGCAAATGCCCAAATTTCATACTGTAAAGTGTCAGTGTGGTCTTGTGGAGGAACTGTGAGTATTCCTGGGACATTCCAGGGACTATGGAATAGCCAGCTCAGATGGTTGCAACCCAGGCTTCGGGCGTAGGATGGGGTCTGAACGGGTACAGATACTGGAGTATAAGTAATTCATTCTAGCTTGCTGAATTTGCTTAGCAATCTTTTAGACATTGTGACTAAAATCTGTTGACAAAGTAGTTATTAATAGCTTTTTTAAAAAAATTGCTACTTGAAAATAAAGCCTTACTGAGACTCAGAGGGAAATCCTGAAGCTTATAAGACAAAGTGATGCCTTGGCACTATAGAAATAAGCAAAGAAAAAACTTTGAAGAACCATCTCCTCTTTTTCTGAGTTTGATAGCAACACAGAGGAGAGATAAGGGGGTAATGACACATACCAAAGCTTTTCTGACTGTATTCTCGTAGTGACTTAGATAGCAAACTTCATTACACTCTGATGCTCATATTTGCTTACAAATCTTACCTGTTCATTGAGAACCCAAATTTTGCAGATTTTTCCATATGAGAAAGCTGCTCCTAGAAATCTATAGCTGAAGCTAGTGGTGAGCCAGATGTGCTATCTTGGCAGAAAGGGTTCAGATGAACAGGACACTGGCTTGGAGAGAAGTAGTGTATCTTGGATTCAGAAGGAGGATTTTTCAGTTAAGATTGCATCTTCAGTCCTGTACAAATGTAAGCCAATGAATTTTTGCTGTTAAACCTAGATCCTGTGTTCAAATAGGATCCAGCATTATGTAGCATACAGTTTGGTTCAGATGCTTGAGGTAGCTCCTTGAGTTTGAGTAAATGAACACTACAAGACTGCAAACTTGCAGGTCATCTTGTGGGCAAGCAGTAGACAATAATTTTCTTTCTATTTCAGTGAATGCTGTTCATCTACAAAGTTTTTCTGATGCTCATATATGGGTCTACCATTTAAGGAGGATGAAGAACATGAAATGCAGCTTCTCTGTATGTTTTGTTAATAAATCCCAGTTTATTAGTAATTTCCTGTTTTGCTCTAGAAAAAGCCAAAAATAATCTATTCAAAGTCTCTCCATTAATTTCTAAACGGCAATCAGAAAAGATGGTAAACTGTGCAATTGCTTCTTTCAGTCGGAGGAATTAGATCAGACACTATTTTCTTGTTTGTGGTGCTTGCTGGAAATAGGTACTTCTCCACTGAGTGCTTAGAGATCTGACACAGCTGAGCATATTCGGATCCATTAATAATAACAGCTTTGAATATGGAGCAGTTTTATTATGTTAAATGGAGTAATCTTATGTTTCTGAAGCTTGTAGTAGATTTTGATGGAAATAATGGTGCGAAATGACAAGGGTTTATGCATAATTTTCATGCATGTTTTTTGAGTTGTATTTGCTTCTGACATTGTCACACCAGTTTTTAGCATTTACTGCTGCATCAGTTAAGTCTGCTCTGATTCTTATATTCTGTGAACCATCTGCAAGATCCACAAAACAGCTTTAATGAGGGCACCCCACGAAGACTCTCCAGGTCTCAACTATTTCTTTGGAATAGAACAGGGTAAGGTAACATCTTTATGCCCCTTTCTGTGCCAGCCTAAGAAGTGGAAGAATATTGAAAATGTGGGTCACAATCTTTCAGTCAGGCTCTGATGTCAGGCATGTCACACCTGGACAAATTTGAAATACAATAAGAGTGTTGGCACTGATGTGTCCTTCCAAAGCTGACCATGCTGAAGTAAAGGAGAGAGCTGCTTATAGAGGAATAAGGTATGATATTGTATTGTAAGATACAGTACAGTAGCCAAGCTTCCTCTTTCTGATCCTGGAACTACTTCTGCATGATGTGAATCTTTGACTATGTCCTAATTCCACCTTGGGGCCAGACCTTGGGACATCACATCTTCTAGACTGTTCTGGTTTCCAAGCAGAGTGAACAGTGTGTGCAGCTGGTGTGCTTGTACACCACGAAACCTCCTAATGAGCTCAGTGGGACCAACACCTCCCTGTGCTTTCACAGGTAGGGAACACTGGAGCCCTGGAGACCTGGAGAGAGGCAATGTCTGCAATGTAACAGTGTCAGTGTCAGGGTTTAACACTAGCCTGATAAAGGAAGGAGAGAGAATAAGGGAGAGAGACTTATGGGTTGGAAACTAAACTACACAACTTTAATGAAAGAGTAATGATAAATAGGAAAAATTACTAAATATATACAAATATACAGGAAAATTGATACCACATTCCTCCCCCTTTCTCCCCAATAACTCTCACGTCACCACTGAGGCTGCAGGGCAGCCCTGGGAAAGTCCAGGCTGGAGTTGGGATCTGGAGGCAGGAACTCACAGTCAGGCTTGCACGGATCAGGACCACAGGTAGATGAATGGATGGAATCCTCCCAGGATGCTGAAGCAAAAAAACGGGAACAGGCGAGGAAGGGAAGCAGGAAGGGCAGGAAGGGGTTTGACCCTTGTGATCCCTCAAATTTATACCAAGTATGATGTGTATGGGATGGAATACTCTGTTTGGTCAATTCTGGCATCTACCTTGTCCGGTCCTCCCCAAAGGAGGGTTTCAGGTGGGATCTCTTTACTCCTTCTGGAGGGTAAAATGTTCCTCAGAGCTGAGCAGTGTCCTTGGCTCTGCATGCCAGTCTCTGGCAGTAACTATAAACATCGAGTGTTATCAGTCCTAGAAGCAGACACTGTCTGAGAAACTTGCTGTTAATTTCAGCAAGTGCAACTACTTACAAGAGACTTAGCCGAAAGCAAAAGTACAAGACAGAAGAATCACCTTTATCCTGGCCCAAACCAGGACAAACAGAATATAGCTTTCTGGTTTTGTTCATGAAGTTTCTGTGAGCACTGCATGTATATATATATAAAAAAATTGGCTTATGTAAAATGTTGCTTTCTGGTTCTTTGCTTTCTTCTCTGGTCACTCTCTCCCATAGCTCAGTCTGTGCTATCTGTATGGTCTGGTACAGTATGTTCTCTAGACATTATGGTAGCAGGTTTATTTCTATCTTGGTCAATGACAGAGTGTGATTTGGAGATTTGGATTTGTTTTTGACTGCAACAGTGAAGCCCAGCACTATGCTGAAAGTGTGCACAGACAGTTTCTCCACCTCCTGTCTACTGCAATGTCTTGGAGCTTGTTGTCATCTTGGGTATCCTGAGGTCAGTGAAGGTCCACCTCTTCCTCTTTCTTCTTTGAGAGTAGAATTTATTCTGACTCTAGTGACTTATATCTCCTTGTTCAGATCAGGCTGTGGTTTTATTAAAATAGAGTATTACAAAGAGACAAAAACCAAATTAGCACATTGAACTCATCCTTATCTAACGGTGCTATCACACCACACCAAAATAGTTTCATGCTAGGTCACTTAACTTGAGAGAGATGACATGGACTTTTTATGAAATAATATGAGAGGAAAGTACAAGTGTGAATCAGCCCAAAAATGCTCTTCTGAAAACATGAACTCTGAAACATCAGTCCAAATCTTACCTATATGGAATGATAGCTATTAGATGTTACACATTAAGAACATTTTGGCCATTGCTTTCAGGTTTAGATAGCTTAGTAGTAGTTTTTGGAAGGAGCAGCTTTTGTACTACTTCAGAAATCAGGTACCAGTGTCATTACTGTTGTCAGATATGACTTTTGCTTTGTTGCATACTTATAATGAACTCCTTTCTGCTTTTTTTAACAGTCCATAACTGCAGGATTTGCGATTTTCCATTTTAATTCTGTTTAACATGGCTGAAAATTCTGTCTTATTTGCTGCTTTTTATTGACACTTCTACATTTTGAGGTATGAAGTCACTTGTTCTGATTGTTTCATGTGATAGTTAGGACTTAATTGTATTGTAATTGATTCTTTGAAGGTTTTCTATGTGACTTGATGCTGTGATACAAAGTTTGAGCTATATATATATGTATGTATTTATATATTTACTGAAGACCCACAATTCACACAGGAAAATACTTCTAATTAATTATTGGGATTAGTGGTTATTTTCCTTTGACTTCATTGGTATTGAAATTTTTAGTTAATTTTAAAAGGTACGTTTTTCATAGTTTGATATTTTATTCATGTTTCTTTGTTTTTGATTTTAAAAAATTTTTAAATGCAGTTTAAAAATGCCAAAAGAGAAAATAGAACCACAGTTTAAAAATTAGAGGTAATTCATGAACATTTAACATCACTCCCTCCTTTGAATGGTCTTCTGGAAAAGGCTGATTAAGTTCTCTGTCTTGGCTATATAGGGTCTTAGTTTGGGCACCTGCAGTTAGATTTTTAAGTTTCACAATGTAAAGCCCTCCCATAATGCTTCACATTTACAGTGAATTCACCTGTGGACCAAAGTTTATGGTCATATCACTAAGTTAGCCAACTTTAAAAAAAATTCTTTAGGATACCGGGCAAAATAGAATACATTTTCTGAGAAAAGATAGAGATCAAAAAAAGAGAGACCATTTTCTCATCTTGGACTTGATATGAATATTTTTATACTTTTACATTAGGCATAATGAGCCTGATGCTCTTTCCTAGGCTGCTTTCACTAGTGAATTTGCTGTCTGTGGACTACATCTGGGTTCATGCTGAGGTTTACGATGATAAAGTCCTTTGTTTTCCAAATGACTTTTTGTGAACAGTACAACAGTTTTGCAGATTTGACCTTTGTATTGTAGTTGAGCCCTTTCCTACTGACATTGTCTCCATACACTTGGTTGCTCTGGGTCAAGATATGCTTCTCCAGTTTGCTCAATAAAAAAAAGGCACTGAGCAAAGAAACAATTAAGATCATGTAGACAAATCTTCCCATACCTTTAGTATTATGATAAAACAATATACTTAGATCTAAGTTGGGAGAACATGGAACAGACTCTTTTGTTCAGCTGAGCAGCTGAATAGGAGTGTTATCCTTCAAATCCACTGAAACTGCTGGAATACACAGTGCCATCATCACAAATGTCCTACAAAAGGGCATATGTATATGGGCACGATTTACTGTATATTCTATATCCTGCAGCTTTTTTGCCCCCACACTCTGAAGCCAGTCAACCCTTCTTTGAAGTATTTGGCTCTGGGCAAGTACAAAGCTGGGTGGCAGGTGAGGGGTTAATGACATGCATGCAGCTGCTAATACTTCACTTTTGAGGCAATATGGTCTTCAGGGGTAATGTATCCAGGCAGTGTCTGACATGAGATGTGACATTTGCCATCAAACACAGCTAGAGCCATTGCACATTTTCTTAAGGCCATCAAGAGTTCTTGTTGGCCTTCTTCCTTTTTGCCTGTTGCATAGATTTCATTAACCAGTTAGAGTCTCTCAGTTTCTACCTCTACTTCTGCTAGGCATCTGCATGCATACTGGTGACTGAGCTTCCCTGACTAACTAGAAAAGGCTGTTGTTCCTTGATGACTTTGGAAAGACTATTTCCACAAAATGAGGTGGGCTGAAGAAAAGTAATTATGAGAGAAGATGTCAGCAACTGAATATGTGGAGGTCAGACAGCACTGCTTGTAAGAGGAGCTCAGGAATTATTTGAAGGTCTAAATGTATATCTAAAAAAAACACAGAAAGTTTTTGGAGTGAATCAGAACGCATGAAGAGATACTGACTTTATGTGATGAAACTGAGGCTCGAGGAAAGGATGATAAGAACACTTAAGTCTGATACAGATTTATTTCTCCAGATCTCCAGATCCATTAGACAGTCATAAGACAAGCCTACCATACTGGTAGAAGCAGAAAGGTGGCCTGTGGAACATCTCTTGTGACACCAAGCATGCATCATGGCTTCATCCTTGTAACTGATGTAGGCCAGGTTGGCTCTATGGAGCAGTGTATGACCGAGTAAACTTTGCTGGCAGAGGTTACCTCTGCAGGGCCAGCAAAGGGACTTCAGACTAAAAGCAGCTCCAGTCCATGCCTGTGCTCTGGGTTGAGGTGGGCAGATGTACTTGAGTTAACCACAGGTGTAGCTGGTTCAGATGGAAGTGCCAGGAAAGCAATGGCCTCATTTGCAGGTGCCAGAATCCTGGCTGTCTTGTTGGGCGTATGTTGGGAATTGGGCAGGATGTACAACTCCAGCTCTTCCACTGAATGGGAGGCAGGGAGGTTCTGCAGCCACAGCCCTGTCTGCAATGCAGGTACAGCTTTCCTTCTGCCACTGTCTGGCCTATCAGTTCTGCTCTCTGTAACTCTGAGTATAAATCCACAAGCACTCTGACATTGAGTTTGTCACAAAGATGAAGAATTAAAAAATAATAATGAATTAGAATGAAGAGAAGCTAGGTAATTACACTCATCTTCACAATGTTCAATTCTGCTTCATCCAGATCTCTAATTTAAGGTCAGCCCAATAATTCAGTGAACAAAATAGATGTGGATGCCATTAAAAAAAATTATTTACCAGGCTTCAGTGCTCATTGAATGTATCTGTTCTTTACCTTGTCAACTTAAATTTTTTTTCATTTTTCCGGGATTAAAATTGAAAAATTCTCCAAATATTACACAAAATGTGACTACAGTCTGTATATGAATGTCACAAGTGCTAGATTTCATTGATTTTCACTCACAGTCTTACAATTTCTTCTTGATTCCTAAAAGGAATATTCCCACCTATACATAGAATCTCTGTTTACTTTTCTCAGGACCTGGGTAGGGATAGATTATGGAACTATAGTTGGTGCAACCTTCTTGTGAGTCTGAAATTTCTTACACTGTGTGAAGGTTATTCATTGAGACAGGTGAATGAATGGATGGGTGGTCTCTGTTAAATTTTTATTCTGCATATTACTTTAGCTGCTGTCTTTTATGGTGCTCTCACCAGAGAGGCCAAGGGCTAAGCAGATATTGGAGCAGAGCAACCTTTTTCTACATTAAAATTTCCTACTGTTACTAAATATGTCCAGGTAGAGCTCCCAGAAGTGAAAAAGGGATGAATAAGCAAAGCAATGTCATGCAACCAGGAAAACAGAAAAACTAGAAGACATAATCATAAAAATGTTGTCAGTGATGAATGTCTTGTTTACACTAGAGCTCCCGTCAGTAGCAACAGCAATGAGAATTTTTTTTAGGAAAATCTCAGTGCTATGGAGGCACTAAAATTGGTTCCTGTAGCTCAGGACTGAGGTGTGTTTCTGAAGGGCAATTTCAGATGTACTTTCTTTGTTCCTGGAGTACTTACTATCTGATTTAATCAGATTTTGATTTTCTTTGGACTGAGTCCATTTATGAGAACAGCATTCGTTTATAAACAGTATAAAGCTCTTTATTAACTGATGCAGGTCCCCACTCCCTACTGTTGTGTCAGTGAATTTCCAGTACTCTGGCTGTGATGTTGCAGACTACCCTATGGCATGGGCAGGACTTTGCCTTTCACTCTGAGATCTAAATGAGGGAGAGAGAGGCTGAGGAGAAGAAAGCACATACTTTGATATTAGCAGCATCACTAACTAGCTAACAGTAAAGACAACACAGTATAAAATAAAAGCTCGTATGTGAGGCATTTTCTTTTAGAACTCTCTCTGTTTCAGGACTTACTGTAATGTCAAAGTTGAGTCTTTGAAAGCCAATGAGTCTTTCAGCTGAAAGAAAGTGTGTAAGATAACCAGGACACAGGAGCCTGCCTGATGTTTGATGCTGCTGAGCTGATGATGCCACCAGTTTTGAGGACTTCTCTCTGTAGCAGGGAAGCTCCTTCCCCATGCAGCTGCAGGACCTGATGCATTCCTCTCTGTGTTACTCAGGGCTGGTCTCCAAGTGCTGTGCCCATGAACTCTGTGGGGGAAAGAGTGAGGCAGCCCGCTTCAGGTAGATATCACCTGTTGTAAACACAGACATTTGGTTTTTAGAGGTATGCAGTAACCTGTTTTCTGGCTCAGCTGACAGCACAGCCCCCTGAATCCCTGGAAACGAGAGAGGTAAACAGTTCTACATGGGGGTAAATTAATTTCATCCTGAGCCTTAGTGAATGGTGTATATCTGTTTTCCCTGAAAACCAGAAACACTCGTTCTTCCTTGCACTTCAGGGTGAAGAGCAGGTAAGGATAATTTTTTGAGGGATGGGAGGCTGTGTAAATTCTCTGTGTGTGTATTTATGTAACAGAGAACATTTCTGTTAGCTCCTGAACCTTATGAATCTATAGAAAAACCTTAGGACTTCTCTTAACAGTCACTAGATCTGGAATGCTAGACACTGGAATAGGTGAAATGGTAGCCAAGAACGTGGCTACAAGACCACTGAAGTATGTAAATTATTCCAAATTTTCTATGTTTGATATATCCTGATGCTTTTATTTTATTAGCATCAGACAAAGCAAAAGTGTGAGGACGCAACTGGGTGTTCCTTAGGCTGTGCTTCCTGATGAGACTTTTGCATTTCTCTTTCAAACTGCTGAAACTTTGCTCAGTCGTTGCTATTAATGTGGGTGAAGTTGGCCATATGGCAATCAGAAAACAGTGCTGGAAGAAGTTTCACACATAGCTATTGCAGTGCTTTCTTCCTTAAGTCCAGATTTCACATGAAGATCCCTGGGGCAATGCATTAAACCACAACCAAGACTGAAGGGTTTGCATCAGTCTGTTTTAATGCCTAGGAGAAATCTACATTTTCCTTCTCTTTCATGCTAGGGGGCTGTTTTTTTCAAACCCCCTTTGTTGCAATTGATATGGAAGGGTAGGTGGGTGGGAAGTATTCTGATTTGCTGTAAAATCTACAGCAGGTTCATCAACAACTTCTTCACAAGTATCTTCTCCCCAAGGAATTTCCCTGAAACCTCCTTCAATTTTGCTTGCAAAAGTGTACTTATGCTACTGTAAGTTTTAGATTAATTTTCCCTTTTCTCACATGTACAATGTATTCCTCTAAGTCACCTATTTCAGCCAAAGCATCTGGTCAAGTGTGATTGTATATACATGTTTTTCTTTGTACAACTTAGTTTATTATCTTTATTTCAATCTCTCTGTAGTAGCTATCCATCCATATGCCAAGCTGCAAACCAATATTGATTTCAGAGGCCATATGCTATCCTGATGTCTGCAAGCATTTCCCCTGGTAGTGTCAATCCACTTCCTGTGGATGCTGAGGCCTTTCCAAGCTTGGGCAGTGCTGCTCATACTTCTTGTGTTGGCTGATCAACTTTTCTTCATGACAGAAATTTGGGAACAACTTGAAGTAAAGCTTCCTTATTCAAATAATTATTTACTTGTTGAGAATCACAGTTTTCTCTTTAGTAAGATTTAATTGAAAACTTTATGAATGAAGCATTGTACTATGAATATGTAGTAGCAGTTAATGTAAATAACACCAATATACATCTTTTGACCTGTCCATATATGGTACCTGATTTAAATCTGCTGAAGTCAACAGAAAAATTAATGCATGTTTTGAGAAGTTAAGCTTATTGTTACCTAAAACATCTAGCTAGAGGAGCAGGGTATATGGAAGCTATGGAAGCCTTCACTGTGCTGTCCTGGGACAATTTGGAAACCCTGTGCTCCCTCACTCTAAAAAGAATTTTGCTTTACCTCAATGGGCTGGAAGGAGCATTGCAGGTCCTCTCATAGAATACCTCAAGTTGGAAGCATCATATATTAAAAAAACACATATGTGTCCAAGCACAGACACAGGGCAGCAGTCAAAAACTTTATGGGAAAGGATAATGGTTCCCTTAGCCCAGAACAAAGAAATACATAGATTCCAGCCCATCATTTCATCAAGGCAGAAAATATAGTGCTAAATGGGTGTACCTACGCCAGCTCATGGTCATATCCACCCCTGGGTCATAGATACTGTGGTGGACAACGCACTTATAAACAATACAGTGTCTAGAAACACTATAATGAATACATCTTTATTCATTAAAGTTTGTTCAATCTTGATTTGTTGGATGGCCTGGGGAAAATTCCTCCCAGACAGTTGCAGAAAATTAAACTGGTATTTCTTCCTAGCACACAAATGGGCATCTCTATGGTATCAGTCACTAGCTCCAGGTGGATGCCCAGGCCTATATACAAAAGACTTCACAACCTTAAAACACAGTCCCCAGAGAGACCAAATGCTTCAGTAATGCCATATGTGTAAGCTGTCCTGTGCAACTTTGTTTCAGCCATAAAATTAGTGGCCTTTCTAATAATATCAACCCTTCTAAGTTTACAATATATCATGTCCTTCATAAAGTGATAGCCTCTTACCACGAGGGCAGGCATATTTTTACGAGTGTCACTACAGAGAGGTTTTTCCTCTGTATAAATTATGCCTGTCAAGAAAATGAAGCCTTCTTCTGAACAATGTATGAAAAATCATTGTTTTTTTAAAATTTGTATTACACTGCTGTTAGCAAAGACAGTTTTGCTTTTGTTGCACAGCAAATGGAAAGAAATGCTTCTTGTAAAATAAACCATCCAAGGAGAAATCCTAAGATATTTCCTTCTGAGTTTCTTCATCTGGTCAGTCATAGGCTGCTAACTCTTGTAGTCTTTTATTTATTGCATTTATACTCTTCATAATGCTGTGATAGCCAAGTACTCTATATGATAATATAATAAGGCTGTATGAGAGCTCCTGAGAAACAAGTGCAGTCTGCTTAGTTTATTTAAATCATCTCTCAGGTTTACCAGCTGTATCTGTGGAGATGAACTGAAAACAAGATGAAAGGAAATCTCTGTAAAAGGTAGCACAAGTTCTGGTTGCCTCTGAGTGAAATATGATGAAAATACTGTCCTGGATGTGCTTCTCTTTGCTTACATTTCTCATTTCTTTATCTAGTTAAAGAAAGCAAGTGCTGATGGTGGAGGAGGATGGCTCTGGGAGGAGGTGGGGGGAGCAGGGAGCAGACCTACTAAATAACATGCTCAAGAGCTCTCCTGTACAATGAGATTAGCACGATGTGATCATTTTGGTGCCAAGGTGCTAACACAATAATACAAGCGAGTTTGCCAACTTTTCAAATTGAATGTATTTGATTATTTGCTTTTAATTAGTGTGAGTTTTGGAGTATGTACAGGATTGTTAGAGATACATGAAAAGCCTCCTATGGCAGGAGAATGTATTCTCAGTAAAGACGGTACCTCATTGTTCTTTTTTAGCTGTGGAGAATGAGATTTAACAGCTATGTTAAATGTTTTAGCCCATTTCTATTGTGCCTCTGTTTCAACCTACTGGCAAGCACAAGTGATGCGAGAAAATAAACCTCTCACTTGATCTGAATGTTGAGCACTTTGCTATAAGAAGAATTTCCAGCTCAACTTCAGTATATAGAAAATATCACTGGTTTATTTGCTGGAGACTCTTACTCCCTCTTTTCCCCTTTATAAGACTTTGATTAAATTCATGCTGGATTTTTTTTTTTCCATGCAGTACTCTCCTTTGGGTTCATTTCCACCTTCACAAAGATTGCAGATTTTTAAAAAATCCTTTTAAATGGCAGAAACAAATTGCAGCTCTGAAAAAAATGAAAGACAGAAACTGTTTATTTTGACCTATTCCCTTTTTATTCTGAAGTAAGAAAGGAGACTGGAGGTGTCTTGGGGGTTGTTTGGATGATTTACTACTAGCTCACCTCAGTCATGACTTGCCATGACTGCAAGTAACTCACCTTCCTGGACCAGGGGACTTATCAGAAAAGGAAAAGTAACTAATTGGCACAGATTGTAAGTCAACGTCCATTTCTCAGTTTTGGGTGTTACCTGCCTTCACAGAGTTCAGGCTCTTGGTTTTTGGCCATCCAAAGAACTGGAATATGGAAGACTTCATACATTCTGTGTGCAGTTACACAACCTTCTACCTACGCTATTTTTCAGTCATTTGTACTTAGTTATATATGCACACACATATATATATTTTAATACTCTCCCCTTAAACAATAGAGAAAAACAAATGGTTGACAATAACAATGGCAGCAGCTCTCCAACAAAAGCATGCAATTATTACAATTATACTATCCTTGATTAGGCTCCCATGCATTGCATTTCAATGTAATTGATGTTGTAGGTTGACACATTGGACACCAAATATTCTCGCCTGTCCCTTCACTCTTTTGTTTCAGAGTCTGATTTGCATTTTCTATGCTTTTAGTAATGAAGACTTAGCACTTTTCCTCCATTAGAAAAAAAAAGAGAGACACAATAATCTGCAACTCGGCACTTGTTTAAGGATTCTGACCCTCAAAAATACCACTTTGCTTCACACATTAGCTGCTTACAAAGAAGGAAGCTAATGTATCATCTAATTGGGCAAACCACTGCATCTGATTTCTCTCAATCAGACTATTAGCTTCGTAATTACCCATCTGCCTCATGTGGAAAAACGGCAAGGCGAACACCCAGCTAATAACATTCTCAAGAGCTCTCTACCACAATGAGATGAGCATGATGTTGTGGGATATAGTCCCTAACCATTTAAGTGCCAAGGTGGTCTCACAATACAGTGGGAGTCTGCCAACCTCCCCAGTCTGAATGTGCTTAATTATTTGTCTTTAATTAGTCTGAGTTTTGGGGTCTGTTCAGGATTGGTGATGAAAAACAAGCGTCAGGAATGAAAGCCCCTTGAGCCCCCTGGCAGTCTGCTTTACATCCTCTTGTCTGCTAAAATAGTGGTGTGGAAAATCGGATTTATCCATCTCCTCAGCAGCTCAAAGTTTCTCTTAATTTCTTTTCATGGGGTAGAAAAAGTTTTTTGGTACCCAAGATGGGGAGCAGCCTTGTCAGAATTCAGAGGGAGAATATCCAAACAAACCTCTTTTATTTCCTGCAGTTTTACAGTCTTGACCTTTATGGAACTATTGCTGAACTACAATAATTTAAGTGAGAAGATGCTCAAATCTAAGATTTCCTCTTCAGCAGAGAGAGGTGCCATTCTCTACTTTCAGCCCTGGTTCTGCCCCTCCTGGATTGCTCACAGTATCTCTGAGAATGTCTCCCACTCGGTCAGCTCACAGATTGCAAAAGGCTGGAATGCCCTTGCTACCCAATTCCAAGGTTGAAACCATATGGTCAAGTGGCAGGTGATTCTCTGGGAAGGGCCCTTGGCTCTGTTTTCACTCCCACATGTGGTTTAGTAAAGCCCACATCTGGTTGCAGGTAGAGCACAGAGCAAGATGCATCTGCCTAATCTGTTTTCTTTTAATTGATTTGGAAGCTTAGTGGAGATTCATTAAAGATAAATACAATATTGATCCATATTGAATAATTATAAATAATAGAGTCTCCTTCATGTGTCCTGCCAAAAAGCATATGGAATTCCTCATTTTATTGCAATTTATTCTTTTGTCCTAGCACCTAGAAGCCAGTTATGGGCTTGACCATCCAAGTGCTAATGATCCCAGCAAGGAAATGAAGAACTCTTAAAGAAAGTCCTAGAAGATAAGAAAAAAATCCCAACCAATCAACTAACAATTAAAAATTCTTTTAACAAAATTGTCACACATACTAAATTATTCTGCATATTGATATATTTCCAGTCAGAGATGCTCCTACTTTGGCCTTCCTTGGAAACCAGTATCTAAAGTGCTGTCACAGCTATTGGTATCAATAATGGCATATAAGACACAGACACAACTATTCATTAGTAACTCGGTAGTCCAACAACCCTCTCTGTCTTTCTAACGGCAGGACTAGCACGATGTGTACACAGCAAATGGAAACAACCAGATGGTCTTGCAGTTATGACCCTCACTCTCTTCTCTCCCATTGCTTACTGTTATCATTCATTGTACTATGTCCAAACCCCTTTACAGGTCTGCCAGCATGGATTGCTGGATGAACACTCTAAACTGCAAATTCTTCTCATGCCTATTTCTGATACCACATACAGGAAAACTGCTTAGGCCACCATAGATGATCTGTGAACCTGTTCCTGTATATCTTTGTCAAGGTAGTAGTTCTTTCTCTCTTGAGACACAGTATTTACTTTCCTGGGTTGCTTGTGTGAGTAACATTTACATAGGAAATGGGGTTACATGCAGGTTTGGTTCAAGATTTCTCAGCTGCTTAGGCACCACTAAGTTTGAATGCTCAGTGTGAGCAGCCAGGAGAGGCCACCCCTGCCCCCAGAGGGAGAGAGGAAGGAAAAATAAGGGTGAAGTGTTGATTCCAGTGATGGAGCCCTTCATAGTGGGTTTGGGAGGAGTGGCGTCTCTTCCTGGGGTAAAACCCTCTTCCTCTTCTGAGCAGTAGCAACTGCTCTGGGCAATGTGATATTTCTCTTAGAGACAGAAACAGCTGGTCTGGCTTTCTGAAGAACTGACGTAGCCAAGTCTATGCTACCCTTGTTTGCCTTTTTCATTGACCCCAGCAGTCTGTTGCCTGCATTGCCTTTGCACAGTAGCAGCCCTGGTAATTTCATGAGATCCTGAATTTTTTTACTAGTTGTGTCATATTAAATAATACTTTGCAGTTGAAAGGCACCTAGCATTTCAAGCTCCCAAAATCTTCACCAAATGCTATCACGTGATTACCAGCTGTATCTTTGTGAAACAGTGTCCCCATTTTTATTGTCTGTAAATATCAGGCAAGGCCTTGGGCAATGCTAGCTCTGTCTGAGTGTTTATCTGTTTACCAAAATGAGTATGAGGCCTTAAATAATTTAGGTTCACTTACTCATGCATATTGTCCTCACTCAGGTGGCATTCTGCTCTTCAGGGTATGGGTTGCATGAATAAGGACTGTGAGACTGTTTTTTCAAATGCCTGTGTTCTCTGTGTTTTATCTTCACCTTCTCTCTAGTGACCTCTTTGGGGGAAAGGCTGTGCAATCTTTGTTGAGACACAGCACTTCAGCAGAGGTGTTGACTCACTTGTGGCTTGAGATTAAACTGGAATGGCTGAAGTGTTGTTGCTCCCAACCACCCCCCCCTCCCCTATCCTGCCTTCTCCTGAGATTGCTGGCTCCAGAGGAGGGATGGTCCAGAAGCTCTTGAACTGTTACCATTTATAGCCTAGAATACTGCAGTAATCTGGCATTGGCTCTGATCTTCTTTCATACATTGGCCTGTAAATTGCAGCAGTTCAAGAGCTTCTCTGAGGTTATTACTCACAGTCGTAGACTGGGGAATCCTAGGGTGAGGGAGAGGCAGGTGTCCTAGGACAGGAATCACTGCACCATCCCAGCTGAAGTCATCAACAAATGCAATTCAAGACTTGCTCTGTTGCTGAGGGGCTGTGTTAAGCCTCTATCCATGACAGGGGGGATTTACACTTGTCTGTTGTTTGGAAAGACCTAAGACTGTGTTGAGAACGGTATCATACAGATACCAAAACCATGCTGCTGGACCCACAAAAATGTTCTTCTAAGTCACTGTTGAGATGTTGTTGCTGAATATGGCTCCCCTTTCCAGACACATTAACTGGCACTGATTCAGTGGGGAAGCTGATGATGGGAACTCTCTCTGTCCATGCATGAATGGGCCTACATTATGGCTGAGTGTATATTCCACCCTTATACCCCCTGTATTGACAGATAAATGAAATTTGTACATGAATGAGGAGCTGACATTTCAGAAGTGGGTATGCCATATCTTTTAATTTTGTCTGTCAGACCAGAGGTTTCTGAACAGGATAACATGAGATGGTCAAAACATGCAGTGATCTAGTGGTTGTTGAGGACTTCAAAACCTGCACTGAATTGGGACAGGGGAAAATAGCTTTTGGTTTATACTGAGCACGTGGTGGGAATGCTCCTCTCTCTCTTTGGTTCCAGTCTGTTTTAGAGGATGAATCACTGAATAATCATCTTGCTAGACCAGTCTCTGTACTCACCTGGAAGTTGTATGTTTGTCAGGGTAAATAAAAAGAAAAACTATTAATTTTAAATGGCTGCTGACTACGGGCTCTGACTGAACTCGAGTTCATGAATTGCCCTAAGTTAATATGTTACAATTCTCATTCTTCAGCCTCATGCCCAGCTCATAACTTTCCCAAAACATATGTTCATTTTTCATCTGCCACCTTGAGCATATTAGTACCTATTTCCATAAGAGATACCACACCACATTTCAGCAGCAAAGGGGTGGTGCTTATCTTGTTCTGGATATCTCAGGTGAGATCAGTAACTTTGGTAGGGGAAATCAGTCGGGGACAGTGACATTTTTTGCAGTTCTGTAAGGGGTGAATGGTTGACCAGGTAGAAAGGAAAATATTCTAGGGATTTAATCCTAAAAAAGATTTCAGTGGTATTTCCTTGCTAGGGTAGGATTGAAATGTTCCACTCTGGTTGTTCATTTTACTCATGTGCAAGAGTTTACCATTTCGTAAAAAATAAATTATTTTTTTCTCTCGCTTTCCTGCCTCTAGGAAAATAATTTTGCTCTCCCTTTATGAATGAATAGGGGATATTAGCAAGCCAAGGCAGTGCTTCATCCTCCTCTCTTCTGGATCTGAGTCTCCAAATAGTTCTACTCCCTGTTGGTCTTCAGTATTTCAGCTATGTACCTGTTCCTTACGGCTTTGCAAACTTACACCATCTGATTGAGTTCCCTGTTTGATCAGTGTTTTGCTGTTGTCTTGGAGCCCCCACTTAACTCTTGGTGCATCATAATAACACTCACACTTTCTTGTGGTGGTACATGTTTCATGTAATTGTGAGATTTTCAGATACTGCAGTGTAAGGGACCCTAAGTATGCCTGGTACAGGTAAAAACAAGTGCCCTTCAGAGGTAATAAATGCAAAGAACATAATCTGAAAGGGGTGGAGATATAGTATGTGTATTCCTGGAATTCCTTGTCTCTGCTGCCTTGTGAGAGGTCCTGCAGGATTTAAGCATATTTTGTAAATATGGACTATTGCTGTAGTTCAGCTTAGATGATCAAGCATCCTTATTGGCCCCAAATTTTCAGGGAACAGTAGATCCAGTGATGTACTTGATTAATCCGGCTCACATAGCACACAAGTGTGATAAGGAACTTGGTCAAATGAAAATATTTTTCATTATTCCTTTTACCTCTTACAACAATCTGGCAGGGCAACTGCCTAGTACATGTGAATCGATGTATTCATAGTTCTGGAAAGTCATTTCTTCTTTTCTTATTTTTATCATTAGAAACTGGTGGTTCATTAGGCTGAGATGCAGAGTGGACAAAGGAACCAGAAGGGTGTGTTGTGACTTTAGGCAGAGCAATCAGGGTGCTGTCCCCAGGGAGAGATTAGCAGCTTGCTTGCTGAGAGATTCTGGTGTATAGCCAGCTCTGAACAGCCAGTACAGCATGAAGCCACCTCTGGAGTGGAGAGAAAGTGAATTTAGGAGAGGAGGTGAGGACAAGTCACATGAACTGTAATGCCAGACACAATTTATCTGTGGTGGCTTATCTAGCTTAAGAAACTATTACAGGTTTTAAAAAACAAAACAAAACCCCCCACCTTTGCTAAGGTTTGAACCATACTAAAAGCATTGAAAGATAAACTTAAAACAACAGAAGAACACTACTTTGCATCATTTGACATCACATCTTCCTTCCATTATTTATTTTTTAAAAAAAACTGCTAACAACTGACCAGTTTGAATACACAGGAATTCAATGTATTCCACCAAACTTGTTTGGTACCAGGATACAAGGTCACTTAATAAAAATAGGGCAGTCTCTATCATAACCTAGACGTATTTGCAGTTCACTTCTTTCACCTTGGCTGCAAAGCTGTTTATCCTCATCCTGACATATGCTGAATATTTATAATAATGAGCCTTTATTGAACAGTGGTGTCCACACTCATGGTGTTACTTGCAGCAACACTTGGGGTAATAAAGAGCTCAATATTATCAGTCACATACATGGTTTTGATAGCAGTCTATGGACTGCTGCTACTTAGAGAGACTAATGTAGCTGGACTGAAAAGGATTTTATAAACAACAATTTTGCTTAGGGCATCAGCTGTCAATCATTTACTGTGAAAGCTTGCAAATGAGGGTAGTGTGCTGTTATACATGTTATCTATTGTTTAATCATGGCCTTGATGCAATCTTCGTGATCCTTCTAGATTCCTGGAGGAGATTCTGGACAAGGATCTAAAAACTTGTCCAGATGTGCAACTGGAAAGACAAAGAGTGATAGAAACCTCTAATCACATGATATCCCTAGAGAGGTTAGCAAGCCTGACTTGGTGACAGATGAACTGGAGGGTGATGTCTGATTTAAAAGAGAATGGCTGTTAGATTTTTTTGTCCGAAAAATTGAAGCTGGATGAACTGGAGTTTATGAAAGATAAATTTTATAAAGTTATTTTTATCCATAATCATAGAATGATAGAATGGCTAGGGTTGGAAGGAACTTAAAGATGATCTGGTTCCAACTCCCCTGCCATGGGCAGGGGCACCTCCAACTAGACCAGGTTTCTTAAGGCCCCATCCAATCTGGCCTTGGAAAATTGCAGGGAAGGGGCAGCTACAACTTCCCTGGTTCCCTGTGCAACCTGTTCCTCTGTCTCACCACTCTCAGAGGAAAGAATTCCAGTGAAAGGAATTCTCAGAGGAAAGTTCCAATTTAGAGATCAGTATGACATGTGGGAGAATGTCGAATGCTTTGCACAGGTCCAGGTAGATGGTGTCTGTTTCTCTGCCTTTGTCCACTGAGGCTGTGACTCCATCATAAAAGGCCACCAAATTAGTCAGGTAAGACTTGCCCTTAGTGAAGCTGTGTTGGCTGTCACACTTTTGTTACCAGCATGCCTCAGCAGAGCTTTCAGGAGGATCTGCTCAATGATCTTGCCAGTCACAGAGGTGAGACTGACTGGTCTGTAACTCCCTGGGTCGTCTTTTTTTCCCATTTTTGAAAATGGGCCTTATGTTTCCCCTTTTCCAATCAGTAGGAATTTCACCAGACTGCCATGACTTTTCAAACAAAGTAATGTAATTTCCTATTCCACTAAGTAGTATTTCGACAGTTTACACTGCAAATGGGCTTCTATTCAAACTGCACTGCTAGGTCATTAATTAAAGTGTGATAGCTTTTATAGTGTCTAAGTTAAAAAGACCTATATCTATCCATATTACAGCAACAACTACTCTCTTCTTGGTCGCTGGGCCAATTGATCCCTTTATGACACAATCCCATGTTTTGCTACCAGCTTGCTCAAGCCTGTCCCTCTCCTGGTGAGGAGATAGCCTTCCTGTAACACTTTCTCTTCTATGAACAGATAAGGCAGCTGCTATTGTATGAAGGGCAAGGAAGCACCCAAGAAATTTGCCACTTACGTCCTCCGAGGAGGGAAAGAGGCCAGCAGGGAAGTGACATTTTCATACTGTTTAATAAAAAGGGCTGAAGCCCTCTCTCTTCATCTCCTTCTGCCATGGTGCAATTTCTGGATAGGGTTCTACTTGGTTGCCCAGCAACACTGGATTTTGATTTTTCACTGAGGCCCCAAGAACTTGAATAGTGAGAATCACTTTTAAAATTTAATCTTTAACATAAGGCTACTATTTTAAATCAGGGAGGACTACTTGTTGGGAAAGAAAAATGGTCCCACTTGGATGAAAACTCGGAGTTGTTGCATGCCTGGTGCAAGGGGAGCAACCAGGAGCAGTAACCTGTGCAGGCACTGGCACGCAGGGATTTCGTGGGTCTCTGCCCAGTTTCAGTGGACAGGTGTCGCTTCCACACGGTGAAAAAACCTCATCCTCCAAAGCAGGCACTAATTGGCCCCCTTGTTGGCAATCTCAGCAGAGATGCCAGAGTGAATGGGCATGAAATCCTACTCAACTCCTTCGTGGTTTATTCCTCAGGTCAAGGTTGAGGTGCTTTGGCAGAGAAGTGTGAGGAAGGCTGACACTGCTGCTGTCAGTCTCCAGGTCTGTCAAGCTGCCACCTTTTTTAAGCACAGGGGCTTGGACTTTTAAGATGTGTTTTTATAACAGTGCTAAACTTTGTGCTTTCAGAATTGTTGTCCTTTGGGGGAGTTGTAAATGTCAGTGAACCAGGTGGAAATTTCTAACCTGCTTCTAAGGCAATACATACAGCAATTTAATACTTACCTAGAGTCTGCCTTAATGTCTCAAACACAGTCCATCATAGCCCAACACCAGCTTCTACACAGTGTAGGGAAGATCCCACTCCTTTATAATTTGTCCTTGGGACCCAAAGTAATTCAGATCTACAAGTTATATTTTTTTTTTAGTAGATACCATATAAAACCTGAGAATTTATAATCTAAATAGAACTTTAATCAAACAGCTTACTTCAGATTCAAGTATAGAAGCTTATTAAGGCAGTGCAATGATTTAAGAACCCTAATTCAATATACTTGAAAGTTTATGAATTGCACAAACATTGATCTGTACATTTACATAAAAAAGATTAACTGATTCTTTAATATACACAAATGTTTTGGAAGGGGCACAGATTTTTAAAACTTCTTCAGAAGACCGTGTTGCAGCATCCCCTGGCACAGCACAAAGGCTTTGGTTCAGTTCTGCATTTACACACAAACTAACAAGGGAGTCTGTGGGGATAGCACACAGAGCAGTCTGCCAGCAAGACCTGTGACACCAGCTTTTGCAGGGCTTGCTTTCATCCCCGAAAGTTATTTCTTAGACAAGAAAAACAATCCATTAAAAAATTTAAGCATCTTGACTACTTTTCTGTTTTCTGAAAGCTTCTGTACAGACATTTACAGTCACAGCTAATGCTGTTTTAGTACGAATTTCTGGCCCATACCCTGTGGCCTCTTTACTTGCTGTTGGATTATATTTTATTATTATTATTTTTTACTAATGCTTTGCAAAATCACAGAGGGTATTAGCTCTGCTGAGGGCAGGTAGACTGCAGAGGGAACTGTTTTCATTATCATTTTCCTCCTTAATGTTCTTTAAGGCTTTTGTGCTTCAACTAGCTCAAATAAGCACTTTGCTCTAGAATCTGTGCCAGATAACAGGTTTTCCCAAACTTAGTGCTCTCTTTACTAGAGCTGTACACTATGTATAGTGAACATTTGTCTGCAGATTTTAATCCTGTGTTTTTATACTCTCTGTCTAAAATAGGTTACAGGGAACAACTGAGATGGGGGCCCACCAAAGAGTTGCTGCATATGCTCACATTTTGGTGCTTACAGGTCTGCTGTGGCTCCTTCCACTGAAACATTAGTGATACAATTGAAATAAGCCCCAAAGCTGCAGAAAGCCACTTACAAGCTGTACCTGTGCACATCTGAGCTCAGGACAGCAGTGGAAACCAACCAAGTGCACAGACTTGCCTTTCTTTCCAGCTTCCCTTCTGTTTCTTTTACCTGGCTCCTTGAGCTGCCAAATCATCTTATGTGACACTGGAAATCTGCTGAAACCCTGACAAAGAAATTCTGGATTATCTGTGTGCAAATAGCTGAATGTAGCCAGAAGAATAAATCCCTGGAGCTGGAGTGAGGGAAGGGCTTTAAGGGGCAGCAGCTGCTGCTGTGTCCACTCTGAGGGCCACACTTCCCAAGGGAGTTAAAAAGGCTGGAGATCAGGGCAGAGTGACAGAAAGAATTATCTAAATAGAAACCTCATTTGGAATGTGGGAGTCAAAGATCTTAATACATTTTGTTCATCAAAGAGAAGGTTAAAAAGTGATAATAATATCTCTGGAGGGAAAAAAAATACAAACAGTGATGCAAGCAATAAGTTATAAAATAGTTCAGGGCTGGAAGATGAAACTTGACTAATCAAGACTAGATATAAGGCACATTTTTATGAAGAAGGATAAATAACTCTTAGAACAACTTAAGGGCTGAAGAAATTCCTCTGTCACTGGGAAATATTGCATGTTAGGCTGTAAGATGTGCTCCAGTTTACTCATGATTTTTTAATTCAAAACAGGAGTTCACAGAGATTCAGACAGCATGGAAGAGATGAAAATAGGTGACACCACCAGTTCGTGGCTACTGCTAAAAATCTATAATTTTATTAAGTCAAATTTGTACAATCTACATATATTCTTTTATTATCATTGTCAGAAGCAAAAGTTCTTTTTTTATATATAGCTTTAAATTTTAAATTTTCTCTTATGACAATTATGAAATTTTCTTTTTCTTCTTATACTGCCAGTTTTAAAGCAAACAAACTGAGTAGATAAAGATTTTGTTCCAGAAGCTCTAAGTAGCAACTGTTTCGATCTTTTCTTCAGTGAAGTACAAAACCCATTAAATATAATTCTCCATTTGTATGTGTAATGCACTATAAATATTGACTTGTTAGAGAAAATAGCAACAGAATGAGGTAACAAAAAAATTCAAAATATAGTCCTGAGATTAAGCAATTCCTAAATATAGATATTCCAAATACATTTTTATTGTGCCTTTTTTTTTCCTGATGAAATCTTCAACAAAATCCACATAACTTTTTTATTGGCATCAAGATAAGTATTTTTTTAGGAGTACCTATGTGGCAGTATAATTTTAACAGGTGTATGTGTGACTTTATTTTTTGTATTTGGAAAGGTGAGACCTGCGTTCCAAGGATTTGAATGTCTGTGTTTCCCACTTTAAATCACATGTACTGGAGCTATAATACCACATGAACGTTTTATATTCTTGTTTAAGTTTTTTCAGTTGATAAATTTAATTAACACCATTTTTAAAAAAGAGATTAAAAAAAAAAGTGAAAAGATGAAATACTACATGGAACAAGACAAAGGCTAGAAACTGTGATTGCAAGGCTATAACCAGGAAAATTTAAATTAAGGCCAATTAGGCAGTCCTAGGGAATGTGTTTAAGGAAATAATTGTCGTCCTGCTTGGTCACAAGACAAACAATAGATAGTTCAGGTGCTCCAGGCCCTGATCCATTAATTGAATGTCCCTGTAATGGTATAACTGCAAATACATGCCCTTAAAGCAGTATTTCCTTTGAACTTCATCTTTCAAGTATTTGTGTGACTTACAGGGGGTTTTATGCTTGTTGTATGCAAATCCTCTGTTCTTCTTTTTGTGCTCAGATGTATGATTAATTTACCATGTATTAGATGTGATGGCATTCACTTTGGTTTGATGTGTTTTTACTTTATTTACCATAACCAAGATACGTACCTGCTCAGGTAGCAGAGAGTAGCAATACTATTCATTTACTCCCGTTTTACTAAGTTGAGCAGTGGATGATGCATTGTAAAGCTTTCATAATCTGTGCTTCAGTCAGAAGCATCTGAGGATGTTATCTAGAAGGTCAGGGAATGTGATTTAAAAGTGTCTGTGACAGTCAGTAACTTGAACTTTGGAACAGTATGAGTACATCTTTGTATGAGCTCTGATAAAACAAAGGAGGTTTAAAAAAAAAACAACACGTAAAATTAAATTTCTATTGATTTAAGCAGAAAAAAGATAGGAGTGATATGAATTACATACAGCAGTATAATAGGACTTTCACAGCTGCATTAATTTTATGTACTGGTAAATGTACGAAATATAATTTTATTATACAGTGCTGCTGGGCATAGCACCATGAATAAACTCTCTGCTGCTACAGTGCCTACAAAACTATGCCAGTTATATATATATATATATATTTAGTTTATTTTGATTTTGTGACATGTATCACCTCATTCTCTCTTGTCTTTCTCATTTTCTCATGTTTGCATTGTCTCTGTTGCATCTGGTTGTAACCTGGATTGTAAATTACCTGAGGTAAGAGGCCAACCATTGTAGTAAAAGTGTGTGTAATGGCTGAGACAGTAGAATACCACAATAATTATATCAATCACGTTGGAGTCCATGAGACTGCCCAGGGAGGAAGATACATAGGATTAAGTTGTTAATATTCAGCAGAATCCATAGCAGCTGGGAAGGAGCAGCAGATATATGGTAAATACTGCCTGAAGCATGTATCTTTGGCTGCAAGGGTCAAGGTGGGGAAAGGTATCCAAACATATCCTGACTTTTGCAGTCCCATTTGGGGAAGAAGATGGCTTTGTAGCCAACTACTGTAGCCAGTAGAGGATGGATTTGGAAACAGATATGTCTGAGAGTAGAACAACCTGTCCTTCTAACCCTATGCCACTGAAGTCAGTGGAATAGTCACCTCTATTATCCAGAGGTGACCTTATAAATCAGTTCCCATGGCACAAGTGCCATCTTCATCCTCACTGTATGGTTCCTCAGACAGACAGGAGACAGTCTGAGCTCCTGCACAGGTAGATCTTGTGGGGCCATTCCTTTATGCAGTAAAAGTGTTGGACAGGTAGCCTTGACTGGTGACATATAACTGAACTGCTGCAAAACTCTGAATTAAATTGGGATCTTGGATCTTTTCCTCATTTAAGGAACCATGAGGAAGAATAGTTCAGGGACTGAGCAAAGTCACTGGCCTAAATGCTGACAGAGATAATTTCTGAGGCATGGGGAAATTACAAGACAAAAATGTCCTTGGAAGTCAGCATTTACAGCAGTGGGTGGTGCAAGAAAATAAAGGTGGAGGAAGTTTCTACAGAAGGCATCCTTTAAAAGTACTACACTTCTTGATGTGATAAACATCATTCAAAGCAAACAGAACAGCTGCAAGGTATGATAAAAATCACTTGAAAGTTCATTGATTTTGCAGTAAAACTGTAAGTACTTCACTTTATAATAATTGTTCCTCTTGTGCTCTCAAATCTTGTACTTGAGCTACAAGAGTATTCAGGTCAGGGCTACATTCAGAAAATAGGCACAAAAAGACAATGAAGCTCAACTAGTGATACTTTAATCATGAGCTAATTTCCAAAGCAAAACAAAATCATTTTTGTCTAAGATTATTAGAAGATGCTAATTCTCTGCCTAAAATTATCTTTTCCCGTAACCTAAAAAAAAAACCACCAAAACCCCAAGTCTTATCTTCCTAATTAAATTTCGTGACTTGGCTTACACGGTTGGTTGGACTTTTTTTCCCTTGTCTGAGGACAATGTGCATGTGTTATTCAAATATGAGCTACACTGTAGTATAAACTCGTATAAACATTGTCCTGATTGCACTAAACTAATGATAGTGTTCTTTGTAATAATTTTCTCTTGGCTTGTAGCTATATTTAAAATAAGTGAGCAGTTTCTATGGAAAGATACATGTGTGAAAATGGAGCCCTGCTAAGTGCATGCAGTCTTGTAAAATTTGTAAGCAGCTTAAAAAAAACCAAAACAAAACCAATTAAAAAACCCCCCAAATCTAGCAATTTTAAAGCAATGATGGGTAGCAAAAACATTTCGGTGATCATATGATAAGGATACTCAGCATGAGAGCTGAGTAGAAAGAATAGAGATTATTCATTTGAATTAAAAATGTGAATATATCCTTTGTTATCTGTAATAATTTTTATTTTCTGGAAATATATTCCAGAGTATTTTTCTTTTTTTTTTTTTTCCTCTGAACAGTCACAATGGTGACTTCGTGTATGTCCATGGACAAATACCTGCACATTATTGCTTGCAAAAATCTTACATTAATAAATTGACATATTTTGATGTACATCTGTAATTTTGCATTAACATTTTCTTCAGTTATCATTGCATAGCCATATTAAAAGCTCTCTAGAGCCTTTGCACACATCTTGTAGCCTATTAGCAATTTGTCTAAAAATGAGTCTTTGGCTCAAGGGGCTATTCTTGTATTTAGTTTAGACATGGGCTGAAGGAATTGACAGAATTTGGTCTCATAGGGTTAGAAATCATCCAGTCTGGGACAGCAATTACATAATCTACGTTTGAAGACCTTTATTCATTATGAGCAACGGGCTATGGAAAGTTAGTAGGCTAGCTGAATGCACTGTGTACAGAAAGAAATGTTTTAGCCAAATCTGCAACACTTCACTCCTCCCAGTTCATGAACACCTGAGTGTGCTGGCAAGCAGAGGGAAATAAGAGTGAAATGACTGCCAGAAGTGGTTTATTTTCTGATTGCTTTCAAGTTTTTAAATCATACCACCCAATAGACACATTTTTAAAAATTATTTTAAATGCTTAATTGTGTTTAGCTCTATAACTGTGTAGTTATACGGAACAATAATATATATTTCCAGCCTTTCGTATTAGCAAAGTTCAAACATTAATAATATAGCTCTTCATTTCAAAAGACTATGCCTGTACCAAGGCAAATGTCAGCGAAGGTACAAGCCTATTATTTTTTCCTTGATACCTCATGGCATCTTTTATAAAGCAGTTCATCTTCTTTTGTCCTGCTCTTTGTCTACAGACTCTGCAGCCCATGCCTGCTGCAGCACTGGCACTTTCCATGCAGTATCTCCTCCTTTCTATCACCCAGGGCTAAGATGGACCTAGACCTTGTACCAGCTGCCTGAGCTGTGGTTCCTGGGGAGTCCTCCAGCTTTATCTTTTCTGATTTGTTGTGACTGCTGTGCTCCTGGACAGGCCTGCTGGTGCACTGAACTGATGCCCCACCTTGAAGACTCTCTCATGCGTTCTCCCTTTTAGTTTGCTTGTTAATTGGAGCTCTCTGGATGTTCCTGCTTGAGCAAGTGCTCCCTAGGTCACTGATTGTGTCCTTTATTCACATTTCTGGTCAGTTCTTCTAACCGTGTGAGTTTGATCACCATGGTGTACTCAGTAAAAATACATCTCTCATTGCTTCTGTCAGCAGTCTGCAATCCTACCATTGCTGATTTGTCAGGTTTCCCAGGAGCCAGAGCAGTCATGAAATTCCAGTATTTTTTTAGTGTTCCGGCGCAGACATCAGACAAAGCAACAGTGCAAGTGAGAGTACCAGGTGTTAATGTGTTACTGTTGACTGCTGAAAAACTCAAACCCTCTGTTCTGCTTCTTGCTGTTTTGACCTCATGGTGATGTGCTGTGCACCAAGTTTCAAAAGTGAAAGGCTGTGACAGACTGAACCTTTGTAAAAATGTTTTTAATATAATGCTGTTAAATCTGTGTGAGCCTGTGTTTTTCTGCAGAGAAACCAGATTAATGGAACTATTATACAAGGTCATGTGTTTATACGTCCTTTTTTTCAAGGTCTATCTGCAAACATTTGAGGGCAAGTTTAAATGATGCTGCTGAGCCAATCTTTCCATGTCTTTTATGAAGCAAGGGATTTGACTGCTCTCAACTAGCATAAAACCACTCTGCACTGGGAGCTGCAAAATACTGCCTGGTAAGACTAAATCAGAGTTGCAGATTTTTGACTGTGTGCTGTCACTTTTGACTCTGAAAGCTCTCTAATTTCTCCTCCCTCTCATCCACATGTCTGAGTTCCTCTCAACATGACCATTTGTACTTTAAGGGAGTTTTCCCTTTTAATTTGTTTTTAGAATGTAAAATACTGAGTCATGCCAGTGGAAGAACACCTCTGAATGCATGCCTAGTTCTGCCAATAGCCAGTGCATCATACTGGTGGCATACCTAAACTATAACACATTGAAGTTCTTCCACTAGACATGTGGCCTCTCTTTACTTTCTCATGAGCTTTATCTTGAAACTAAAGAAAACAGTTGTACCAAACCCTGGTACTGTGCTCATGTTGTCCTTGCAGACTTCTCTTTGCAAGAGGAAGATAGGATTTGTAGGCAATGCTATAGGCCAGACTGATTTTGTAATCATGTTCCTCAAAGGGCAGATGAAAGGCAGAGAAGTTTCTGGAGCCTTCTCCTTGTAAGAATGATGTTTTTTGTGTCTCTAAAAGTACAGGACGCTTCTAGAACTGTTTCAGTGCAGTTGTGAAAGATCAGGCTCCAGAGCAACAGTGAATAAACCTGTCCTCAGAAGCACTGATAAACACAAGTGGCCATCAAGCTCTCACTTGCATTGTAATGGCGTAGCAGGACACCAAGTTGATTGATGAAGAAACTAAAACATCTGCAGCATGTGTCATTTCCATGTTTCTCTCATACTGTTCTTTCATGAGGCCTTCAGCTATTGTTCCATGAACTGTATGTACTAGTCACTATAGATTGGTCTGTCCAGAAGCTGTATTAGTTTCCTCTAACTTCAGGGACGAGGTGTGATTACAGTTGTCTCACTATTTGTGTTGTAAGCCATTTCACGAGACTGTCAGCAGAATTACTCCTCTCTGATATGAACAAATGTCAGACTTCCTTTTTCTTAATTTAAAGTGGTGTCTGCCTATTCTGTCTTCTGGAACATCACTAGTCTTCCAAGGTTTGAGAAAACATGATGAAGTCAACCCATGAAATCAGAGGCTTTGAGTTATTGGATTTCTGATGAGAAATTATTAAGAATCAGAGTTTAATAACTTTGTAACTTTTTGACTTAACCATCACTGGACTGTTTTAGCTGGGTTTATTTTTGGATCACTTGTAATTCACAACTGGGTAGGGTTTGGTTCATTAAATTGCATAATTTTTCAAGCCAATGCTTACATTGTCCATCAATATCTTGGCAGAATTATCCATGATTCTCCTTAATTGAGGGAAGCGGTGAGAATGGGCATCCAATTAGGGCATTCATTGTCTCAAACATCCATTCCTGTTTACGCTTCCTGGAAGCATTCTCAATGTGCTGTGTTGTACTGGCCTGAGAATCACAGTGGTCCTGACCTACTTGGCCTGTTAATCTCACTCATCCTCTGTCTGTCCCTTTGTCAGACTTTTGATTCTGGGACAAAATATGTAGATGTCTTTGTCCTTGGGATATTCCTTGAAATGCCAAGTTTCTGGGCACTATAAACTGCCTGAACTTACTAGGTGAGTGAAACAGAGACTCTTACAGTTATTTCTGTTCAGTTAATTCTGCTTCATGAGATATTTGTGGAGCACCCTGGCAGTGTGCCCCAAAGCACAATTCAGTGCACTGAAGAGATTACTTTACCGCTTGTGGTGCAGTGGCCAATTTGCCTTTTTTTTCCCCTAACTGTTGAATCCTATGTCAGGTGGGATGGCTTTGCAGTGAGCTGCACATGGCAGTGCTGCTGTGCACTTCTGGGGTCCCCAAGGACCCTTAGGGATAGCCATTCATTGATCACTCACAGAAGCCAAGCAGTCTGGTGACCAGAACAGCATCTCACCAGTATGTAGGGATGAACACAGACCTACCCTCTACACATCTGTCAATCCCAAGAGGGGAGCATGGTTGGCTAGAACTGTCCCTTCCCCAGGAGTGACCTTTTCTATACCATAATTGAAATAATGGCACTAGTATGCATACTTTTAACAATTACATTGCTGTCATGGCATGCTGGCTCCTGTGAGGACAGGGCTGGGGAGCACCTCCTGCCTTGGCGACATTTGTCGTTGTTAAAATTAGCATTATGTCCTTTACCACAGGTGTCTAGTCTCCTTATTCATCAAGATTCACAGTTTAACAAGATCCAAGACTATTAATAACAACAACAACAATAAAAATAACACTAACATCAACAACAAAACAACTATAATTATTATTAGTAGTAGCAATAATACCAAGAGTGACCTCTTGGACTGACTTCTGGGCACCTAATGAAATCACAGCAGCCTGGCATTGCAGGGGTGAGGCCCCTCTCTGGAGACATCCTGAATGACAGTGGTGGGAGCACTGTCTGGGCAGAGCCCTGTGGCAGATTAACACATTGAAAAAATAGGTTTGACATGACCTTTGCTTTTTGTCCTGTGATTTGGAGTATTTTGCTAGTGTAAAACAACCAAAATGCACTCAAACTCTATCTGAGCCCTGTACCAGTGAAGTCATATTTGTCCTAGCAATGAAAACCCAACTATCTACCTGCAGTTTTGTGTCTGAAAATGTGGCCACAACATTCCTGTGTGGGGCTCTGTGAGTGTGTTTTTAGATTACATCTGTTTGAAATGTCCTTCTTAAATATAGCGAGAGTCCTATAGTTAAGGGATCTTCGTTTAGGGGAGGAGGGTTGATTAGAAATAATAATAAATTCTGTAGAATATCTGCTCATGCCACATTCAATCTGGTAAACCTCTTATGTCTCACAACCCGATCATGAATTTTCTGTGTCAGTGGGTGTGTAATCACTCTTAATACAATGATTTACAGTTTCTGTGCAGACAACAGATAGATACACTCAAGTTAGGAAGGACTATCCAGAAAAATTTATATTTACAATTAAATAACATTCCAACATTGTATGTGCAATGAGACTAAAATCTGCTAGGAGTCAGGAAAATGTTTCGGTGATTTTCATCTGAAAATCTGTATCATTAAGGAATTGTCAAAGATTAGAACCCTACAAGCATTAGCTTGTGAACACTTGGGGGGGGAGGGGGGGGAGAAAAGAGCAACAGCTTTAAGCATTAATGTGGTTAATCCCACAGCGTAGCACTTGGTTAGAGTCAGGATTTGGAATTATAGCTCAAATGGTGATATTTCAAGGGGAAGGTCAGTTTGAATCAGTGATAATACTTTGCATTTTTACAGTGCCTTCCGAATAAGAACCTCAGAGGGGTTTATAGACATTACTGAATTAAGGTTCTCAGATCTCTGCCAAGACCGCAGTTTTATCCCTGTTTCATGGAGAGGGAAAACAGAATCACAAAGAATTTAAGTGGCCCTGCTGTAAAAGCAAAGGGTGGTGCTGTGCAGGGTGCTCCTGGAGCAGTACAGCTCTGTAGGGAAGCATGGGCATGGCTGTGGGGCACAGGATGTGCCACTGGGCAACTGCAGGGATACAGTGAAGGGGAACCTCAGGAGGGTGAGTTTGGTGCTGGCATTTTGTGGCTAAGAGCTAGCATCTTGTTACCTTGTGATGTGTTTTACTGCAGCTCCTCATCATGGACTTCTTACTGCACTTCCTGTTCATGGTGGCTGAACTATTCCACCCTGCTCTCTGTCCTGGGAGAGCCCATTTAACTTCTACTCATCAGTGCTTTCTGAAAGAGATATTAATGTTGGAATTTGGTGGGAGAAAGGTTTTCCTGTCTTTTTTTGGAGGGGGTCAGAAATGGCATTCTCTGCTGGACAGGTGTACTTTTTCTTTCATGGTGGGAGGCAGGGACAGGAATTAAGGATGCCAACAAGCATCCTGCCTCAGAGTTCCATATTCCAGTTTGGATATTGCTTCCAGTACGTGGCTTACAACACAACTTATTGTTCAGAGTGAGACTCAGTTGAAATCAATTGCTAATTAAATTTATGTCTAAATTAATAAATCACAACTATTCAGATCATGTTCATATGAATAATTTCTATTATGGTGAACATAATTATTAGATTCAGCATTTAATGAACCATATTGTTCGATGAAATTCTTGTGACAATTGGGACTAATAGAATATGTTAACCTTTATTCGCCTCAGCTTGACACCACATTAGACCATGAATTAATATATAAGTGCCTAGAAGAGTTTCATAATTAAGTAGCCATTGTGACTCCTTTGGCCTGTCAGATGAGTTACTTATCTCGTGTCCTTTCTTTAGAAAGCAGCATTTGAAGCAAACTAATAAAGGTCTGTGAAATGTGAGCAGGGTGTTCTGTTCTTTCTGGTGCCTCTGCCTGTGCAAGTAGTGTCCTGGACAATTTGTGTGCATGCTGCTGATATTCAATTACATGTGTTCCCTCCCATAAAGACTTCAGCTTCCTTCTCCCTGGCACAACCTTCAAAGGAGGAAGAGCTGGGACCTTCCACTCTCTGTGGCTCTTAAATATATAATATTTATTTACATATATTTAAATGTATTGTTTGCTAACAAAGTATTGTCCAGAAGTGCATGTATGCAGATGAGCTTTCTCAAAAAAATTCTTATGTTTAACTACCTCTGTCTATTTTGCCACTCACATTGCACAGAAACAGTTTCTCTTTGGTAGTCTAGAAGATAAAAAAAAAAAGAAAAAAAAAAAAAAAAGAAAAAAAAGGAATAGATAACAGGGAACCTAGGAGATTCAAGTCCTCAAAATTCTCTGCAAATAGGTCTACAGGGGAGGGCAAGGCGGGTATACTGGAAGCCAAGTCTCTGTGATAGAGCTTTATGTTATCCTGTGGACATAATGAGTTTAAGCCCACATAACCCCATGGAAAGTTTTTTAAACTCCACAGGTTGTGTACTAAGGCAATTTGATTAAGGACTTGAATGTCTCTTATTCCACTACAAGGATTGTAATACCTGGGACTGAACAAATAAAAGACATTTGATAACAACAAAGATATTTCCAAGTGAAAATCTGTTGTTTTAGGAAAAAAAAATAGCAACAACAAAAAAACTGCTGGAGAAAATGGAGTAAAAGCACTGATCTTTGCAACCTAGAAAATGAAAGCTAGGAGTCCACTTAACTTGATCCATATGATCAGCTTTTATAGTAGCTCTGTAATAGTCCCCAATTTCGATCTTGAACACTGGGCTCCCATGCATGAGTTTATCTGCTGGGATCCTCCTTTCTCAGAATTAGAAGAGATTTCCATAAGATTTAATAATAAATGCTGTTGCTCCTCTATTTTAAATAGCAGCAAGGTGGGACAGGATTATCATCACAGACCTGTTTTATAGCTGGAGAATCAATCTACTCAGGGACTGCTCAAGTGTAGCAGAAATGAGACAGCAAAAACCTCAGGATCTAGGAAACTGCTCTCTGTTGTTCTTCTTTGTAGACTGTCAACAAATTAGGAATAAAACAATATATATATTTTTTATGTCTAGATTCTTTTTTCTATACCCGACGTATATGAGCAGCAGTATTTTGTGGCAGTTACTTGTATTCTATAACAGCAAATATTAAGGCTCCAAGAAAATGATTTGCTAAGTAGAAGGAAGAAAGGCCAAACTTGTTAAGGAAATAATGTTACTTTCAAGGTTCTCAGGGGATATTAGAAACAATAGAGATTAAAAATAAATTAGAATTGCATATTAAAGGTACTTGACATTTTCTACCTCTTATGACCCAAACAACATTACTGCAAAATACTGTGATGTTATTCTACTGGCAAGAATACAAAAGGGAGCAGACCTAGAGGATGCCAACTATTCATTTTATTAAGAACTCAAAGAACAGAAAAAACGAATAGGTAAATTAAATAATAATAAGAGCTGAAGAAATAGCAATGTATTTAGTTATTAAAGCCTATTTAATAACAGAACTTTCATAATTAATGCAATTCAACCTGCAGCTAACAAGAATGCAACATCACTGCATGTAGTTTGTGCAAAAGTCTTCATGGACTTGCCACCTCGTTACTCAGACTTGGCCACATAGAAGTATCTGATATATAGCACAGATAAGTACTTGTATCTGTAACATAGTTTCTTCTTTTTCTCTGTTTCTGTGGGTTTTCTGCTCTTGTGAATTAATGTCTGAATCTCATCAGTAATACTTCACTCATGATCTTCTACAAGGTCAGGAGAAGTTGAGCAAACACCATTTAAAAATGATTCTGGTAATGGGTAGGAGCAGAGAGAAATATGGCAATGTCCTTTCACAGATGAATTTAAACAAAGATTGTGAAACTATGGGCTCAGGTATGTGTACTAACGCAAATAGTTTTTCTTTTTTAAAAAATACTGTCCCACCCCCTGGCAAAACAGAGGATGTCTCTCCATCTTGGTCTGTTCACAGACCAGCATTGGTGTCTCAATAGTAAGTCTGTTTTTACATGTAATTTCAGCCCTTGGACTAAGATGGGCAGGCAGTGGTGGTGAGATTGTGCATTGCAGGGTTGATTTTCTTGTTGCGTGGGGTTTTTTTGGTTTGGGTTTGTTTTCGTTTTTTTTTTTTTTTTTTTTAACCTTTAGCTATCAGTACCTTTGCTTTGGAGTCCAGGACTGGTAAAGTGAAGTGAGACAGATGTCAGTTAATTCTTTTGGTCAGATTAATTTTAATGCAGATGCCATGTTTTTGACGTGAAGAGCAAGGGTTTACTTGAGAGCAATCAAGGTAGGAGTGAGGCAGAAGGGAGCAGGAGACAGAAAGTGAGCTGCCTTCATCCCCCTACACCAGTTGTTGGCCAGAGATGTTTGGCTGGGCATGTGTCAGGGGTGACCCCACGCTGCCAGAAGCAGTGAAATAACTTCCCAAAGTCAGGGATATCAGGGTGAAAAACTGACTTGCTGAGTTGCAATCTGCTTTTGGCAGAAAGGAGCTACACAGCACCCCTTGCTCAGAGCAGATTGTACAGTTACCTTTTAGCCCTTTGCTAGTTGTTGACAGAGTTTGTTCTGTTCACAGTGCAATACAGGGACACTAGCTCACAACATCCTTTAGTGTTAAATTTGTATGTTTAAAAATAGAAGGCAGGTGCAAAGATTTCACAAATATATTATTATAAATTAATTATATCAAATTTATCTATTATCTAATACATTATCTAATACGATATGTAAGGATTTTATAATGCATGTCAGCGCACTGTCCTAGAGACTTGAATTTCCATCTTTTCCACAGGAGGTGGCCTGACCTTCAGGTCAAATATCAGTCCCTAATGCTGAGTTTCCACGGTAGTTTTAGCATTCATCTGTTGGGAAGGAGGACAAATACATATTTTGACCCACAGCAAAACCATTTACTTAACATACAGTCTCACAGTTTCTTTGTTTGAAATCTTATTCTCTTCCTACTTTAAGTGTTTTGTTGTTGTTAACTGCAGGCCTTTTCAGTTAATATATAAACTTTCCTGTTGATTTATCTGCAGATGGCTTGGTAATTTATTTTGGATGTAGTACTATTTTTGCTTTACACTTTGCACCAAATATTGCTTGAGGATGAACTGCTTCCACTTTTGGAATGAAGATACCTGACCCCAGCTGCAGGATTTCTTGGTGTTATTTCTCTTTTTTGACCACTGTGCATCAAGGAGAAATGATAACTATGCTCTACTATGTCTTTGTCAGCTTCTGGCTGATGGGCCTTGTCAGGCTCTGACAGAGGGACAGTTACATAGGAAATTGCAGTATAAACCCAATTCTATTTTGCAACACTGAATGTTTTTCTAATCTCTCTTACTGTTTTCTTGTATCAGCTGAAAGGAGAAATGGGTTGTTAGTTTCCGTGCTTTAAATCAACATCTCCCTGATATTAAACAGCTATAGTGTTGCTTCAGAATTGAAGAACACTGATGCTATTTTTTAATTGAGATACCACACTCTGAGGAAAAAATGAAGCCTCAGTTTTATGAAACTTTTCTTTATATACTTTTTCTCCTTGCACTTCAACATATATGCAATGTGTTCATTTACAGCTGTGAGATGGAAAAGAAATGACCATAAAATGGTTTGGTAGTTGGGACAGTGGCTGCAGGAGTGGGAAGAAGGTGAAACCTTCTTGGAGCAGACAACTTATGCAACCCTAGAGGCTGCAGCATCAGCCATAGTTGATGTGGTTGTTAAAGGTCTGATTTTGTTATGAAGGCTGTATAACCTTTAGGATTATCTTACATTTCCGTATGGAAAAGGAAGGAAAGTTGGATGTGTGTGTGACAAGCTAGTGATGTTATTTTGTTTGGATTTTTGTCTGAACCTTGGAAAGGCTCATATTCCTGTTGTGGTTTGAGCTTTATATTATTCTGTGGCCTTGAAGCAGGCCTTATCCATTCCACCTCAGTATCCTGCCAGTAGACCTGATGTTAATTTGACAAATCACCAAATGTCTCAAAACTGTGTCGAAAAAGTCTGAGTTAGGCACTAGATACTAATCTCATGCTGACTTTTTCAGCCTTTAGTTTGGAAAAATTTAGGAGCTGGGGTAGAATATAAATTTTTGCATCTTCCTGAAGCTCTCTGGCATATCTCTGATATTGCTGGGCCCCCCCACATGCTCTTGAACCTTACCTATGGCTAAGCCAAGTTGCCATCTAGCAGCCAGTCTCCTGCCACTCTAAGCCAAGACTGAAAAAGGAGAATTCTTTTTCCTCTGTGTTTTCAGATGGGTGTTGGTGTGCTCTGCCCAAAACCTCAACACCTCCAAAGCTCGCGTCTGTGTGGAGATGCCCGTGGGGCCTGGCCATGAGCTGGGATTTACACCCAGCTGCTTCCTCAACCTTCCTTCCGATAATGAATTTTCATCGCAGTGGAATTTAGAAGGGAATTGCTCTGATTCTAAAGCTCATTGGTTGCAAATAATAATAACAATAAAAGAGCCATTTCTTAAGGACTGAAAACTAATCAGTGAATGTGTAGTTTCTGTGTCTCCTGCAGGTTCTTGTCTTGTGGGGCTGCCAGACCGCCCGAGTCACGTGACTGCCTGTCTGATTTCCGACTCAAGCTTTTCATTTCCTAAATGATAACGGATAAAAGATAAAATCTGGCACACACAGGTAATCTTTGCCATCTTAATATTTGTTAAGCTTTTTGATTTACTGAGAAGTTAAAGTCACTGCAGGTCACAAAACCTGCACATTAGATCTGCTTCATAAAACACTGAGAGTGAATGCTTTAGTCATTCATTTCACCATCTTTAAACCAATGTAGCTGAAGAATTGCACCTTCAATTTATAAATTTTTCCATTTATTTCTGATTCCAGTTTATAGGATGGGACTATACCCAGCTTTTCCCAGCCACTTGTGCATAGCTAGAGAAGAAACCTAACACATTTTTTTTTTTTATAATGTAGACTTGATCCAGCTTACATTTGTTAAATCATCCAAAAGGGAACAGTCTCACTAGGAAACTTTTGCACACAGTTAACATATCCAATCTGACCTGTGTTTTAAATTTCTGCTGTTCTTCTGCATACAATCTCTTTCTCCCTCCCTGATCCTATACATGCATGCACCCCTCCCTTCTGTGAACGAGAAATATGATTATCATAGTCTCTCTGTTTTGCACATCTGCTCCCCACCCTTTTTCTGAAGGAGACATATGATCCACAGAGAAATTAGAGATGATCTGAAACATTTCAGATACCTACTGCTACGGGATGTATGGAGGCCCATGGGTAGCTCAGGTTTTACATCTGCCAGCTTTTCAGAGGATGTGGTCAAGGGCAGAAATGCACAGATGACGATGATGATGCTGCTACGGAAACTGATGTGAAAGAAATGGGATCCCTCCTCCCGGAAACATGCGTGTCCCCTAGCCCAAGTCAAGATCATTTGGATGTAGCACTAAGGTTAACACAAAGGAAAGTGTATTTTGAATTATGCATTATTAAAAAAAGGGAGCCTATGTCTTTAAAATACAGCATCTGAGCTACAATCTGCTTTAGATTTGGGCATGGTCTTTGACCTTGGAATGCTGACAGAGTGAAAAAGAGTGGAATGGGTCAAAGAGTCTGTCAGATGAGGTGAGAGATACTGAGCTTGCCTCTGATCTCACACCAACATGCAGTGGTGTTACTCCATTGCCCTCTGTAGATTTATGCAAACTTATGGAGAGAAAAGCCTGTCCCAGAATGATTCATTACCAAAATAGACCCTTCTTTTCTATAGCAATGTAAAAGCCTTACAGGAGGAATGCAGAAGGTTCCAAAGGTTAAAATTTTGGCTTGGAGTAATACTGTTTCCAGCCACCCCAATGTAGAAACTTCTCTCCAATTAGTTGACCTTGAAGGATAAATTCCTCCTTTTTATCTTCCTCCAACCTTTCCCATATTCCATCTCTTCCTCTCCTTGATCCTCCTGATAAAGTCAGGCTGTCCTTCCAACTGTGATCAGCAGAGCCTTTCGCCAGTACATAGCTCACTCTCCAAGGACTCCTGATGCCAGGGGCTCCTTTCATTTTTTCTGCAAGAACTTTTTAACAAATTCAAAAGGCCTTATTGGGAAAGGATTGAAATACATTCATGTATAGCGATGTATCTGCTAAACGGTGTGTGCTTTTCCTCATGCAGTTCTCGAGGGACTTTTAGGCACGTTCTGTGGGCAGACCACATGGAATTGCTCAGATGTATTGTTTGCATAGTGTGATGCTTTTTCTGAGTATTAGGTCCTAAGAGACAACTAGGAACACAAGTAGGCTTTGGAGACTTCCTCAGCTGAATGGGCTAGATTCAGACTGTCCCTTTCAGAGCCTGACTTTGCCCTTGCAGTATAAGGCAGGTAAGCATCTGTCCCTCAATAAAGAGGCCCAAAGCACCTCAGACAAATGGCTAGGTTCCTTCTCTTGTCAGTGCAGCCAGGAGAAAGCAAGTCATTGTGTGGCATCACTCATATACTTCTGTTAACTGGTTTTGGGACAAATCATTGCGCCCAAAGTTCTTAATGTATCTGACTTTTCTGGTCAGCCAGCTTTCTTCAGATACTGTGCAAACAGCACCAAGTGGTAGGCTTCAAGTGCAAATGAGACATACTTCTTGAACTGTCAAAGTTTCAGAGAGTCCTCCTGTTGTGAGAAGAAGGTTATTAGTGCAAAACAGACAGTTCTAGGGACATAAATGGGCATCTGAGGGTCTCTTGCTTTCATACTAGGACCTGTGTTTCAACAAAGTAAGAAAGATGGAGGCAGAGACAAAAACAACAAGAAATCTCTTGATAGAATGAAGTATGCAAATGTTTGTCCTAGGACATATGCAAGATAGAAGTTAGATGTTCTATATACCAGCTGCTTTACCTTGCTATATTTTCTGCTGTGACATAAAACCACTTTATGTTTTCTTCCACCCCTCCAACATTCAACAGAGAGCTATTTTGTTTGAACCTCCTAATTTATGACCCAACAGTCTAGCTAAGCAAAAAAAAAAAAATAAATCCCTGAGTGATGTGCTTGCACACACACACAAGGACAAGAAAGCAGGAAACATACCAGCTGCTGGGGAAAAAAGGAGAGTGCTTGCAGTCCAGGAAGGGCTCTCAGTATTTCTTTTCCATGTGTTTATTACTTCACTGCTCTTTGACACCTTTCCCCTAGCCACTGCTTCCACTAGATTTTCTACCGGTTTAATGGCAAACAATTACCCTTCCCCAGGCTTTGAAGCTTTTGTTCCTCATACACTTTATATACTCCTGTCTTTAGGTTCACAAAGATATTGACTTTATTTTTATTAGTCTTAGGTCTCCTGAGTTTTCTTGTAAGTTTTTACATTCTTCACATTTCAGATAACACAGCCCAGATTTGAATGACTCTAGCCTCAGTTTCTAATAAAATATCTTTTCCCCCAAGGTGCTGGGAAAAGAATTATATCTGGTGTGCAGTCAGGTGAAATGCATTCATTTTTTCCATGTCCTTCACTTTAGATCAGGTACTAGTACCTCATGATGAGTTTTCTCCTCTTTCTGAAGCCACAAGTTGCCCTCTACCTAATCTTGAAGAGATAAAATTTGATTACTGGAATTTGGCCCCACTTTTGCTGAAAGGTTTGTAAACATGACCTGACTTTTCATTGTGTAACAAGTCTCCAACCCAGAACCACCTTCTTTTTAGATCTGTTGCAAACCCTTCTCACAGGTGTCAACAATGTAGGTGTTGTGCTGAGCAGGGGTCTGCTGTTCATCCTCTTGCTTTCTTCTCCTGGTCTCTGTCTAGAGAGAGAGTGGGCAGGTGACTCTGTGATGGAGCACTGTGGGGTGGGTGCCAAAGGTGCTGTGGCTCCCTCTGTGCTTGGGTTTCCTCCCACAGTGGGGACAAGGGGGCTGGTGTGTACCCTGGTGAAAACTGCTCTGCACCAAAAAATGCTCTGCATTGTCACTAATCCCTTCAGGCTGGATCATATCTTGGGGCTGAAGGCTCAGCGTGGTGACTGTCCCTGCTCTTGGCTTGGCTTTGCCAATGACATGGTGGGAGCTGACATGGGCAGCCAGCATGCTCACAGACCCCTCTTCTGAAGCATCTGTGTGGCACCCCTGAGGGTCTTGCTGAAGGAATCAACCATGCCACCAAAATGCTCCTGTCTCAATCTACATGACTTTGTTAAAATTTCTCTGCTTACTGGGAATAATTTTCACTCTTCATAAACCAAGATTCATACTGATTTTTTCCCCAGATATTTAGTTTTACTATAAAAGAGTACAAACGCATGACCCAAGAGAAGGATTAGGTAGAAAGAGTGTTACTCTGGCTTTCTTAGAGAATTTAGAACAGGGCACTAGAGGCACATTGAAAGATTTAACTTAGGTTTTCTCACCTTAAAGAGTAATTCTTCAATAAGGAAAGTATTTTCTAAAGTCCAGTGGCTGAGTTTTGGGGAAGTGAATTTGTGCATTCTGTTTCACATACCACAACATTTTATGTTGAACCAGTTTTTCTGAGTTCCTGATGACTTTCACTGTTAGGTGATTTCTGTATGTTGCCATCTCAAGGTTTTCTTTCTGCTTAGACATTCACAGGGACCACAGAGGTCAGTAAAATTACCCATCTACTTCTTCACATAAATGAATACATTTCTCCCCATGAAAAAAAAAAGAAAGAAAAAAAAAAGGAGAAAAAAAAAAAGAAAAAAAAGCTGTGTGCTCATGTAAGACCTTTCAAGCTTTCAAATCCTTTGTTTTCTGCTTGGTCTTGAGTTGTCAATGTTACTGTTCATTTGCATTTCACATCTCTGAGTAAGACAATGTCCTCAGGGTTCTGACTCGTTATTGGATGCCAGCGCTAAAAACTGAGCCATTCCTTCATGTCCTATTGTATTTGATGGGGAATTCTCAGCAATACTGTGTCTCTTTTTGTTTGGAGGGTATCTCCTTTCCTGACAAAGTTTAATACCTGATGGTGATCAAGGTGTATCACAGAGTTAACCCTGTTCCTGCCAAGCAAAATGCTATTGTACTGTTCCAGTTCATTTGTAATGGAAGAGCCAAAATGCTTAAAGTGTGGTGAATGGATGCCTGTCCTGCACAGAGTTGTAGCTGATTATTATCTGTTCAGGACTACAATCTGTTCAGGACTTCCTCTCATTGTGAGTATTCACACAGGAAAGATTTTATTAGGCACTGATCTGTAGAAGCCTGGAGGGCAAGCTTTGCTGTACTTACTCTAAAAGACTCTCCCTGCAGTGGTACTGGTGCTCAGTTTTGTTAAAATGCAGTTCTTGCTGCTTCATACCATAAGATGGACAAGGCCTATTGCACTGTGGCATATAATAACAGAATCCATTCTACAGAACTGCTGAGGAATTGGTAAAATCAAGATCATTTTAGTGTAGGTTTTAGTGCCTGAAACAACCCTGTTAGTTAGTTTACTCAGACTAAGGAAGCTTGTGAGGAACCAGAGAAATCACTGTTAGAGGAAGGCAAGGGAAGGTTTTTCAAACTTTGTTTGCTCTCTCTACACTGAGATGCTATGGTTGGTGGACTTTCAAATCTCAGGCAGTAAAGAGCTCATTTACAGCAATTTCAAGTTAGTAATAGTCTTCCCCTACATTTCTCTAATAGGCATTTCTTCACTTACTCTGCTGTATATTCCTCAGAATAATTCTTAGCTTTCATAAATCAATATTCATAATGAATTGTTTCAGATATTTAGTTCTACCATAAAAAAGAAGAACATTACCCAATGGAAAATCAGATAGGCAGAAACAATATTGCTCCATCTTTCTGCCTAATTAAGGTGAATATTTAGTTCCACCCAACTTCTACATGCATGATATCATTTAATTTGTTTAGTTACTAGAAGAGCCAAGAGAAGAATGTATCCTGTTTTTCTGCTTACAGAATCACTGTGATTTCCTCAGTTTCGTTCCTATAATTATTCAATAATAGATGGTTAATTCTCAGTTCCAAAATGCTGCCAGCTTTCTCTCTCTCCACCTCTAGGACAGCTTCCACTGTGAAAAGCAGCTGAAGCAGTGACTGAGTTTGCCATTTCTCTCCTGAATATCAAGTCACTTCTCAGAGGATAAGCCACTTCTCCTCTCAGGGTTTTAGAATAGGAAGCCTTTGGTTTCCCAACACACAGAAATTACTTGTGTAAGTGCAAAATGGAAATCAAGTTCCAAGACAAGCTGGACTTTGTACACCAGTTCTCTTCTCTGACACGAAGCTCATTGTTTCTGTTCTTTCTGCAGTCAGGCATGTGGGGTAAATAAGAGTGCTCTTAAGGTCTTAGTAGGATGCTTCCAGTGTCCTGTTTATTATTTTGCCTTGTATTTCCATACTGGCAGGTATCCTTCAAGATTCTCCTTTTGGAATCTCTAGCCACCAGGTATTTTAACATCCAAATCCGTTGGATCTATATTTTACTGTTTTCTAGATTAGCTCTTTCCCTGCATCCTTTATGGATCCTTAACCTTTTATTTTACTTCTCTTTTCAGTTAGCAGCTTATACTTCCTATTTGTCCAAAGTGTTCTTTTGGGTTTCACCCAAACCCTCAACTATTTTATTTCCTAAGAACATCCCAGGAACACAGGCCCATTAACAAACACCCTTGGCTCAGATGTCCAAGGAGACAGAGATATTTTTAAAACAACCTGTGATTAAAAAGAAAAAAAACAACAATACAAATCTAATACTTTTGTATCGAGCCGAATCCGATTTTGAAAGTCCCTCTTCAAAACTCCCAAATCACTACTCCTCCACACCTCATTTGATTAATTTTAAAAATGGAAGATGCTGTATTGTTTTGGTGGCTGTCTGTTACATCAATGAATCATTCCACTGTTGGTTTGGAAAACATTCCACAATTAAAAGTTTGTTGGAACCAGTACATTTCTGTAAGAAATGTAATGGTCCAATTTTTCCAACAACAGCAGTTCCTCATTTGCTTGGTAAATGAAGGTACCCCAGGGTGAAAGTTAAGGAGAAGCTTGGGATGGCCCTGCACAAGGCTATGCAGGTGCTGTGCTTCACTACAAATTAACAATTTCAGGTATGTTGCCCTAGAAAAGTGGCCATAAAGCTGTAAAAATTTAAGAACATATCTCTGGTTGCACTTTCTTCTGGTCATTCATACACTGACACAGGATTTTCCTTACTTTCTGTATTGTCCTATGTTCACCCAAACTAAAATCACGTTGATTTTTAGTTCTTGTAATGCAGTTATGATTCTAGGAGTCTTGTTTCTGTAAAGGCATAATCATGTTTTTGTAGTGTGCTACACTACAAAACTGTAGTGTAGGCTACTGTAGTGTAGAAGTAGCCACATTACTAACAGGATGGATTATATGTGTGTATATTGCTGGATAACAAAATTTTTGAAACTGTAGCATCACTTGCAGGTACTTTCCTGGTCTTTGAAAACCAATTCAAATTTTAAAAGCACTGTATATACACTCCACATTAAATATTTTCATTATTAATTTACTGTTTGTAATAAGTTTAACCCTAATCCTATGTTTATTAAAACTGGACAGGATTTACTAAATTGGTTCAAGATTATCAAATATGTGCAGATCTTTACATGTATTACATTAATTCTCTTTCTAAATATTTGCAAAATTTATTAAGTCTTTGCAAGACTTCTAAAAATGTTACATGACTCTCAAATTGGCCATATTCATAACACGGACAGAATGCACTGATTGTCAGAATATCTGAAAACAGCATCTAAAGAATGAAACCTCACAGTACGGTGTTTCCAGAATAATTTGAGGCATTATCTTTAAGAAATGTATTTTTGTAAGAAAAAACAACTTTAGACATTTCACTTTATTTTGCAAGGAAGTGTGAGAACTGCTTTACAGGTGGGGTAAAGATTAAGTTATATGTGTACTCCACTTTTTGCTCTCCCTGGTATAACTGGGAACTTTGCCAACACCATGGTGCAATTTAGAGGAATTCTGAGGCTGCTGTAAGCCCTGGTCGGTACTGGGAAGCATTAATGCCAATGTTCATTTTGTGAAGACACAGGATTCAAATTCAGGAAATAATATTTAGGTGTCTTTTACTGGACATCCAAACTCCAAGATGGTACAAACCAACAGGAACTTTTGAAAATCTTAGCATTACTCTTCCTGTGTCTAAATTTCTTCTCTGCTACATAATTAAGATGACATGATCCTGCAAAGCAGGGCAGGTGTAATGGAGATGGGCTGTTCATTTCTTAATACATTTTTGCATAGTGTATTGATCACAGACATATAAATACCTCTTAGGTAAAAGAGATTTTTTTTTTCCACACAAACAAGGCATTTTCAGTGCAGGATCTATTTCACTTCAAAGGCAGTATTCACAGAAAGTTTCATTTTCAGGAAAAGATCTTGATGTTTACCAAAACATGAATATTGACTTTGTGGTTTTGCTTCCCTCCTCAGCAACATTCTCTACAGTAATATTTATCTTTTTTTTTTTTTTTTTTTTTTTTTTTTTTTTTTTTTTTGGTAATAAGCATAGTAAAAACAGTGATGTCCAAGATGTGTTTTCTCTGCAGGAAAAAAAAAAAAACCAAACCAAAACCACCTGTGAGTATTTATCATCAAAAGCAAAAAAAAAAAGAAAAGAGGAATATGGAAACTGCATGCACAGAGTGCCAACTTTTTAAAAGCTGCGTTACCCTTTAGCAATTTTATTTTACATCTATGTAAAATGAAGATAGACATTTTTCTGTTACTTTATGGACATTTTTGCTCTGTCAGTTCACTCGTGTTCTCAATTTACTTTATGTTCACCCCTGAAATTGATACTCCCTTTGTGCAGCTCAATTAGAAATGTCCATGTGAAGGGACACAAATGCTAATAATGATCACTTGGAAGTCTGCAAATCTGTCAAGTGTCCAGATGAAAGCCTGGACTCTGATGACACCAAGCCAAGGTCTAGCATGGATGGTGCTTTATATTGGTACCTGTGCCACAGGTCCAGGCCAGACAGGTCTCCTGCAAGCTGCTGCAGTTTGCACTCAGTGCTTCACAGCCTTTGGTTGGAACAGGTGCATTTGCTGCTTGTGATGCTTGTGAAAACACCAGAGATTATATTAATTTTCCAGTAATTTTTTGCAATCCAGTTGCATAACAATCCCCCAGTTGTATAACCAAGAGGAAACCACATTAGAAATCCTGAAAACCAGTTCCTGGATAGTAAATTCTGGCTCAATAGATAAACAGTTGCTGGGAATAGTAACATTCCACTTTTATTTTCTCAATAGATCATCAGAAATCTTATTCCAGAGACTGGTAGGCTGCAAAGCTAATTTATCTTTTTGTAAATTCCTTTTAGGCATCTCCATTTAAGTGCACAATGCACTTGTCTGAAGTACACAGGGAAATACCTTCTGCTATGGACAAAATCATTGTCTGATGCAAAGTAGAACAGTACTATGGAATTTCATTGGAGCAGTGGCAATTAACAGTACTATGCATCTCAATGTGACTGTAATCAATCTGTTCAAGTGGTTTTTGTTGTGTTTAACCTTTGGTTAGGTTGTTACAGTAACCATTGTATACATCTTTTTCTGATCTATTAATTTAAACAGCCTTCCACAGAGTCTGTGTGCATTTTACTTTGTGGGGGAAAAAAAAAAATCTCTTCTGAACTACATTTCAAATTAACCTTGTTGTAGTTATGGAATATGTAATTTAAGCTGTAACCCAACAAAGCACTTAAATGTATGTTTAAGAATCTGTACAGTCTTAAAGGCTTTCTGGTTATATTTACTACAAATATATTACTCCTGACCTACCCTACATTTTGTTTTCAGGCATCTGGTACCATGGCATGACAGTTCACTTGCAAAGGTATATTTTATCTAGCTGTGGGGAAATCTTGTGTTTTATTTGAGGCTGTGGAGAATTATTATCATCAAGAGTCAAACAGGCCAAATTGGATAAAAGGATGTTCCTGAAGTTTTTCACACTGGTCATAGAGTTGATTCATTTGGGGTACATTTCTGCCCTTAAAGGAACTGGCTGAAGTCTTCGTGGAAGATCTCCAGCTCTGCTTCAAGAAAGATGTGGAGATCCTCAGACATTTATGTGTGGCCTCAAAGAGTTAAGAGGCCATTCCCAGGAGTGATAGCAGAGCTGAGCTGAAAACCTAGGGTCCAAAAGCAGTGCAGGCAGAAGAGTTAAGATTCTAGATAGGGAATCCCCTGCTGGTTTACTTCTGAGATAAGTCCACCATATGGTAGGAATTGCAGACAAGATGATTTGTATAGAACTATGGTAAAGTTTTATGTATGGAATTTGACACTATCATATCAAATTCAAAACTACAGTCAGGTACCCATGTATAAAAGGAATTTGGAGTAAGTTTGCAGATAGAGAACACTATTCTCTTAAAGAGGATGAGAGGAAGTCTCACTTTCTCACAAAAATCCAATGACTGTGGCATTTGCACATGAATAGGAAGGATAGATTCTATCCTGCTCATGACATAGTTTGGGGTCAAATTTTTTCACATCCCAGGAATATGTACAATGGAGCAAGTTGTGAGATTTTCAGAGAAAAAAAACCCATAAACAAGACAATTTTTTTTTCTCTCTTGCAGATGTTGTGGTGCAGAGGTAAGGTCATTCATGTGGGGGTGAGACTGATTTAGAGTAGCTAATTACTGACTCAAATCCATCCTTTTCAGAAAGAAAGAATGAGAGCTCTGATCCTCTCCTGTACTATCTGAGTAGCTTAACCACTAAATGAGGATCAGATATTTCTGCCCTGGTGATCCTTCCATTCCTGGCTGGACAGCAGTTACAAAGTACCTGTCATGGTCAGGCTGTCTGTACCTGTCAAGCTTCATGGGATTTGGTGTTCAAAAGTCTCAAGCTAAAGTGAGGCCAAATGTTTTGACTTCACACTTAGATAAATGCTGTAAGCACCACACTATTTGGCAAGAAGTAAGCACCATCCCCAGTGTGAGTAGGCCTAGCTTCTTCAGAGACTGACAGGCAGGGTTTTGTCTTTGTTAAATCCCAAACAATTTTAAGCAGAAATACCCTGGTGGCAGCTCAAGAAAAGATAGATATTCTTTGGGACGTAATCTGTACCACAAATATAGCTATAGTTCTGTGAATACATTCCCAAACACTTTATTTAATGCTTACCTAAAATAGTGTATTGTAATATCAGAGGAAAACCATTTGATTTCATCCAGTTACTTCTTTCCTAAGCCATACAAATTTGTGACTAGAACATCAGCCAGAATGTCATCTTGTTTTCATTTGAAGGATCTAAGAGATGAAACCACCATTTCATCCATTTATTTGTGCTGATGTTACATTATGTGCCTTGTTCCTCAGTTGTATTTGCCTGGCTTTATTTTGCAGATAAGAGCACGGTCTCACGGAGCAGCTACAGTTGCTTTATAACAGTTATGTGGGAATAATTTTTCAAACCTAAGCTTTTCTTAAAAACTGCCACTCTCTTTTCTTCGGCTTCTCTAGAGGTCTGTATGTAAAATTTGTTTACTAGAGCCTTCATTAGAGCTGAACAGTACATAACCAGAACGTGTGAGTTAAACATACTAGTGAAATGAGAAGTTATTGTTTATTAATTGTTCTTCTGTCTTTGGTAACATTTGATCTGCTACAACACATGGTGAAATCACATTTTTGGTGACACAGCTTGCCCCAGTTTAGATAGACCAGTGTGCTATGTGTAAGGCAGCTTCATTTACTGTCCTTGACATATCTAACTACATTAGTGGCAACACTTCTTCCTAGCTAGACTTACTTTTTTTTTTTTTTTTTTTGCAACAGAGATAAGTGTTTTCTTTCACCTTCTGTGACTTACAAGCTATTGAGTAGCACTTGCTGTGTTTGAATGTCATACTATATGTATTATAGCTGATAAAGAAATGTCATTTCCCCTCTGTTGCTAATATCTCTTGAGACAGTCTTAGGAACAAGATGTTTTGATTCAAATTGTTTGTCTGGCAAAATATATTTAAAATAACATCATTAATTTGTTGGAGAAGATCAAATGGTAGTGAGATTCTCCTTTTCTTCTCATTCAGTATGATGATTCCCAAGTAAACATCTGAGGATCCATCATTACGAATCCCAACTAGGTTGGTATTGAGACATAGCAAGGGCTGCACTGAGTCAGGCTGAAGACTGCTTTAGCCCAATGCTTTCACTCACACCAGAGACAGTAATTCCAGTGAAATGTATGCTGTGCAAAGCACACAGGTTGTGGAGGCCTTTGCCTACCTAATTTTTCTCTGTGCACAGGTATGTACAGCTGCACCCAGTGAAGTGGGTTATCAAGCTTCTGGCAAATGATTTCCAGAGCTAGAGATTGCATCCAAGTTGTGTAGTTTATAGCTCCCTCAATAATCCTGACATCAGCAGCCTGGAATTCATCTAATCCCTTCTTACACATTTTGGTTTTGCCCCCCTGCAGGAGTCCCCCAGTGTAATGATGGGTTGGATGAAGAGGAATTAATTTTTCTTTGCTTTGAAACAGCTAGGGGAGGTGAAGTAACTGGTTCTGCACACTTAGAGAAGTCCAGCAAGCAAACAGGACACGTGTGAATGCCTTCTATCCAGTGCAGATAGTAGAGGTTCATGGCCTGAAGTCAGACTGTTTCCTTGGTCTAGAAGTCACTACTGCAAAAAGAGGTTTTCTCTGAACTTCTGCCGTTCACCACATGAAGGTTAATTTTATTATCCCATTTCTTCAGCGTTTCGGAAAGCCACTGAAACAGACCCCTTTCTCTATACGTGTTAGAACTGATTGATACAGCATCCTTTGTGACCCCAGGCCTTGTTTTCCCCTGTATCCTTTGGTGTTGGGATACTGAGAGGTTCTGGCAGTGAGAGGAATGGAAGAGGCTGGTTCAGCTTCCCTGGGCACTCAAATACCAAAATCCCAAACAGGGCTATCGAGGTGAGACCTCTTCTCCAGGGATCAGGGCAGATGGATTGACGTGCACTCCTGCCTCATCCTTTCCTATTCAGGAACTTCTGTCTTCCTGTAAGGAATGGGTAGTGCAGAGTGAGTCATCCTGGCACTCAGCCACCTGGCAATGCTCCTTTTTTGGAGGAAAATACCCCAGCTTTTGTAGGACACTCCTGAGACCTAGCACAAAGGGGCCAGAATCTGGCCCAGGAACCATAACACACACAGCTTACTGAAATTGCTTAACACTATCCCACAGCTACAACACACCATTGTCTGACCATCGTATCTTGTGGAAGCTCATGGTGATTTTTTCCATGCATCTTATCCAGCTGTACATTGTTATCAAGTGCAGCTTCTGTTTGTTAGTTCCTTAGATAAAGGCCTCCCTAAGTCTGATACACACTCTGCTATTGTGCCTCTTCCTATATCACCGCATGTGTTGTATTTCTTCTTTTATGTCTCTTCCAGGACTATCTCAGAGCATCCATCCCTCGTCTGGTGTTAGGACTTGCTCATTGTGATTATTCTTTTTTTCCAGAAATAAAAATGTATGGCATACATAGTATTTAACAACACTCTACAGACCTGCTCCATATCATAAAGAGATTAGTGTCTCTAAATTAATGTAATGCAGCTTCCAGCTGCAGTGATAGACTGCTTTTTTATTAATGGAAGGGAAATATAGAATTGTGTCTTGTTCTGTCCTGTGTTCTATATCTGAATCCTACTTTTTTTCAGACTGATCCATGTCAAATTTGCAGGAGCATATGTGTGTTTGTGGCATAGTTAACAGACTATTTCCAAGGAAGGTCAGATCACAGCTATGTTCATACTATGTTCACAGCTATGTTTGATGCTTTGTTTTCCATCTATTAAAAAATTTAATACTGTGAAATCTAAGGATACAGTTCTGTATCCTTGGAAGATCTCTCTCTCTCCTTTTTTTTTTTTTTTTTTTAGCTTACTCTGGAAGATCTTATTTTTGGGGGGCTTTCTGCCGGGAAGAGGTAGAAGTTGGGATATTTAGGAATTAAGTCACAAGCCCTGGACAAGCTACTCCTGGAATGAAAGACAGCAGTTTAGCAACACGGGTTGACATGAGTACTCAAGCCTGACGTCTGGTCCCTGCTCTGGTTTTTTGATTTAGCAACTAGGTAAACTCAACAGAAAAGTGGTAAGGAAAATAATGGGCCATTTTAAAAATAGAGACTCTGTAGAGTCAGTGTCTTAAGAACATTAGGAAAAAAGTGCAAACAAGCACAACCAAGGGAGAAATAGTAATTAAAAAAATAATTTGAGACATGGAAAATCTCATGCTGATTTGTTTAATTTTGGAAGTGTTTTTATAAATACAATGAAAACAAATTTTCAATGGAAGTGTTAGACACATTTCCTAAAAGTTGACACAAATTGTCTTGCCTGTCATATTTATATATACAAAACATAATCAAGTCCTGCAGGCAGTGTCTTGAATCTTGACTTTGGGGTCAGTCAGCAGGCACTGTCAGGGCTTGATATGTAAAACAAGCCAGTACTGGTGTGTGTAATCTGCTTGAGTAAGTTGTATGTTTTGTATAGGCTGGGATCAAGCAGCCCCCACAGCATCTGAATAAAATGATGGGACAAGAGGTAATGGGTTCAAGGTGCAGCACAGGAGGTTTCATGTAAAGGTAAAAAAAAGTTTTTTCACTGTGAGGGTGACAGAACACTGGAATGGGCTGCTCAGAAAGGGTTGTGGAATCTCCTTCTCTGGAGACATTCAAAACCCTCCTGGATGCGTTCCTCTGTGACCTACACAAGCTGATCCTTCTCTGGCAGGGGGGTTGGACTCGATGATCTCTTGAGGTCCCTTCAGCCCCTAACTTTTTGTGCTTCTGTGATTCCGTGAAAATTCCGGGGTCAGAGAAGTGGATCAAAGTGCACATGCAGAAAACGTCCATGCCTCCAGACTTGTCAGTGAATGAATTGTGGTTCAAATATGTGGTAAGAGGTCAGAAATACAATGAAAAAATGAAAGTTACACTGCCTTGGATAATCTGATGGCTGGGAATTAAAAAAGTATGTGGTCTGATGTCAGTCAATAACTACATATTTAGGCTTTTCAGCTGGTATATTTTGAATAAAGAAAGTACATGCACAGAAAAATAAAAAGAACTGCACAGAGGTACATTTTTCAGTAGGACCGTCTCAGCTTTTCATTGAATTCTCATTCTAGAAAACAGGCCCAAACAGTCATAGAATCATAGAATAGTAGTTGTCAACTCCAGGGACATAAAATTCTTGTGCAGACCAGAGAGGAAGAGATGTGGGTAGCTGTAATGGTCTAACACTGGCCCGGCAATTAAGTCGAATAACAGATGCTCTTTATTAACCCCCCTCCCTGATAAAGAAAAGAGAGAGAATAAGGGAGAGAGACTTATGGGTTGGAAACTAAACTACACAGCTTTAATGAAACAGTAATGATAAAAAGGAAAAAAATTACTAAATATATACAAATATACAGGAAAATCGATACCACGTTCCTCCCTCCTTTCCCCCAGTACCTCTCACATCACCACCGAGGCTCCAGGGCAGCCCTGGGAAAGTCCAGGCTGGAATCCTGGAGTCAGCAGCAGTAGGGAGCTGGAGGCAGGAACACACAGATTCAGGCTGGCATGGATCAGGACCACAGGCAGAGGAATGGATGGAATCCTCCCAGGATGCCAAAGCAGACAGGGATAGGTGTAGAAGAAAGGGCAGGAAGGAAGGAAGGGGTTTGACCCTCGTGATCCCTCAAATTTATTCTGAGTATGATGTGTATTGGATGGAATACTCTGTTTGGTCAATTTTGGTCATTTATCTTGTCCGTTCGTCCCTAAAGGAGGGTTGCAGGTGTGACCTTTTTACTCCTTTTCTCCTTCTGGAGGGCAAAATGTTCCTCAGAAGTGAGCAGTGTCCTTGGCTCTGCATAGCAGTCTCTAGCAGTAGCTATAAACATCGAGTGTTACCAGTTCTAGAAGCAGACATTTACTGAGAAACTTGCTGTTAATTTCAGCAAGTGCAGCTATTTACAAGAGACTTACTGAAAGCAAAAGTACAAGACAGAAAATTACCTTTATCCTGGTCCAAACCAGGACAGTAGCATCTCAAATCTTACATATTTTCTATTGTCTCTTTGTTGTGCATGTTCTGTAATGTAATGACTGAAGTAAGGCCAGTTCTTCTACCTCTTTTACAGCAATTCTACCATCAAACCCTCTGGTTTCTTGTGAACTTTATGCACTTTGTAAGCACTACAGTTCCTACTAGGAATTATATGCACAAGGTAAGGGCCCAGACGTTGTATAATGAAGCTGAGCTTCTCAAGCAGCACCCAGTTACCAGAATAAGCCTTTTCAAGGTTTTGGTGGTGTGTTCTTTTTTCTGTCTGTCTGTCTGTGTAGGCACACAAATGCATGATAGATTAATCGAGTTAAATATATCCCAAAGTTGCTTGAAACAATGACCATTTAATTTTTTCAAGAGGCTGCACAGAAGTATAGCATTGTTCCACAAATAAAAGTGTTTCCACAATGCCTGTAAATCAGAGCTTTAAACTATGTTTCAATTATCCTTCTATTATCCAGCTGGTGTTTAAACATGTTTATTATTCAAATCAGTAGAGAATGTGCTGCTGTTGTGTAAACAACTGTCAATTGCTGAAACAATGATTACAAGGCACCATCTCTTTCAGGTGTACTTAGAGGTACTTATACCTCAACCACTTGTATTTAAATAACATGCAAACACAATGCTTGAGTGACTACTTTCACTCCTGTTTCCAATACCCTGTGCCAATTCTATTACATTAAGAGGGAAATCTATTACATTTTTCATTTATACACATCTGTAGTCTGTTTTTAACCATTGTATCATTAAGGCTTGAGTTAATATAGTCGATATGCCAAGAGATGCAGTACATACTGAGAAATCCTGTTCAAAATAAAAGCCAATTTCTCTGCATTATTTTGGGACATTTGAAGGCTTTTATGAAAACAATACTAAGAAAATTATTTTCTAAAGACAAGCCTGGGAAATAAAAGATTTAGTTGGGGAACTCTGCTATCTTCCAACCTCTATTTGCTTGGATGTAACCCAAGTACATTTCAAGTTGGTTGCTTTTTTTTTTTTCCAAGTAAACACTAATGCACTAATAAAATATATTAGTGATGCCATTGAACTGTTTTTTCTGTACATGTGATGGTATCTGCTATCTTTACACATATATACTGCTCAGCAAAGGTAGTTTAACAAGCAGTGTTTGGCAAGTGTGCTTTTGAGGAAATTCTCTACTGATTTGTCACAACTGAAAGGGGAAATGTTTTTAAAAACTGCATTTTTGAAAATGCTAATAGGAATTCTCAAGAGGAGCAACTGGAGGAATGGTTTTATGCTCATCTTGGTGTTCTCATGAAGCGAAGATGATACCACAGTCTTTGTCTTCTATATTCCTAGAGGACAAAATGTGGAAAATAAAAGCAGGTGTTAGAAAAACGAAAAAAGGAGCCTTCTGGCTAGTGATGTTACCGTTGCTTTTTTTGTCCCTCTCCCTCCCCCCCATTTCCAATCTTTTAAGCTAAATGCTTAAATATAGAGCTAGCGGAAGAAACAAACACTACCACAAGGATAAGCTGTTGTAGTGTGCTGATAAATCTGACATTCTTTTTCAGAACTTAAAGAGAGATGCTTTTACTGTTGTTCTGCAGTCAACAAGGCTGGTCTAATTGGTGGCCATGGCAACAAAATCAGGTCATACAGAGGTTCATACCGAGATCAAGCATATGTAGATCTTCTTGTTCAAATATACATAAAGATAAGAACCTTTAGTGAAAGTCTACAATGAAAGGCTGAAGATGGATTCTCCCACGCACATCTAATATTACTTAGAAATATTTACCTGTTTGTAACATAATGATGTTTTGCAGAACAGAAATAGAAAAATCCTTCATAGCCAATGGAAAACAGTAATTTTTTAAAGTCAAAGTAGGGTGTATGCATACACATTGCTTCATAGATGTTTTTAATTTACTCCCTGGGGTTTTTATTGAGACTTACTTATATTTTAGATGTAATTAAGTAATCAGTGGTGTACACTGTAAAATGAATGTTTAGACTGCTTAAGGTTGAATTTTCACAGCAATAGCAGCTGCGCAGTTATGGCTCATGCCCCCACCTCCCTTAGTACAGTCATCCATTTACAATTATTACTTGAGTTATTTACATAGTTATGATATTTCATAGAAATGAAATAGCAGCTACCTGGTAATGGCTGGAAGCAAATATGCAGTAACTCACATAATTGCATCTCTCTTATTTCCTACTAGGTATGCATGTGAAGTATACAAGACTTGGGTGGTTAGCCCCCAAGTAACCTAAGCCTTGCTTGGGGAAAACAGAAAATACTGGGTCTTCTCTTGCAGAGCAGAGGCTGATGTCTTTAACAGACCTCCTCCCTCTGACCAGGTGCATATAACCACAAGGGAGGCTGGAGAGAGTCTCTACAGCCTTTTAGCATCCCCATCTGTATTTACAAGCAAGGTTTGTAATAGCTAAGTTATAATCTTAAGATACTCAGTAGTCTAATAAAGATGTAGAGACAGTCTTGTGCCTGTACCTCTGGGACAAAACCTACACCCAAAGCAATGTCTAACAGAAGTCCTCACTGAAAATATTCCAGCTCTGGCTCCTGAATCCAGTTGTTCCATAGATGTTGCAATACATTTTTAGAAAGACTCTCTCCATGGTTTTCACTGTCTCCACCTTTTACTGACACGTTGAGCTGAGGTGATGAACAAGTGTTACCTACATTGCCATCTGGATTCATTTTCTCTTAAACAAAAATGGTACTTCAAGTACCATTTGCAATAAGATTTTGAATACCTTGAATTAGGCATAACATGGTAGAAAGGGAGAAAGCACTTTGAAGTAGTTTCCACCTCCTCTCGACAGTTCTCCAGAGTTTTGCAACAGGGAAATATTCTACTGATCTTCTGCTTTCTTCTAGCCTTTGCTAAGGATACTTGGAACCTTCAGTGGGTCTGTGTGCTGTTCATGGAGTCTCCCCTGTTCTTTTCTCAGCTTGTTTTTCCTGATGCTATGAGCAAGGTCACATTAGTGGCCCCTACCCCCCATCTCATCAAAGCAGTTTTCCTAGGTCCAAGGATATGCAAAAAATCTGATTTTAGTTATCTCTTCTGCTAAAGGCAAGGAATAAGATTAAGATTTACATTTTTAATTTTTCTTTTTCTAGAGCGGACTGCTCTGGTCCCATCCCTGTGCATTCCTAGGCCTGTCTGCACTCTCCAAGAAATGGTGTGGTTCAGCTGTAGCTGGTATCTGGAAGTTCTTTTCCTCCCTAAACATCTGAATCTCTGTTTACACTTAATGCAGGGATTAGAAGCACTCTCTTTCCCCAAGCACACAGCTTTTTAAAAATCACATTAAACTCATCTGTGGTGTTCTAAATTAACTTCCTTTCTTGACGTTCCTTTCCATCAGTATAAATTGTTGCTATTTTGGAAGCCACAAGAATAAATTTTGCTTTTGGAGCTGAATGGTAAGTGGATGTGATTCAGTCTTACCTGTTAAGAGGGACTGATCTGTACTCTGAAAAAACAAGAGCCTATAGATGAGGTCTGGTGAGGTGAGCACCTGGCAATGGAAATGAGGAAAGGAGTGACTCTGGCATGGACCTGCAGCAAGCTTGGGTGTACTTGTGGAAGACTTTGTGAAATACATGTTAAAACCGAGCCCTTTGTTAGGACATGAGGAAAATATAAGTTTGCATAGACTAGCACTTAAATGTCTGGATGAGACCATGGAAGAGAAGAGACTTGGCTGGTCCAGTCTATTTTCATCCCAATCAGAAGACAGTTTTTTCTTCTCCCTTGGGCATAGAAACCTAGGAAAATACGAGGTGGAGGGCTGCAGAAATATTTCAGGCTGTGACCCAATGTCTGCTTGAGGCATGGGATGATGATTGAACTAGGGGCTGTATCTTCTTCCAGATAATGCTAATTCCTAGAGGAGAGTTAAGCAAGCCTGTGAACTCCCTTGTTCAAGTGTTCCATTTTTGGCACATAAGTGTCAACAGGTGTGAACAAGTGTATGGAGGTACAAAGTGCCAATGTTTCATTGCTGGCACAGAGTGTGGCCTTCATGCACAAGAGATGACAATTGCAGTGTTGTGCAGTCTGCCCATCAAAACGCATTGTTGCCTGGCACCTATATATCATTCAACTTGTGAGCAGGCACCATGCCATCAGAACAGATGGTAGTGAGAGAAAGCAGCCAAACTACCACGTACAGTAGATGCATTAAAATATAGGTGTGGAGAGTGATTTCCAGCCAAGAACGTCAAAACAGCTCTCTTCGTCTTGAATTTACATGCCCAGAGTTAAGGGGATGGGCAAGCATTTAACTGCTTGCCCAGCTGGATACCATTCCACACACACACAAAAAGCTTCTACTTCAGCTCACTTCAAGTGAGATTTTGGCCTAGCTGAATTAGGCAGGGTAGTGGTAATCACAGAGAGAAACATTTTAAAGTGATCTCCACCTTTTCTGGCACTTCTCTGGAAGTCCCCCTCTACAGAATAGGTGAAAAAAAAACCTCTCATGGCCAATTGTTATTTATGGAAATTTGCAGGGTGCTGGGAAGTACTCTTAGCTTTCTAGTGTAAATGTCTTCACAAAGAAAGCCATGACACTTAGAAGCAATGGTGCATTTAGGAAAGAGAAAAAAAGAAAAAAAAAAAAAGGCATTCAGTGTTTAAAGAGCACAGTATTGTGGTTCTTCCCTCTTCTATCTGTAGGACTCACATTCAGCAAAATTGCATTCTCAGATAAAAATGAAACGGAACTGTATGGCATCCTAGTCTGGCACACATACCGGGAATATCCCTCCATGCTAACAAAACAAAGGAGTATTAAAGATATCCTAACACAGAAAAAAAAAAAAAGTTGTTTAAAATACTTTCTCATGTGCTATTCTACTGAAAATTGTACATTTACTTAGTACATGAATAAAAGACAATTGGTTTGGGGTTTTGTCAGACCTCAGTTTTGCAATATTCTACCTAAGAATTTAAAGCCAGCCCTCATTGCCATAAAGAACTCAGGCTGAGTTCTGTCCCCATTTCTGCCTGTGAACTGCACTGTCTTTGGATTCTGACCTCCCTCACACCTGTCGCCTCATTGTTTTCAAGATGAGATTTTACTTCTTTTTGGTTGTTGGCCTGGTTTTGATAGCAGTGTGAAGAAGGGTGTGTTTCTCTGACATGCTGCAGGTGCACTAATACTTCATTTGCCTATCTAGAGCTTTAATAAGCAGAGATAAAGGGAAAGGGCTGGGGTTTTTTTGTTTGTTTTGGTTAGTGTTCTTTTTTTTTTTTGTTTTTAAAAAGGACCTCGTGGTCTGTGGCTGCTGTAAGACTGCTTAATGTGGTTCACTATCAGCCTTCAAAGCTGGAACTAACTGAAATTTCTTTAGCTTCTGAATGTGTTTGGAATTGGGGTTTGGTTTCATCCCTATCTGTTGAATGAATGAAGTGAATCATCATTAAAGAGGAAGAGTGGAAAAGGGAAATAAATTTGCCTAAAGGAGAACAAGACATTACTGCAGATTAATTCCTGCATTTTAACTAATTACAGGAGTGTTAAAGGACTGACAACAGCTATTTCTCTTTTGATAAGGCACAATTGAAAAGCTCTTATTTTCTCATGGGAAAAACCACTGTACTCTCTTATAGGAAGTTAGTTTCTGCACAGGATTCTTAAGGGAGAGCATATGTCCCATTGCAATACAAAACCTCCCTTAAAGGCCGCAGAGAACTCCTCAATTCAAAATACAATAGATGTTTTTGCAGTTCATTTATTTCTTCAAAATTTGATTTCCTGTTTTCATTATTCCAACTGATCTTTCTCATAATGCCATTTCAGAAAAAATGTGTGCTCAGTCCTTCTCTGTGCCCCCTGACATCTTGCCCACTTGTGTAAGTGCTGGTAAGCCAGCAATGAAAAGCAGATAGGTTAATTATGTTGGGAAAGGATGTGTGTTTAATGTGTGATTCCTAGAATGGGGTAGGGGCTTCAGTTGTCTATTCTGGAAAAAAAAAATCATCAAGGTGAGTGAAAGTGCAGGCATCTTTACAGTCCAACTGTTAATAGCCATTACTCCAATTTGCCTTGCTATAATCTGTCTGTAGGAGAAAATTCTCTATTGTGTCTGTGAGGGATTACATGGACACCTAGAGCAGATGTTCTGTATAAGGAAGAGGCAGTCCAGGCTTTGGTGCCATGATCCAAAGTGCTACTGGAGGTGGCAGGTTCAGTATCTGTATGGTTCCAGCCTTAAGAGACATGGACTTGATGCTGTTATCATTCCTTGACATTTGGCTACAGCCTTTCTCTTTCACCCATGTAAATGTTTTCAGAATCAGGTCCCTAGATATTACATCTGTGATCAGAAGCAAAGTTAGTTTGACATCATCTATCTCACTTCATGTCATTGCCCCTTAGTCTTCCTACCTATAGAATTAGAATTACTAGGATATTTTTCAGAGGTATGCACAATCTTAGGACAGGATTTCAGTGTAGAAGTTCTTTTCTGTATCAGTGAGATTGGAGAATACAATGAAGGTAAGCTGGTCATGTAAAATTAAGTTTTGAACTACTGCAATTTTGTGTGTCCATTGCTGGTGCAATTACAACTGGGATCTTCAAGTAACACTTCCAAAGATCCTTGGTATATACATGGAACTTATAGACTGTACTCTTATGAACAGTACATGCACACTTAGAAATGTATGGAGATTTTGGCAAATACACTTATGGAATGAGGACTAAGCGAGACTCAGGAGGTGTGGATTCCTTTCCTAATTAAAAGTGACTACCATTGTGACCTTGGTTAGCTTGCAGAAGGTAATTTTTTGTGTACTTGAAAGCTATTTCTACTCTTAGCCAGTATGGGCTATTTAAAATAACTAACTTAGGTGCATGGTACTGTATATAACTTAGTAAGTCCTAACAGTGTAGGCCAGCACCTTCTTATCCTCAGCATACACAAAAAACACCACCAGTATTGTTGACTTTCTTCCTGGCCAGAGTTCCCAGGCACCAGATAAATTTCCATGTTGGGCTCTGTGTAGTTTTTGGCCATTCTTTGTTGCCATCATTCTTTCCAAAAGCCATAACTCTATAGAAAGCCAATGTCTTTAAATTGTCTTGGTCAGTCTCCATTTAAGTTCTGGTATCTTGATTATTCTATGCTTTAGTGGAGAAACTTTTAATCCTTAGTATTGAGTGTGAGCAGTACAATAAAATGTTTCCTGGGCCTCTGTTCCCCTTATGCAAAACACAAGCAATTACTATCTTTCCTTTCCTAGGGAAATGGCACATTTTTCAGGACAAAATTAAAGTGAGATTTTGAAGGGGGTTTGTGCAGAGGCATGAAGCATCAATGCAAGCTGAGGCTGAAGTGTTAAGGCAAATAAAGAGTGAAGTGGTTTCACATGTGTTCATGGTTAGATGTCTTACAAGTGCACTAAGTGGGTCAAAGTGGTTCCTAGATTATGTGCTAGATAGACAGGTGTTCTGGTTCTGTAAAGTGTTTCATAGTCATTGGAAGGAGGCTGCTGTAGAAATGCAGAAAACTGGTGCTATTGCTGTGTGAGAATGCATTTATGGCTTTTTTCCTAGCCTATTGTATGCTATCACAAGCAAAGCACCTAAACCATTCCATGTGTGCCTAGTCAAATATAGTCCCAGATAGGCCTAAGTGCACCCTTTCTAAGCGATGTCACTTCAGATTTTATGTAGCTTAAATTGCTCCCTCGAGATTCCTGTTTCTGAGCCTATGGAGAGAACCCAGCGTGACTGTAGTCCTCAGCAAGTGCCTCAGGTATGTATGGTGGTTCTAGACCCAACATGGAATGTAGATTCTCAACACAACAGATTTCATATCAAGACCAGTTGCCTTTTTTGTAGGTAGCTACTGATGTTGCTGTGTTGACTGAGATGAAGTTGTGGGGCTTATTTTCAGAATGGTGTGAAATGGAAAAGGTCTTATTCTAGCTGGGGCCACGGCTGCTATGCCTTGGAGCTAGGTTTGGGTGAATATGGAAGTGTGGCTTCACCTCTGTGCTCCCTTTCCAGCCTTTTTCTGCCTGGCTACATCATCTGCATAGAGAGGCCTGTGTTTGACTCAGTAAAGATTATTTTGGGTGGGACAGAAGAGTAGTAATGTAAAGCCAAACACAGTGTAAGGAGAGAGGTGTTTTTTTCTGTGTAACCACTAAACCTGGCAGTCAACATTTCTGTTTGGAGTCAGTCCCCTGTTTTATAAAGTTTATATGATTGGAAATATTGCTGTCTTTCTCTGCATCTCCTATTTTTTTGACAAATAGGTATTACACATATCCTGACTGTATTGAAAGCGGTGTGATTCAGCATCACCATACTGGTGTATTTTCTCTGGTTTTCTTTAGCAATTCCTTCCTGTCCCTGGAGGAAATGCTAGGTACATATAAGAGAGGGGTGATGGGCCAGTTTCTCAGGCTGGGATAGATTTCAACTCATGTCTCATTTAAAACACTTTTCCAAATCACTGTGTCTCTATTTGGAGATATTAGGAACACCCCAGGTTAGACGTCGCTGGGGCAAAGAAGCCTTAAACATCTGAGGGAGGTCATGGCTTTGCTGTGTGAGTTTCATCTGTTCAGTTGTCTGAGTAGGAGTTTGAAAAGCACTCCCCTTTAGAGGCAAAACATGGAGAGACTCATGACCCTGTCTTGCCCAGTAATTTCACAGACGTTGGGAAAATAGGGAACATAGAAAGAGAAAGACCTCGAGACAGTATCTGAGCAGTATCTGTGTGGTTATGTGCATGTGGCAAAGCAGTACTGAGACAGAGTGAGCTAAAAAAGACCTGTACACTAAATAGCATTTATTGATATTTTAGCCTTCATATGCAAATAGGAAGGAGGTAGAGTGAGATGGGAAAAAGAAGTGATTGTACAGTAAACATGAGTGATGATTACAAGATAAATAATATTATTAACTTACATTTTATTACTGTGGCTGCTGTGTTACATTTATTCCCTGCTCCAAAAATGTTCAGCTCTACTTTAAAGTGATGTTCACACTTTGCATCTATTACTGACCTCAGCAAAGACCATTTTATTCTGTGCAGTGTCAGTCCTTTGTAGAAGGATATTCTGTCTAAATTCTTCATAGTTCTTTTTGCAGTTGTTCCCTTGCCAGTGTCAGTCTTTCAGAAATCTTATTTGGCAGTAATCAGTTTTTGTCCTTACAGGTTCCTCTGTATTTTTGAAGAGTTGCTCTTCTGTTTCTTCTCCTTTCTAGACCGGTGTCTGTTGATAGTCTTCATCTACAATTTTTCTACAAAACCACAGATTAGAAAAATCTGTAAAAATGAGGGGTAAAATGGATTATTGCTCCAAACCCAGCTAGCTGGCTGAACAGTATTTTTCTCATTTAGCATGGATATTATTGAAAGGAAAATAAGCATTTAATATAAAAAAGGTGTTCTAATCACTCTGTCCATTTACAGCAAAGCATGAATGATGGTATCGTGTTTTGAGCTTCCAAATAAAATGAGAAACATTAAGCTAAATGGGTTGCTGTTATTCTGCTGCAAATGCCTTTGAATTTTTACCTTCAGTAGCCACATTGCTTTTACTTCCATAAGGGAATGTTGCTGTCAATGGCTCGGTGTCCAAGTGGCAAATGGCATTCCTCAAGGGTCAGTGCTGAGACTGCTGCTGTTTAACATCTTTGTTAGCAACGTGGACAGTGGGATTGAATGCACCCTCAGCAAGTTTGCTGATGACACCAAGCTGTGTGGTGTGGTTGACATGCCAGAGGGAAGGGATGCCATCCAGGAGAACCTTGGAAAGCTTGAGAGATGGGCCCATGTAAACCACATGAAGTTCAACAAGGCCAAGTGCAAGGTCCTGCTCCTGGGTCAGGGCAATTTCAAGTACAAATACAGGCGGGGCAAAGCATGGATTGAAAACAGCCCTGAGGAGAAGGGATGGTGTGTATTGGTTGATGAGCTGGCAGTGTGTTGGCTTGCAGCCCAGAAAGCCAAACATATCCTGGGCTGCATCAAAAGAAGTGTGACCAGCGGGTCCAGGGAAGTGATTCTCCCCTAGCTCAGCTCTTCTGATACCCCATCTAGAATACTGTGTCCTATTCTTGGGCCCCCAGCATAAGAAGGACATTAGACCTGTTGGAGTGAGTCCAGAGGTGAAGATGGTCCTGGAGCACCTCTTTTATGAGTACAGTCTGAGACAGCTGGGACTGTTCAGCCTGGGAAAGAGAAGGCTCTGGGAAGACTTTGTAGCAGCATTCCAGTACCTGAAGGGGCTACATGAAAGTTGGAGAGGGACACTTTACAAGGACATACAATAGAATGAGGGGAGGTGGTTTTAAGCTGTAAGAGGGTATATTTAGATTAGCTATTAAGAAGAAATTAATTACTGTGGGTGTGGTGAGACACTAGAACAGGTAGCCATGGGGGGTTGTAGATGCCTCATCCCTGGAAGTATTCAAGGTCAGGTTGAATGGTGCTTTGAGAAACTTGGTCTGGTGTAAGGTGTCCCTGCCCATGCAGGATGGTTGGAACCAGATGATCTTTAAGGTCCCTTCCAAGCCAAACCGTTCTATGATTCTATGAAATATGGGTTGTAACTTGTTGTTCTACCTCAGCTGATGGGAAACTTCGCGATCTCAATATTAATAATAAAAGGGTGGTTATCTGCATAAGTAGTTTCAAAGAGCACTCTGGAAATGCTTTGGACATGTGTTAGAAAATATGGGCCAAATTGTATGCACTCCTCCAAATTCACTATCCCTGGTGCCTCTATTTCTGTTTCAGCAGCAGGAATCTGATGATGAATGCTTTGCATGCTACTTTTGATTGTCTTCTGGTGCATTCAGCTATGTACCAGATTAATATTATTACTGTAATACAAATATTTAGAACTATTATGAATATTTAGTATTATGAGTGCCCAGGACTATTACCAGTGCTAGGCACTAGTAGTACTAAATGTTAGGTACTAATTCTACCTACTAGTACTAGGTAGTTAGAGTACTAAATGTATAATAGAGTAAATAGTATATTCATACTATTTGCTATTAAAATAAATTCTTTGAATAAATACACTTCAGTCTATAGACTCTTCAAAGTCAGTCACATTTACCATTTTCTGTGGTAAATCTAGGATGATCCTATAAATGCTCACATTTGTTTCAGGAGTTACAATAAATCTCACCCAGTATTTTCATTTTAGGTCAATTAGATTGTCATTGATTTTCTGTTGTACTCCGTGACTTCAAATTTCATAGTCAAAAACTAGCTGAAGACTGTGGCACCATAACCACACTATTGGGCAGCATCTAAGATTTTCTCTGTATTTTAAAACTAGCTTTTTATTTATTTATTTATTTATTTTTAATTCTCGCAAATCTATTTTTCTCATAATGTAAGTAAAACCAAACCCTTGCCTGCACTTTCTTGAAACAACAAATGATTTGTTTTAATGGCTTTCATTTTCTTGTTTAGTGAAGACTGTTGGCATAAGAGATAATAAGTGATTTCCAATAATGAAAATGTTTTAAGTTCAAGGTGAGCTAATTCAACTTACTTTGCATTTGCTGAGGAGCAAGAGTACATATACAAGGGAGCAAGCTATTGTAAATCAGTGATTATGTGGCAGCTAGGCTCTCTATACTTCTCCCTTGTCATAAATACAAGGTAGTTTACACTGAATTGAAAGATGAGGAAGTGTCCTCACTGTTACTGTGAGAATACACACTGATATTTACCCTAGAGCTGCTGATATGTGGCAGCTGCTTCCCTATGTACACTGCATCTTGTGATAGATGTGAAAAAATTTGAAGGAATTCACCCCTAATAGGTGACTCCAGGATTGTGTCACATTACAAATGGGAAAATGTGTTTTATTTGATGAAACAAAGACTCTTAGGCTATTTTTTATTTGCAGTGGGGGGCAGGTCACTCAAATCACTGTACTGTATCATTTCTTCCCTCTTGCTGGGTGTCTGAGTTGATGGTGGCAGTGGTTACCTTGAGAAATTCTGGATGAAAAATCTTTGTGATGAAATATTTTATCTATGGAACTTAGTTATATTTATGACTGCACAGTTCTTGTCCAGGGGCTAGCTGGTAATGAGTCTTGTGGCTTTAGAAAACAATGAAAGTTCAAATATCAAGAAAATGTTCGCCACACAGGTTTTCAATGATAGATACCAACCACAGGACAGAAAACAAGCTGATATCAGAACCCAGTAATCCAATGGTTACTGTTAACTTTGATGGCATGTGTTAACTTTGACTCTTATATGTTAAATGGTATATTGTTCCCTCATTTATTCATTCATTAACTCTGGGCTTTTTGTTAAAAACTGAAATGCTATGTTTTCCAGTTACTGTCTTAATTTTAACAAACTGATATTTGGGAATATGAAAATAACTGAAATTCCCTAAAAAAAAAAAGAGCAGAATCTTTCCTTTTAAAAGCATATAGAGTTTTTTAAACATAGATTCTAAACATATTTTCTAAAAATTTTCATGTAGCTGGAGATTTTTTTCAATGAACAGGAATCTATCAAGAAATTTAAAAAAACCTGGTATATTATGTTGGGAAGTATTTTTTTTTTTTTTTTTTTTTTTTTTTTTAGCAGTTTACCCTCTTTACACACCATCTCTTATCTTCACTGCTTCTTGCAAAGACTCTTCACTTGCATTCTGTTCCTTGGTGCCATAAAAACTTTTTGTGTGCCTGCTCCAATTGTTTTCCAGTGGTGGGTAAAGAGAGACCTATAAGTCTCTTATCTCTTTTAGACATTGTAAATTTTTGTAATATACTTAGATTCTTAGGATGAGAAACAATACAAAAGGGCAAGGCATTATTTATTTCAAATTCTGCAGACTATTTTATGTTTTTGTCCTTCAAAGAAGTTCAGGGCTTAGTAAGAGCATTGTAAAGAAACGTAAAAGAATTTTGTCTTACAGAGCCCAAGGAAAGAAATGTGTCTTTTATTACTTAGAAATCAACACTAAAATTATTGTCTGTAGAAATTCAGCTAAACACCTTATGTCCCTAATAGGCTGTGTTTCGGGGGAAAATATAATGCAGTTTGAGAGGTTTTCTCTTTGAAATAATCTGATAAAGGATTTTAATTGAGATAATTTCAATATGCAAATATGGTCTGGCCATTACATATCATTAATGCTTAGCCTTAGCGTAAATGTTCCAGTCTAAAGGCTGGCTTTTTGCATTTCCAACCTACACACAGAGGGCTTATCACATGCAATTATCTTACCCAAATAAAAAATGGAAATGGCAAAGTTAAATAAATAAAAGAACATTCTGATGGAATCACAGTAATGTGCTTCTTGGTTAACATCAGCATAGACTTTTGAACAGCTAGATCTGTTAATGCACTTGTCCTTTGCTTATGCATCAGTCTCAGTGAATTTTCCTATTTTCTATGATGATTTATGCCTAGTCATATCTTTTCTGTCTAACAAACAAGCCACTGAGATAACAAAGGCAGAATCAATATAGAAAACTATAATCTTAGGAGAGCATCATCTTCATTTTTGTCTCGATCAGAAGTAGAATCACAGAAGAAAAGTGTAATAAACTGAACTCCCTCTGGAATAATTGTTATAGTACAGATTTTGTTTACAGTATGAGTGAGCAGGTATTTAGAAATCAAGCTCCGTCCTTTCCATAAAATACATAATCACATACAGATTTTTTTGGATGTTCAAAAGCACCAACAAAAAAGGCATCCAACACCCAGTGACAGCTGAAAGAAGTGAGATGCCAAATTTTCATTTGTACTACTGAAAATCTGAAAATGTGGCAGAATTCCCATATGCAATACTGGGAATTTAACTTACAATCTTCTGTCTCCCAGCATGTGATTGAAAACAGTCTGAGGAGAAGGGCTGCAATAAGAAAATCCGATTCTCAAAAATTAAAGCTATTGCAAAAAATTGTTCCAAGTTGCATACCAAATTCTGCATTAGAAATACACAACTTCTCAAGGTCTCTTAGAGCAAGAAATTCATTCTGTTTGGAAGCTTAATATAGCACTTGTAACATTCATAACCAAACCCATCCTGTGATTTATAGGTTATGGTGACTAATTTTAATGTCGATACATTTATTCAAAGCACAATCTAAATAAAGGTTTAGTGTCGATCACATTTACAAACACTACAGTTCGAAATAATTAAAACAAACAGAGGAAAAAAATACCTGCTATTTAATTCCACTTATACATGCATTTATTATTATGGAAATTAGGGAAAAACCTTTTCAGATGGTGTCATCTCATCCCTCAGCAGCATTTATAATATTTGTATTCAAGGTAGTTCCTTCTGGCTGCCTAGGCAATGGGCTGGAAATCAGGAGGGCCACTTCACTTCCCATTTTTGCTCACTCATCTTTAGTCAAGATACTTGGTCCCTCAGCACCTCTCTTCCATAACCTGTATAACGAGAAATACCCTCCTTTGTAAGATAATGTGAAACTGGTGCATTTAAAACAGTCACCAAGCTTCTTGTCTCTGTGGTGCTTTCTGTGCTATTTTGTTTGTTTTCTTCTGGTAGTGATGTGTTCTAGATCAAGGGAAGGTGCCCCTACCTTGCAGTCAACAAAAGGTCCAGCTTGAATGAATGAGTCTCATACTTAGTATCTACCAATGAAAGCCTATACACAGATCTTGACTCAGTAGTGAAGTTTTGTCTTGTGGATGCATGAGGAAGTTTATAGGAATGAGTTCGCCACGGTCTAAGGACTGACAAGGAATCATAGCCAGCTCCTTTGGAAGATTTGCTCACTTAGTAAGGACTCCATTTCCACAGCTTCTCCTTTGAACCAGATCTTTCTGTCCTCCCTCCACATCCACTTTCCTGATCATCTCTCAGTTTCCACCTTTTTCCAGTCCTATCTGCATTTTTTATCCATCTCTTCTTCGGAGGATTCTTTGAGGTCTGTTGATAAAGCCCTACTGATTCCTTTCCTTAGTCTATAAAAATGTCACCAATGGACCTTCAGAGTACATTTCAAAATTCTAAAAATTACCAGAGCCACTTAAAGGGGGGCTGTGGGAGGGGAGAGAAAGGATCCTGTAACAATGAATTACACTGGGAAGTGATCTGGGGAGTTTAAGGATGCCTTCTTTCTTTGAGTGGATATACTGAACTGCTGGACACATGCATGTATTTATACATAATTTTGACTATCTGGCCCAGCATTTTCATTAGTCTGCTCCCAACTTTCTGCCCATTTGATCCCTTATCTAGGTCAACTAGTGACAGACTTCTGCAGAAACCTGAGCCTCAAGCTTCACTGCAGTTAGATTCCCTACCTATTCTGCCCATCACGGGCAGTGGTTGATATGTGAATTCATATGGTTGTTTGCTACTTAGACAAGGTGGTGTGTGAACACATATCTCACTGTGCAAGAGGGCATGTGTAGTTGTGCTTGATTTGATGGGTCTTCTAGAGTCAAACTGGCTGAAACGAAATGTTTACCTCAAATGTCCTTGTAGCAGCCCTTAGGAAGAATAAGTGCTGAGTTTAGCATACACTCCCAGGTCTCAAGCTGCACATAGGAATGTTCCTGCTGCTAGCAGGACCCTTCATGTCCCAGGGCTCCAGTTGTGTAAGAGGCAGTGCAGCTCCATTCTTGCAGGTATATTATTTCAGACCAGGATGAAACGTGGTGCTTGCTTTATGCACAGCTCCTGCTTAATTCAAATGCCAGCTGAAATCCCATCTATGTTGTTCAGGCTGACTGGGGACACTAGGACACAATTGTTTATCCTCAGCACTCAGGAGCTACAGAAATCAATCCAATGACTCCAGATGTCCAAACCTGTATTACCTTTGAACTGTGAAGCCAATGCACAGGAGGTCCTATTTTGGGCAAACTATCTTCCTGTTTCCTTAGGTTCATGGGGATCACAATTTTACCATAACTGTGATGCTAGTGGAGGTCACATTAGATAACTTAAAGCTGGCTCAGTAATGTCTACAGAACAACAAGAATAAGGTGATACTTGATCCTGCTTGTACCCACACACAACAGTGTGTGCCCAGGGAACATACATGAGCAAGTAATTTCAAATCTCAACACTATTTCTCAACCATCTCCAACATGTCACAGTTTCTTCTTTCATTTTACAGGAGCACTTTATAAAAACTCTGGAATTAATGAAAATTTTGTGAAGATGTCCTCCCTAGGTTTTCATCACATTTCAATATTTAGGAAGGAAGGATGTATTTCCAATTCTATTTGAAATACGTTTTCTTTTTATATTCATTATTATAAACTCCAATCTAAACATCATGTGTCAAAGTGAAGTTTTCTATGTAGCATTAAAAAATTTGGATATTTTGTTCAGATTCAGAACAAAACCAGTGTTTGAAATCCAGAGCTGGAAGTCTGCTGCCCACAAGGTTTTGCTAGCCACCAACACTTGCCAAAATCTGAGAAAATTCATCTGACACCTATGACTGGACCCAGTTTTCACTGGGCATGGGACCAAAGCTATAGGTCCAAGTGCTAAATCTCTGAGAATATTTATTTATGGACAGAACTTTTTTGTCTTGAACTTTTCCTAAAAACTGTAATTATAATTTTTGATGAATATGTGGTTTCTGAGATAGGAAAGAGATTTGTATACTAGAATGAATCTGTGAGGCCCTCTTGACTCAGCACAGGGACCCTGCAAAAATCTAATTCAGATCAGAAAGGAAAGAAAAGGGAGAAGAATATGGAAGAGGGAAGAAAGAAAAAGAGACTCAAAGAACAGGGTCTGAGGAGGGACTGGGATAAGGAGAGAACATACATTGATGAGCAGAGAAAGAAAGGGGAAAAGAAATAAGAGAAGAGGAGGAACAAGACAAAGAAATAGGGGGAAAATAGGAAAAGTACAGAGGGCAGAGAGCAAAAAAAGAAGAACTTAGAGACAGAAGGAAAAGCTGCAGGGAAGAGGGTTTATTAGAGAAAAAAATCGCAGCTTGCTGAAATATGGTTGGCGTAGAAGATTTTTATTTCATACCCTGCTGCCTGGGCTCTGATGATTCCTAGGCTGAAGGTATATGACACTGGTAGATAACATACGGGCAGCTTCTGTGCTCTTATGAAAAGCTTTTTTGTGTCCCTGACAACTTGTTCTAATTGCACAAGTTCAAACACTTCAGATGTTCTGTGTGGCTGCAAGCACTTTAGAAAAGGTTGATGTAGAAAAGCCATCTCTCTGTAATATCTGTGGACTGACTTTTCTTCACAAGTGCTTCTGTTGTTAGCTTAACTTTGCTAATCCAAGCATTGAGTAGTGTAAATATCTTGAATTTTTAATTTTTTTTTTTTTAAAGGATTGTAGAAAATTTGGGGGGGGGGGGAAATGAAATTTGCCTTTGTATTTTCAGTGGGACTGACGATATTTTTTCCTGAACTAAGAAACGTTTGTTCAAGCATTTCCTTCTGTCTGCCTCCATCATACCAAGGTTCTTTAACCAAACGTGGCTCAGCCACATCCACTGCAGACTTCACTTTTAATGAGTAAT